>JAOXNX010000033.1:9012065-9026282 GCA_028566075.1 Solidago caesia
TCCGCGGGTTTTGAGCCCCAATACCTCGATGGTGTATATAGGGGAGGTTAAGATGTAGGCAGACCTTACCTCTACCTAAGTAGAGAGCCTGCTTCCATTTTTCTACCTAAATGGTAGAAAAGGCCCTCCAACCTTTGCAAGGGATGATGATCGACCCATGACCTCTGTCTCCAGAGGCCAGGGTGTTTACCACTAATCCAACCATGCTTGGTTAAATTTGTTAATAAACAAGCATAGCTCAAATCAAGCTCGAGCTTGTAAGACTTTATATTAGCTTATTAGATTGAGCCTATGCAAACTCAAGCTTGACTTGACTTCTTTACAACCTATTTACACCTATGTAGACCTATGTCTCAACCTCAAGCATTCATCTTCGCTTTTACACTAATGAAACTAATTTCAATTTAAATAGGATAAAAGAATTGTTTGATGGAATATTTAAGATTCACATATTTCATGTTCTAATTTTAAAATGAACATTGGTTCTTGATTCTTGAATATCAAGAAACTAAACCCAAAAAGAATTCAAATAACATGATCAACCTACCTATTAAAATCACATTCTATATAAACCAAACCATTCCGTACTCACCACCACCACCACCATCATGGACGCCACCGTGATCGGATCCTTTGAATTTATCAAAGTCCTAACCGACGGCTCTGTGGAGCGTTTCACACCCATAACTGCCCCGGCCTCCCTGGACCTATACAATGGTTACAAGTGCAAAGATGTGTCCATAGACTCGCTAAAGCCAATAACCGCGCGAATATTCATCCCCTCCACCACCACAAATGACACATTTCCAGTGTTGGTATATTTCCATGGTGGCGGTTTTTGCATTGGCTCAACCACATGGCTAGGCTACCACCATTTCCTTGGAGACCTTTGTGCCACTTCCAAGTGCATTGTTCTTTCGGTAGACTACCGCCTTGCCCCAGAAAATAAGCTGCCAATTGCATATGAAGACTCGTACACTTCTCTCATTTGGTTAAGCCAACAAAAACAGATTGATTCTTGGCTCCAAAATGCCGATCTTTCGCGGGTTTTTCTTTCAGGAGATAGTGCAGGAGGTAACATAGCTCACCATGTAGCCATTAGAGCTATTCGGGATAAAGAATGTCCTGTTCAAATACAAGGTATATTACCCATTCACCCTTACTTTGGAAGCGAGAAGAGAACTGAGTTAGAGATGAAAGAAGGTTCTGCTGATGAAGTGAAGTCCAATGATATGTTTTGGAGGCTGAGCATACCTGATGGATTGAACCGAGACTATGACTGTTGCAACCTAGAAAAGATGGAGGTGTCAATGTCAGAATGGAGCCGGTTTCCAAATGTGCTTGTTTTTGTGGCGGAGTTGGATTTTTTGAAAGAAAGGGGAGTGACATATGCCGAGTTTTTGAAGAAAAAAGGTGTACAAGTGAAGCTCATCGAGACCAAAGATGAAAAGCATGTTTTTCATGTGTTTAGACCTGATTTGGAGCCGGCTCGGTTATTACAGAAGCAAATGAATGAGTTCATATACAGCGTTTGAATGTACTCATTACAGAACATGCATGATAATGCTATAAAATAATATCCAAACAATAAATGAGATATGAGATAATATAGAACTTATTTACATATGTTATGTTATGCTCAAACTTTTTAATATTTACGTGTGAATCTAATGATCAAAGCCGCTCATGAAACCTCAAAGTCGCTCAAGAAACCTCCTACAAAGCCGGCTCCATTGCAATTTC
This sequence comes from Solidago caesia, assembly GCA_028566075.1. NCBI lineage: Eukaryota > Viridiplantae > Streptophyta > Magnoliopsida > Asterales > Asteraceae > Solidago > Solidago caesia. Next base: position 9,013,809 of record JAOXNX010000033.1, read on the forward strand.
CACATAGCATTTCTTTCCTCCCTCTGCAAGACGAATGACATGACAAATAGCTAAAATAAACGAAAATAAAGACTACTATTTAAAAACCAAAGTACCAAACAGGAACCAGATTTTAAAAAAACAAACAACAGAACCGCCATTTAGAGAAGTCTAAAAATGAGAACTGGACTAAATATACTCAGTTTCAGATTCTGTCTTGCTTCAGTTTTAACAGGTTTTGTTGGTCAGGACAATTTTTGCTCACGCCAAACCAGCATTATAATCTCTTTTCCAAATTAAAAAATTAACGAATAGTAAGGAAGAACTTGGTACCCGCAAAGCCAACATGAGTCCCCGGCTTTAAATTGTCCGTTAAAGAAATCTTCAGGGTTAACGCCAACACCTTTGCATTGTGAACATTGAATTGCGCCTGCGAATCACACCAAATTTATGAAGTGCAATCTATAACGTCACTAGAAATACTAAAATATGCTCATACATTTTCATTCCAAACAATCGAGGGGCGTGAGTCAGCTGGAAAATAAAAAACATCACAAAGATTTCATCTGAACCATATTGTAGGTGCTGCAACAATTTTCCCATAGTGCCATGATAAGAACCGGATAATATTGTGTTGATATTGAACATGAACAAACTAACAACAAATAAAGTTAACTAACAAGTAAACAGCAAAAGACATGTGCGAACTCTCCATGATAATGGCCGGCACTCTGGACTTAGACCAACTCTTCAAATGATGTTCACTCATTCAATTGTTCCTGAAGACCCTAGTTATAACAGAAACATGGACTTTGCCTTCTATCGGTAACATTTGGACTTTTTAGAATATGCTCTAAAATTTTAAATGCAAACATGCATGTTAGGAGGAAAATTAACACAATTATGTCCACTGATAACCTAATTTTAAATCGTAGAGTTGTTAAGTATTACCGTCTATATATAATGTTTCATGAAATACTAATTCTCGTACATTTTCATTTTAACAAATCAAACTTCAGTATAACGTACAGGGGTATCTCCTGAAAATGAAATTGAAAGGGAATGAAACAATCTTACCATTGCCTTCACAATCGGTACATATAACACTTTTTGTTTTAGGCTTTGTTTCCTTGTCTCCTGTAGCCTGCATGATTTCCAATGAATTAAACCATAAGAATAAAACAAGCCAACTTTCAGAACTCTCAAAATTTATGTAAGAAATTCTTGAACTTGGGAATTTTATATAAAGTGAATTCGCTAGGGGCCATGAGCCTTTTTTTTCCCGGCTCGTCCTAGGCACTTGAATCCTCAGGACCGGCCCTAGTGTTTAACTTGCTATTCTTTGGCAACTCATACGTTCTTCTTCTGCAAGAATATCAACTGATTGTATTTGTGGTGATAAATACAAAAACAATGATGACCCATGATTTTCTTCCAAAATATGAACTACTATAATCAAAAAAGTTCATGGATTGTTCTACTATAAAATAATTGTCTAACTGTGAGTATGAGTTATCTAATCACAGGGAATGCATACCCAACTTAGGTTTTGAAAGTAGTTACCTTGACTTGAAAAAACACATCAGCTAGAGGTAGCAATTTGGACCAACTTACTTTTTCTTTTTGAACGGCTAAATGTTGCGCCATTTCTACTCCTACTCCTAAACTACCTCAAATATTCCTAAATTCACCCGTGCCAAGGATTGAACCCTAGACTTCTCCCCAGGAGCCAAGAACCTCTACCACCCAACTAAAGATGGAATGGCCAATTCAGGTTATGTCACAATGTCTCATATCTCGAAAGGTCAAATGGGTAAAATAAAATAAAAAGTAGCATCAAAAGAAACGAGTCAAATGGGTTGAAGGGGTAAAGCGAGTCCTAAAACTGTATAGAATGTATTTAAACCTCTTAGATCATCTTATTCTGATATTAACTTTTTGAATCATATGTCCACTGGACAAGCTAGTTATTAAAAGAAAAACGAAAAAGCTTTGGAATAAAAGTTCTAGTCAACCCAGCCCAACTCATACCAAAAACTACCTTTCCAGTCTACATCTCAACCTCCCTGGCTCCCCAAACACCGTCGAAGACAGTATTGGGACCCATAACCCGTGGAAGACAGTATTGGGAGTTACTTACTTTTTTTTTTACCATGGAATCGATAACTTAACAAACACTTTTGCTATCACTAATTATTTTTGTTTATTGATTTCTGAACACCAACGTGTTATAACATATTTTGATACATTTACAAACATTATTTAATAAAAAAATAACAGTAAATTTGAATTTTCATTTACCCTGATGAGCAAAGTAAGACTAAGATAAACAAAACAAGATAAAGGAAAGAGTTGACCTTAGGAGTCAAAATGTGAAACTTGAATGTTCTGTGAAGCTTGTGATTGTTTTGTTTGGCAATGAAGAAAACCCCTATGAATGAAAACCAAATCAAATTAGAAAAGGGTAGAGTGGCCGAGAGATGAAAACATCATGAAAGTTGTAAGTGGGTGTGTTTGGTGGAAATAATACCTGGGTTTTGAAGAGGTGTCGAGTGTATGGCTACAAAACATGGAGATAATAAAGCCATTGTCATCATGGTTATGGAGATACAGAGATAGAGAGAGATGTAAGATGTTGCTTGCGAGGGTGGGAGTGGAATGTTTTTATAGATGTGAGCCGCTCCTTTTAGGATATACGGCACCTTTCCAAAATGGGTTGGTTCGGGGGCGGATAATTCATAATATCATATTCAATCGTGATAAGAGAAATGGTATTCAAATCCGACCCGATATCTATAGGAGATTTGGAGATCTTATTTTTGTCTGGGCATAATGTCGACCCAACTTTATTTTATCTATACTATTATATAAAAAAGCAATCTCTTCCTCTTTTTTCAACTTTTTACCTTTAAAATACTTAAATTACCTTTTAATTTTAAAAACATTCTTTTTATAATTAACCAATATACTTAAAATACCCTTAATGAAATAATTTACAACATCTATCATTCAACTCCTAAAATAAATACATTATCCCCTTTTATATCAATTACATTTACATCAATAATCACACCGCCGCCGCCGGCACCGCCATCACCACCCATTTTCGCTGTCACCCGTTACTGCCACCGCCACACCGCCGCTACAATCATTGCCGCCGCATCGCGCAGGCACCAGTCTAGTATATATATATAATATGACATAAACATTAAATAATAGGGATTATTACATGTGGATGTACTTAACTATGATCAAATGTTTATATTATGTAAAGATCTCGTAAATTGTCTATGCAATGTAATGAACTTTCAAATCCCAGTTATTGAATGTACTCGGGTATATGTAGCAACCATATAAGCTACAACTTGTAAGTTTTTGATTGGTCGGGTACATATAATAACCGGGATTTGAAAGTTCATTACATTGCATAGACAATTTACGAGATCTTTACATAACATAGACATTTGGTCATAGTTAAGTACATCTACAGATAATAATCCCATTCGGTACCACACCGTACCTTATCGAACCGATCGGTACCAAAACCGAAACCATCCCAAAACCAACACCGTACCGAAACCAAGGAATTTCAAATATATAGCAAGGAGTAACAATGTCAATTCTACAAATAGAATAACCTTCTATTGCTAATTGATATGTCGAGGAGTAACAATTGCAAGCATGCCTTCATCTATATAAAGTCAATACCCATCATCCTTAAATTAAACTCTGTGAACTTTGTTCGAGCCAACTCAGCAACAAATGCTAAAAAGTTAGAATACAAGTCTATTTGCTTCTTAAGAGCAGCAAATGATGTTACATCATGCAAGGAAGCTGACCAGTTCACTGCCTCTGCATAATTTTTAGTTGATGATGATGGTGATGATGATGATGATGATGATAAAAAAGATATGTATGGTAGTGTATATATATATATAATATAAATGGATAAAGAGATATACAAGACTACTGGTACTATTCTTTCAAAAAATAGGTAAAGAGATAGTACAATAGTATATATACATAATAAAAATAAAATGAATATAGGTGTACAACGTACTACTAGTACTAATGTACTATATGCAGTAAAAAATCAGTATTTATTTTCGGTTTACCCGAACCGAACGGTACCGAAACCGAATTTCTCACAAACCAAGAACCGATACCGAAACCGAATCCCTGTCAATACCGGTTCTATTTCAGTATTTCGGGATTTTTGCTCATGTCTAAATGCTACTAAAAAAGCAAACACTAAAGTTGAGTCTCGAAAGAGCATTGCTAGTACTTCGACTGCATTATATAGCCATACTGAGCCACATTCTTGTTCCTATGAAAACAACGAATCCGAAGAAATCTCAAAACAGGAATGGCTTAATGAACTTTTGGAGGATTCCAAGTTGCCACACCATCTCAATTGACTCTACCAGACAACAAGTTCTGGTTACACATTCAATGAAAACCAATTCAATTATTTTGATAATAATAACTGTGACCAAACAAAACCCAAACTGGTACCACTAACGTTTGTAACTCTATTTAAATTACCTAATTAACTAGTTCACTTGAATAAGCTGGTACCACCAACGCTTAAACAATTTCCTAAAGCAATTTGTTTATTTGATTATTTCAATAACAATTGTGTCTATGTGAAGGCAACGTGGTACCACCAACCGTTAATCTTCACTTAACAGATTAATTCATATTACTATCATATCATTCACTATCATACCATGAACTAGTGCCAATTTAATAAAGATAACAATTGAAATCACACACATGAACGACTGGTACCACCAACGAAGTTCATACATATCACCAATGAATACAACAATAAATGTCAAGGAATCAATTCATTAAGATCTCAACACAACGTTAAAGGAATCAACTTGAATTAAAATATTATGCAACCATTACAAATTGTTTCACATCATCTTGATGGATGATGAAATAACTAGCCAAACAAGATGAAAGAAATCAAACAATTAAAAAGAAATGAAAGCATTGTTGTACCAATTGATGAATTAAATCCAATCCAATGCTCAATCGTATCTAGAAATAAGAAATGAAATCGAAACTAAATCCAAGCTTTCCACGGAGATGATCTAGGCGGAAAAACCCTTCAAAAGTCTCCAAAAACGGCTGTGAAAATGTAAGATAGGTTATTTCCTTTTTTTGCTAGGTATTTATACTCTTAGAAGAAAAACACCCCTGGCCCAGCTGTCACGCTGTGACCACTTGTGGTCACGCCGTGACATCGAGAATCCCTTTGAGCTCGATTTTCCTCTCATCGCGATGTTACCAATAATGTAACGCCGTGACGATTGTGCATTGCTTGGCCTCTTCCTTTCTCGGGTTGATCAGCACGGCGTGACCAAGAATGTCATGTCGTGACCATGGTTGAAGGGCGTAGCTTCTATCCTCTCGGGTTACTTAGCACACCATGACAGGTAGTGTCACGCCGTGACAGGTAGTGTCTTATCCAATCCTTTTAAATCATCAGCTCATCACGACGTGACCATTGTTGTTACGCCGTGATGGTTCTCCAGAAGAGTTCTCCAATTTGAGATTTAACTTGAAGTCATCCGTTAGCTCATATTGGCCTTTTCTAATATCGTTTTCTCTCGTTTTTATGCATTGTACCTGCTATGAGCCTGAAAACACTAGTACATACCATAAGAGCATCAAATGTGTACGAAAACGACTATGATTAACACACAATTGGCCAAATAATGATATGGGGAATATGTATTTGGTTACTTGGAAAGATTGCAAAAGGCTCATGAGGAGCACACATCAAGAATAGATGGTGAAGTTTTGAAAATGCAAGAAAACCAAGTCAAGCTGACAGAAGCACTTGATAGGCTAACAACGAATGTAGATGATTTGAAGTCTAGCCATGAAGTTGCCATGTCACAGGTTGATAAAATGCTAGAAAAGTTTGCTGTAAAGGTTGCCACTGAGCTAGATCAAATGTCCAAATTGAGTATATAAACTTGTTATCTCGAATCATTTTATGTTTAAACACTTTTTATACATGAGATAACCATTTCCATATGATTCCACAGCAAATACTTAACAAAAACGCAAAATTGGACAACGTCGGAACTCGAACTTGAGCTCCAGACTCGAGTTCAAGCTCAACTCGAGTTGGAGCTCAACCCATGCAATACTTTGAGCTATTTTCGTGTGGAACTAAGTTTTGGACATTTACTTCATGTTTACGCATTTCGAATCAATCCTAAACAACCACAACTCGACCAAACAAGCAACATAACCACTCGAACTCGAGCCAGGCACCAACTCGAGCTCGAGTTCCCGATGCTCGAGCTCGAGCTCCAGAACCTCCGAACTCGACCTGCACTTCATCTTCTTCGATTTTTCAAGCAAAACTTCGATTTTTTGATGCTTAACAAATGATTCCTAGCTATTCTAAGGCTTGTCTAAGTGTTCTCTAATCTAAGTTAATCCATGAGTTATTCAAGTTATCTACTTACTAGTTTTAACATAAATTTGGTTTAGATACAAGAATACTTAGAAATCCGAACTTGATACAAATGAGATAAACACTTACTTGATGATGATGAGTAACCACGAATTAGATGACGGAAACACCTTGAATCCTTAGCTTGAATCCCGTTTTTAAAGAGAAAGTAAACTTTCTTGTAAGAGGTTGGAGAGAATACAAATTTTAGAAAGAGAAAGTGGTGGAGAAATGAGTTTGGAATCAACTAGTGCAAGGGTTTTGATCCCCCTTGCACTCTCGCGACTCTCCTGACTTTTCTCTGAATAACGATTCGATTGACTATAACTCTTGTCTCGCGGCTAACCAGCATGGTTGGATCAAGTGGTTAACACCCTTGCCTCTGGAGACAGAGGTCAAGGGTTCTATCCTCATGCCTTGCAAGGCCGGAGTCCTTTTCTATCCTAGATCGAACCTGGAAGCAGCCCCTCTACACCGTCGTGGTAGAGGTAAGGTTGTCAACTATATCTTCCATGTGATATGGTAATTTCAAGGCTTTAGTTTCAGAAACTTTTAACGACCAAATTTAAGCTTTGATGTAAACAACAATTCAATGGTCTCTAAGATGGACTCGGACACATTTCGGGACAAAGCCGGATTAGGGAAGTTACTAGGAGTTTGATGGGTCGACTATCAAACAGGTCTTCAACTGACGTAGAGAAGTTTGCATTTGATGATGAAACCTATAATGACACGATAAATGCAAAACAGCATGAGGTATTTCAGTGAACTGACCAGTGAAGCTTATCAGTGAACTGATTATGACTATATAAATGCAAAACCAGATGAGGTATTTCAGTGAACTGGTCAATAAATATGTACTTCAGTGAACTGGTTTTGTTCAATAAATAAGTACTTCAGTGAACTGGTTATGAGTGAAGCTTATCAATCAAGTTTGAGTCTTTTCAATGTTTATGTGCATGCTAACCCCAGGTGGCGTTTTCACTCAAGATCGATTTATCGCAGGAAAAGCGACTCATCCTGGCGCTGCAAGTCTTATCGCGGCTGCACATTATCTTATTGCCAATGCAATTCTTGATGAACCAAGTAACCAGTTCTTTACTTTATTCGTTGTAATGATGACATAGCTCAAGCTGACCCTAATTCTTACATACCTCATCTGCCTATTTAATAATTTTATTTGGAGCTTTACAATGTCAATTTAGTGAACGGTATTCTTAATGAGGCTCTTATTGAACTTTATGTTTGAAGGGACGTCGAATGTTGCGATTGGCCGTATTGAACAGGAGATGATCAAAGTTTGGATCATGGTGAAGTAAGCTGGAAATATGATCAAAGCTGGAAAGATGGAAACTTTACTTCAGAAAGTGAATTCTGTGATGAGATGATGGCGATTCGCAAAGACTTTGTCACAATCCATGGGGAGATGGTGCTTCTCAAAAACTATAGCTCCTTAAATTTTGCAGGTACTTCAATTTAACTTCAAGATTTTGATCATTAAATCCCTGTTTTGGAGTTTTTTTGACGTATTTTATAGCTTCTCTGTGGATTACACAAATGCAGATAGTCTTCCTATATAATGGGTGGGGTGGGTTGACCTGTCCAAAGTTTTAAGCCTTTTTATTGATATCATGTGTTCATGTGTACTTTGCAGAAGAAGAAACCGATTCAACATCCATCAAGGGAGGTTTCTCAACCTCCTACTTCGCCAACTAGAAGTCTCCAAGAAAGATGTGTACATTAATTTTTATAAGTATTGTATTCATAAACAGTCGCATAGCCATAGTTAAAAATCAATCAAAATCCCTTTCCATTGCGTTCCTTGCAACTGATGTGTTCATAAACAGTCACATAGCCATAGTTAAATACAGAATGAAAATGGATTTCAGTTTGTTCAATTTGCAAATGAAAATGATTTGTTTAAGATTATGAGTAACCGACCTTTTCATCGATTTGGGCTTTTTTTTCTTATTGGTTTTCTGGTCTCATGTAAATTTGTTTCTTGGAACTGTGTATATCTGTTTTAGTTTTACTTTTTGTAATTAGTGTCTAACTTATCCAGTTGTCAAACTGTCAAAGTAACATTATGTGATGTTAATGTTTTTGTAACTACTTTGATCATTATAGGGATGAGGTTGAAATTAGTAAACGACTTTTGCTTACCATCATTGCACTATCTTTGCATTTTGTAAGTATGAAACTCTATGTGTTAGCTTATAATCCCTTGCATAATTATGTTTATGTTTATGTTTATATGCCTACATAATTATGTTTATGTTTATGTTTATAATCCCTTGCAATTTCTATATATTATTTTATCTTCTCGGAAATACATAAAATCCCCGCGTATTACGCGGGATATAGATCTAGTATATATTAAAACAGGATTATGAAAAAGCTATTGAAGCTATTAGAACTCTTTTGATTCCCGCCTATCTCTCCTCTTTAATGACCTTCTTTTTTCTTTTCTTTTTTTTTTTGTTTTTGTTTTTTGTTTTTACTTTTCTTAGTATTTATATTATTAAATAATATCTTATACTCTATTATATAGTTTTTTTATATTTAATATATATTTTTATCTTAATCAATCCTTCATATGTGTAAATGAAAATATAACATAAAAAACAATAATTTCATACATGTTTATATTTTCACTATTTACATTTCTTACTATTTTGATTTTTTTTTTGATAACTATAATTTATGTTTACTAACATATGTAAAATTTATATATTTTATCATACATGTTATTACTTTATTGACATCTTTTTATTTATATACGCTTATTTATAACATGTTTATAATTATATTTTTATAATATGTTTTTAGATGGGTATTTTTAAATATGTTTTCTTTAGTCTTTTATTCCTTTTATTTTATGCCATTTTTATTAAATCTTTTTTTTTGTAGTTACTTTTTGTTAACAAATCGTTTTTATGCTTATGTTTTAAATACATTAATCTATTTATGTTCCACTATATTTTATTTATTTCAAATATGTTTCATTGCCTTAAACAAAGATTTTTTCTTAAATATGTTTTGTTATTTTCTCTTTTTAAATCTGTATATCATTGTGATTTAATCCAGAAATATGCATATTTATTTATATTTTATTTTTAGACATGTCGTATACTTAATTTAACACGAGTAATATATTAATCATATTAACCATTTTTAATAAATAGAAAATGGAAAGAACGTTCGCGTTGTGAATGATATAATTTCAAAAAAAGTTGACGTTTTCACACATATATTAATAGCTCATTATAGAAATTATAAACACCGGTACAAGAACTCGCTAAAGCTCAATTTTGTTGTAAAATATTATCTAAGTTATCATAACAACACTACATATTGAAATGAAAATTATAAAATATGTGTTTTGAAACCATTCGTCTATCGAACGGGTCCTAAGAGGCTAAGACTAGTTAAGTTAATATCCATGCTTTGACTTTTGGCTACAAGAATTTGACCGAGAAAAACAATTCACAGCTGAAAGTCTGAAACAAAGTAAAAGGCTTTGCAATATGGTTTTAATTTGGGAACATCTGTCATCTGTGTAAATGTGTAATTAACTCTTAAATTTATCAATCCACTTTACAAAGTTGGAACCCAACATATGGAAAATGGCCCAAACCAAATAGACCCTAAAGACCCAAACTAACTATTGGTCCATTGCTACTAATTTAATGAACCAACAAGATATAAAATAGTAATAGCATCTTGTCGGCTTGTCTATCCTCAAGGACCTCAACTCCTCAAGGACCTCAAGGCTCAAACTCACAACCGCACCGCAGTCGTAAATCATCACATTTTCCCATTCGCCTGGCCCTGCAGCTACTAGCAGTACTTTTTTTTTTTTTTTTTTAAATATTATTTTTTTGTAAGATAAAATACGAGAACAATATCAATGGCGTGTGTAAATTATTGGCTACACTCGCCAGCCATCTCTCACCCTACTACCACCAGTAGCCCCCGCCGGGATACTCTGCCCACACACTTCCGGCCATCGAATCCGTCCGATGGGCGGTCCATTTTCTCCAATAATTACACATACAAACCTGTCGCCATAGCCGCTGTTCAAGCACAACCAAAACGAAGATTCTTACAGAAAAACAACGAAATTGTGGAGGAATCAGCTTCACGTAAGTTTTCTATACTTACAATCTTTTGTATCTATCGTCAGCTGGGCTGCTTCTGTTTTTTTATTTTATTTTTTAACTGTGAAGTTAATAGTTCGTATTATTATCATTGTTATTATTGGGAGATATAGTGTTTATATAAGGTTAGTTGAGAAACTTGAAAATGTTATGCCAGTAGTATGTGAATGTGGTTTTGTAATTGTAGCGGCCGATATGCAATTTGAAGCTCCTCTTAAAATTGTGTTGTATCCGGACCCGATACTTAGAGCAAAGAACAAGCGTGTTGATACGTTTGATGACAACTTGAAGAAGTTGGTAGACGAGATGTTCGACGTGATGTACAAGTAAGTATTTGGTTTGTGGTGTTGTAATTTGCTTGTGGTTTATGTGTGTGATTGATTGCAAATATAAAATGGTAGTGATTTTGGACTTTCAAATTCGTGTTTGAATATGTGGTAGACTTTGCTTTGTTTTCAAGTTGCGCATGGGTTATTGCAACTAAATATGTTTTCTCGAGATAAGTGGAGTGCAGCCCAGTGCCAAAAATAGCAGTATTGATGTAATTTGCTTGAATCCAATGCTTAAGACTAGCTTGTTCACATTATGGTAACAAAGGTTGTTGTAAAGTTATCAAAATCTTGCAGGGCTGCTCATACCAAAAAGAGTGCCAGATAGGGGGCTTCTTGACTAAAAGGGCTTGTTTTGTTTTTTTACTTATTAAGTGTTGTTTGTATAGATTCAACCTTTTGTTTTATGTGCCAAATGAACCGAGTGATAAAAATGAGCGTTTGACCCCTTTTAGGAATTACTATCGAATAAAATATAATTGTTGAATAAATATTTCAATTAAAACTATAAATGATGTTTATTAAGCACAAATATTGAAAATTCAACCACTTAACTAGGAAAATAGCATACCCGCACAGAAAACAACAAATCCTTTGTGATGCATTTCCTCATTAAGTCATTAAGTCAAAATCAAACATCAAGTCTAGCAAAAAGGTTTTAATCGCTGGGAAATCCTGACCCCATGGGTCCGTTGGATCCAACTGACCGACCCTCCAAGACCAGCCCAAGGCAATGAGCATCTGTCTTTGGGTCACCCCGTGGAGTTGGGTACCAGTGTACCACCTAAGTTCGACCGGGTAAAAGAATAAGAATTTAGCCATGAAGAAGTCAAGTACCTTTAGCTGAACTGACACTATGGTGTTGCGAAGTTTAGATGTTTTACATAGTTGTATATAATCACTCCCACGAGTCTTCCATTTGGCGTGCATTTGGAGCTCTGGTGTATCTTTCTCGTTGGTGAGGTGCAACTGGAGTACCTACTTTGGGGATCAAAAGGCTGAGATGCTGAAGCAGGATAAGGTGGTCAAAGTGTGTTGTTTTCTTATAAAATTGCTTCTCTATGTTTTGGGGTTTGTATACCACTAGAAACTAGGAACATATATACATATAATTTAGTTTGGCAACTCACTCACATTATAAAAAGTGCCTTCTCGGATGACCTTTTATGCGTTTAGTTACTTCAAGTGCACACACACATTGTCCATTACGTCTATATTGTCTTACCGACATCGACCACAATTTTATTGTCACCTTTAAGGGTATATCAAGCATTAGAAGAGATAAATTGGCCAATACCTAGTGCTGTGTGAATTTCTCTTTGGTTTTCATTATTGCCAGAAAAATGTCATGGCCTCATGGTCATCTTCATGTGTAAAAAAGTTGACAATATCGTTAATCTATATATTTTTTGTGTTGTTTGGCAGCAAATATACATTTACGCATTAACTAAGATGGGGGGGGGGGGGGGGGGGGGGGGGGGGGGGGGGGGGGGGGGGGGGGGGGGGGGGGGGGGGGGGGGGGGGG
>JAOXNX010000033.1:9067478-9079605 GCA_028566075.1 Solidago caesia
TGTTATGCCCATTACCCACCTTTCTTTCAATAACGTTTTTAGAAATTGCATGGGAAGAGTGACAAGAATTAATGGCTTACAACATTTCAAAATTAGGAGAAAAACATATAAAAAAAACTACCAAAATCCATCAAAATTTTTGAAAGAGCATGTAAAAAATAAGTAACATGACTACTTTTACATTAAAAAAAAACATTTAACGAAAAGCCACTTATTGACCCCTTCCTTTCCTACCATATAATAATAATAAAAATAATTCATAAATATTCCACAAGAAAAATGTGTTTAGTTAGATATTCTGGTTATATTTATATTTAATATCTTAAGAGGTCCGACTTTAATAGGAAAATGAAGAAATACGTGATGGTTACATGAACACTATGATCTGTGTTACACCTTTACGTATAGAAAAGCAAAACAAGTATTTTAGTAATGGAAAATTAATTAATAAGGTAAAAATGTGACATCTTTTAATCTCATGACTCGGGAGTTAAAAAACATGTTTTACAAATTATAAATTTAATCCAAAGATTATGTTTTAAGGCATGATTGTGTTTGTATGATAATTAGAAAAATGAGTTTGATAGAAAAAAGTTTTCTACCGGATGGTAAATTGCTTTAAAATCAAACTCATGACCGTAGTGATGTTAATTGTGGTTACATTTATAAGTAGCTTGATCCATCTTTATTCCATTTCATATATGTCTGAAGATCTGCATAGCCTTCGAATTATGTATTATTTATCCATTTTTTTTTTTATGCTAATGTTGGTGATTGAAGATAACTTTCTTCAATTATTCATGATATGGGAGGGAGTAGGTCTTACTACATATTTGGTAATTCATTTCTGGTTTACACGGCTACATAAAATACAAAATGGGTGAAAGTTTAATGTATTTTAAGATATAAAGAATGGCAAAAAAATAATAAATAAATAAATAAAAATGATGGTGGTTAGACTATGAGGACTGAAGCTTTCATTGGAAGCCCCTCCATGGGGCATCTCATGACACGTGGCAGTCCAGTCATCGGGGCATTCCCTCCTTTTTGTTAGAGGAACCCCCTTTTTGGGGTTTTTTTTTCTTTTTTGACTTTGTTTTTTACATTTCATATATAAAAACTATATATATTATACAAATATTTAAAAAGTTAATAAAACTAAATTAAACATAATTTCATTACATAACTAATAAACTAAATAAAACTACATAACTAAATAAAACTACATAACTAAATAAAACTGCATATAAATAATAAAACTACATAACTAAATAAAACTACAAAACTAGTAGGATCCATGAAGTATTTGTGTAGAAAAGTTGTATGTAAGTGTGTGTGTTTTATATATTAGTTGAAGTTGTATGAGTTTTGTGTAAAATAAGAGTGTTTATATAGAATGAAAGAAGGAAGGGAAAAAAGAAAAATAAAAAAATAAAAAATTATGTTTGTATCCTTTGGAGGCCCAAAAGAGCCGCTGGGCTCATTTTTTATTGCGAGAATCAGACACTGAGACACCTAAAATGGGATGGGGGAAGCCAACATTCAAGCCAGAACGCCCCCGGTGGCGGTGTGTCCGGCGTCTCATGGGAGTTCTCCGGCGTTTTTGGAGTAGGGGACGCCTCACTGCGGATAGTCTTATGATTCACGTGAGATCTAAAAGAAACGACAACCAACAATGATGGTTCCATTGACCCGAAAAATAAAGAACCCGTGCCGGATAACACGTTTGTGAAGACCGAAGAACATTGTATTCAAGGTCCAAACTAAAGAACCAATGCCTAAGAATTTGAAGCTTGAAAGAACAAATGCAAGAAACAAATCAAGAAAAGCTCAATGGGAATTTGGTTCTTAGAAAACGGATAAAAACCCAGGTGAAATCATGTGTTGATTTATTCGAGGACCTTGATGATGCTATAAAAAAAAAATGAATTTGAAGAAAATGAGATTTACGGTTGGATTGAATGCTACTTAAATTTTTTACAATTCAGTAAAACCAAATTCCATGAACACAAGGTGAATTTATTTACGACGTTGAAGGAGGGTCAAATTTTTAACGACAAATGGGAAGGGTAAAATGAGATGAAAACTTTTCTTTCTTTTTTTTTAGTGTTTTTTTTTATATTATTTTAATTCTATTTTTTTTAAAACATTTTATTTATTATATCTATTTTATTTTTTGCCTTTTCTTTGCAAAAAAGTATACAAAGTTTTAAATAATATTTATCTATACTCCTTATTAAAAGAGCAACCCCTATTTTTTCAATTTTTTTGTCTTTGAAATACCTAAAATGTCTCTCAATTTCAAAAGCTTTCTTTTTATAATTAACCAATATATCTAAAATACCCTTAATGAAATAATTTAAAACATCTATCCCTCAACTCCAAAAATAACTACACTACCCCTTTTACATCAATTACATTTATATCAATAACCATACCGACGCCGCCAGCACCGCCATCACCACCAGTCGCCGCCGCCACCACCCGTTACCGCCACCACCCGTTACCGCCACCACCACACCGCCGCCGCTACCACCATTGCCGCCGCATCGTGCGGGTACCAATCTAGTATATAAAAGTTGATCATGCTTTCTTCTGTTTATGTTTATAAATCTCGATCCAAGTACTATTTGAGTAGCCACTAACCAGGTAGTTAGTTCTAAGTTTTAACAAGGATCCCGTTCCACTTCTGTTAAACCTCAAATACTCAAATAGGGTGGGGAATTGCTACAAGTGAAAACACGGAAAAAAAAAAAAAAAAAAAAACAAAACAAAAAACAAGAAAAAAAAACTTAATAAAAAAAGGAAATAAACAAGAAAAAAAAAAGGAATTTTAATTATACAATTCTTGCAAATGAACTTTTGGTCTGGTAATCCAACGAGGAGGTGATTTTTTTTTTCCCCGAAGGTCCTGGGTTTAAATCCGGGAATTAGAATTTAATTACCAACTTTGAGAAAAACTAATTACTCCGTATTAACAATTAACATTTGTGGTTAAAAGAAAAAGAGTAATTCTAGAATGACAAAAAAATGTTAACAAACAAAATTTACAAACACATGTGGACCAATCAAACAAAGAGAGAGAAGGAAGAAAGAGAAAATAAATATAATTCTATTGGTTCTCAATGATGACACATGAGTTTATAAAATTTGTTTGTAAATATTTGTTTGTCATTCTATAATTAATTCACTTTCTATAATAAAAGGGTATATATTTAATGAAAAATAATTGGTGCTACTAGAAGCAAATGTATTAAAATCTGGTTTTTGGACAGAACCGGTCTTGCCAAAAAATCCGATTTAGCCGGTTGGACTGGCCGATTGAACTAGTTTGGGGCTTTTTTTTGTTTACTTTTTGTATAAAAATGCTACTAAATTTGTTATCATGTATCAAAAATAGTCAAAATACAATTACAATTTACAATATACACAAAAATAATACCAAAAATATTAATAATTAAAAAATATAAATTTCAAAGTTTTCAAACAACTAAAAATAACACTAAAGTATACATTTCATTACAAAAATAAAAGAATAAAATCTTAAAACCAATATTTAACGGTGAAATATTCGGTATTAAAGATTAATGAAAATTTATTAAATGTACATGATAGTCCGATAAACAAGAGAGCACCCAAGTAGGAATGGCAATGGGACGGGTTTGGGGCGGGTAGTAGTAAACCCGAACCCGAACCCGATAAGAAAACCACTACCCAAACCCGCCCCGATCCCCATCGGGTATCTTATCGGGGATAAAATAGTGCCCAAAACCGACCCGATACCCGATCCCCGACCCGAAATGAGACAACTTTATATTTATATTTTTAATTATATATATATATATATTATCGGGTTCGGGTCGGATCGGGGTAAGCATGACCCGGTCCCTGCCCCGAAACCCAAAAAAACCGATAATTACCCCGAAACACGACCCGTGACCCGATAAGCTTGCCCCGACCCGCCCCGATTTTTCCGGATATCGAGTTTACCCGTCAGGTTCGGGTTTTATTGCCATCCCTAACCATCTACTCCCACATATCACGTTTTCACACGAAATAAACAGAAATGATGAACGATCAAAAAGAAAGTAAAAAAAAAAATAGAGCTTGTGAAAGTTATAAGGGGCTGGGGTTTGGTTTAAAGCCACCGACAGTGACAACATTGAGAGAGAGATAACACAAAAGGGTAACCTCTTCTTCTTCTCCCTCATCATCTTCTTCTTTTGAATACTTACTGTGTGTGTGTGAGAGAGAGAGAGAGAGAGGTGTAGGACATAGACCCTTAAGAGATGGGGAAGCAGGCATGTGGATGTGTGGGGGACACATCCTAAATACTTACTCAGTCTACTTCAATGGAGAAACAAAAATATTAAAAAATTAAATTAAATATATTAAAATAAAGAAAAGCAACCTCCCTTGTTTGAAATTATTGAGTGATTGAAAGTGACACAAAAAAATAAAACCCCTTTTCTTTCTTTCTTTTTATCTCTCCTTGTTACTGTTTCTTGAATTTCAGTACCCACATTGCTTCCTTTGCTCATTTTTCAAAATCAAAGATTACCCATTTCAAAAAATAATATTTTATTCATGGGTTTTGATTTTTATTAATATTTACTGTGTTTTTGTTAAAATCTTGGGGAAAAAAAGCATAAAAAAAGAAGAAAAAGATTTTGTTCATGGGGTTTTCTTCATAAACTCTCCCTCTCTCTATATATATACATATATAAATATTTGTGTGATTTTTAGGGAGAATTTTGAGATGCCTAGACCAGGACCAAGGCCTTATGAGTGTGTTAGAAGAGCTTGGCATAGTGATAGACATCAGCCCATGAGGGGTTCTCTTATTCAAGAAATCTTTAGGTTTGTTTTTTTTTTCTCTAACTTTATTTATTTCATTTTATTTATTTTTGTTTTTTTTTTAATGGATTTTTGGCTGTGTAAAATGCATATTATGTGTTTGTTTTAGGGTTGTGAATGAGATTCATAACTCAGCAACAAGGAAGAACAAAGAATGGCAAGATAAGTTACCAATTGTTGTACTAAAAGCTGAAGAAATCATGTACTCAAAAGCCAATTCTGAGGTAATTCTTGATGACACATTTTGAAATTAAAAGATTTTATGTCTAAAGGTTTTGATTTTGATTTGGATTCTTTATGTGGAAAATATTCAAAAGTTGAATTTAGGGCGCTTTTACTTTAGAATACACAGAGAATCTAATTTCACTTTAGTGTTTTTCTTACTACTTTTGTTAGTTGTAATGCTTTTTTGTTGTATGTATTTGAATTTGAATAGGCAGAGTATATGGATCTTGAAACCATTTGGGATAGAGCTAATGATGCCATTAGCACTATAATTAGATTGGATGAGAGTACTGAAACTGGAGATTTTATGCACCCTTGTATTGAAGGTACCAATTTGCATCATTTTTTTGTTATTATATTCTTCTTTGATCATATAAATGAAAACACACATTCTTGGTTATTAATACAAATCGAATCTGTATTTCTCCATTTGTTCGGTTTGTCACTTGAGCTTCCAACAAATAGAATCTGTAAAAAAACATGACCTTTGTGTGTCAATGAACACCTTATTTAGCAAAATGCATGCCATGGATCAAATGGTTTTTTTTGGATGTGCATTCTGAAATTCGTGATCAGATAATAAGTTGCTTAAAGTTATGGATAGTTTGTTATGTTATATTTCTCTCAAAAATGATATTAATATCTGTAACACAATTTACTATCTGATCTACAAAATCTGTTTATTTTGACCATATATTTCAGTAACTCATAATCATAATTAAATTACCTTTGTTGGGAATGGTATGGTTTATGAGAGAATATTAGTTTATCTTGTTGATTTCGTTATTTAATATCTTAATAGCTGCTCTTAATTTGGGTTGCACGCCAATGAGGACATCAAGGAGTCAACGGAATAATACTTCAACTTATTACCTAAACATGAAGAACACAGAGCCTGGTTTCTGTCCTTTAAACAACTTATCCAAAACAACCCAAGAAACTTCAATGGCAGTTGCTCCGTTTGTTTCTCACTATTCGCAAATGATGAAGCCCCGTGGCATCAATTTGTCATCCTTCAATCTAACACCTCAGATACCAATTCTCCCAAATGATAAATCTCTCAAAAACAAATTCTCTTTTCCATCTCCACCAAGTACTAAAAAACCTCCATCAGTCTATCCTCTGTATTTTGGAAATGGTATCGAAATTAAGGAACCGAAGATCAGTTATGCTGCGTCATCCGACCCATACGGTGAGTTCAAAGGAAACGGTGATATGATGTTTGTTCAAAAACCGCCTTTTTTTAATCCATTGAGTAAGAATGATACAAATCAAGGTAGCTTGAGGCACATGAGTGAAGAACACCCGTGTGAGCATGAATGTGACTTGTCTCTGAGGTTAGGTCCTAGTCAACAGAGTCAACATCATGATGTGGGTGATTTTGACAAGTCAAAAAATTTGAATGGTGAAAGTGAAAGTTTGGATGTGGAGGCAAGAATGAGGAAACGGAAGGCCGTGGTTAATAACCTCTATGAGAACTTACAACTTTGCTGGCAGCCAAAGGTTTCTTCTGCCAACTCTAATGGGGATTCGTTGACAAATGCAGGTTTGTAGCTTAAAACTTTCAGTTATTTTAGATTTGGTATCGAGAGTCTGCAAGTGGTATTAGTTTTAGTTTGTACATTTAAGCCCTACTTGTAATCTGGACTTGCACTCTTCCATCTACTAGTTTCTTGCTCATGAGTTCTTTTAGAAGCACTTTCTTGAATGAAGATTGAAGAAGTTTTGATCCATTCAGATTTTCATTTTGTGGATATTCTTATCCCGAATCAAGATTTTTGATCAGATGTACATTTTCATCAAATGCGCTACCCGATTAGTATCTATCTATCTATATATCTATTATCGGATGTTGCAAAAAGTTTACAAATTATTTTCACAGTATGCACGACACGACCATACTCAATGATATGATTAGGCCATACTTGTAACTTTTCACACATGTATATAAAAAAGACTTAAGCTTGTAACTTAGGGATTATAGAGTGTCGAATCTCACAATTAGACTATATAATGAAAATGAAAGCATGAACAAACCTATCCGAAAGCATGATATGCACATTTCTACTTTGAATATATATATATATATATATATATATATATCGTAGCTTTATGCATCTTCATATGTTGTATATTAGTGTAGTATAGTTTAGAATAATTATATACAACGTGCGACACATGCGTTCCTCTATTTTTCTTATCATATCTTCATTTTTAATCTTGTCATGTGTCTTCGTAGACATAAATTTTTTACACACATATCGTTATTGTCGATAAAAAAAAATATTCCGAAGATTGACATGGTTGGTCGTTGGTGGGGCATGGAGTGATTGGCCTTAACCATAAGGTGGGGAAGGTGTTATTTTGGACATGTTTAATTGTTGCATGAGTGGGGTACATGAACTGTCCCCTATACTTAATATATCAGAGAGATATGTACGCATTTTTACTTCATTTTTTTGACTTTATTTGGGGAAAAAGGGAAGAATGATTAAAGGGATGGATAGGGGGTGTGGGTGTTCAGTGTTCTAAGTGGAGACTAATGCTTGACCAATCTCTTTTTGATCCTGAAAAAGATAAGTATGGTAGGCCTACACTTCCCCTCCACCACCCAACATCAGAATGATTTAGGGTAATCTTGTACCTTCTGCATTCAAATTTGTACTTGTACATTGTTTTCGGTCTGCCCACCTTGAAAGTGTTGTGATACTTTTGGAGGTCCAAAACCACACCGGGATCCTGGCGTGGTCCTTTAAAGGGGCCGACGTGGTTTTGTGAAAGTAGTAAAGACCATGGGAAAAGGGGCTGCTTGAGTTTCTTTTACCTTTTTAAAGGCAGTGTGATTGTTATGGATTCAGTGTGGTGTTAACTTAGCAAGTTTTTTACCTTTTTTTTTTGGCTCTAACCCGTGTAGTTTTGCTCAACATCTTGCTTTGTTCTTTACTTAAATTCTTTAGGTTGATTAGGTTAAGGTATGTAAGGAACGATGGCTTGTGACCCGTGCAACAAGATTTGTGCATTGCTGGGGTTCAGCCATCTCACCTATTCATTCCTATAGAGATTTTCTGTTACTATTCAATTGGTTTCATTTTGCGCTTTTCAGTATCTTTGATTTTGAAGTGAGGGTACTATCCCCATTTCTGAATAAAAGTGATCTACATACTTTGGCTTCGCGTTTTGATCCAGCCATTATTTTTAGCGGAATATAAGCTTGGATAAACGATGCGATGTTCACACGTTGTTCCACTTAACTTGTTTTTCTTGTTCTTTGAACAGTATTGATTTTTCTTTGTGAGCTGAAACCTACCTCGTGTTAGATAAAAAGACTTGATTTTTATGTGTTGAAAGAGATAACAAAAGGACTGGGCCATGATAAACACATCTGGAAATTGTTGTCAAAATCATGTGATTTTTGATCATCATGAAAAACACAAGTTCTTTTGTGTACCTTTTTTGGGTTTCATAGTTGTAGCCAACTGGTGGTGACTAGGATGGTGCATTGAGTTGGTTTGTTTGTGTTCGTAAAAAGTAACGAAACAAATGATCCTTTTGCTTGTTGGTACGTATGGTCGATAAAGACTTTTTACAGAACGAATGATCCTTCTGCTTGTTGGTACATATGGTCGATACTAACGCTCGGTTAACTTTGTAGAATGAAGATTGTACTGCATTATGTACATTCAAGCATCTGAATTATAATCGCAACCTGTAAGCAGCGTTAAGTTCCATCCCATGTTAAATCGAATCGTATGGAAAGAACGTAGCCTGGTTCAAGTTTGTGTGACACTCAATTTGAATATCGAAAGTTTAGTTGATTAAAGATGGGATACTAAAGGCTATTTTAGAAAATGACATCATGAAATTTCAAAGTAATTTATCATTATAGTAAACTTGATTTAAATCTGATGAAGTTAGTAAACAAAAAAAATCAATTATGTTTTTTTATTTATTTCGACAGTTAATATAAGGAATATATAGTTAGGAGCATGTGTCCATATGAAAACGGTAACGAAATATCTTTGATTAGACTACTTACACTTGAGTTAAAAGCCTATACTTCCCGATTAAAGCAAATAAGGAAAACTTTTTCCATTTATTAAGAGCAGGTGTCCAACGTGGGGTACCGGGTTGCTCATCGGAACACCATGCAGTACCGGGTTGCTCATCCAACTTTTCCCCTTCCCTCATATAGGGGAAAGTGTTTTGATGAGGCATCGTGCGGTACCGGGTTGCTCATCGGGACACTCCGTGCCTAAGTGATGTCTCTATTACAACATTTGATACATGTATCACAATTATGTATTAATGACTTGTATAATCTATTATAAAAATTATATATTGTGATAAATTAGTCAAAAAGAATAGTAAGTTTATGGCTTTCGTTTTATTATACATGTTTGTCCTGTGACGGCTATTGCACGCCATAGAGGGGGTGGGGGTGTGGGGGCAGTATGACATTCTAACCAATAATTCTTTTGAACCACATTGAAAGCTTGTGATATTATCTGAATAGTTGAACCATAGTCAAAATTATTAATCTTTCTATTTCGAGTGTTTCACAAACCTTTACCCATTGCTAACTAGATAAAGGATCTTAAGACTGAGGGGAGTGGCGCAGCATGTGTAGCGTCTTGGCCCCATGCCGCCGGCTACTAGCTACACCGCGCCTCCCTGGCGTCTTCGTTTTAGGCGGCATCCACGGGTCGCTTGGCTTGCCTGACACAATACACACATATGTCACAAGTCCTCCCACCTATTAAAGATGCACCACTTCCGTATTTTTGGGTAGCATCTTGCGGTGTGACATGACGTCACATGGCGCAAGTCCCCCTCACCCAAGATGCACCACTTCTCTTAGCCTAACAAGTGATGTATATTACAACCAAGGTAAAAAGGAATAAAATCTTGTTAACGTAAGTTGATATTCCAATAAATTAAAGTTACAGAGAGTATGACATAGACTTGTTAACACACATGTACTTTTAACATTAATATAAATAACATATGACATAGACTTGTTAACACACATGTACTTTTAACATTAATACAAATAACAAATTTTGAATATTTCAATATTTTTATTTTAACTTGATCGTGTATCGCGAGACTAAAACCTATTCTAATTAATAATTAGATGATAAGGATTATATATAGTTAGTGGAAATTAAGTTAGTGGTGTAAGTTGGAAAGTTGAAGAAGTTAAATCCAAATAATGTTAGTATTAAGAATTAAAATCGGATGTCATGATGTTTCCTTTAATATAGAAAAAAGAGAGAAAAGAGATAAGGCAAATTTGAATAGAAATGTGGTTCTACTTCATATGAAAAATATTTACTTCTTACGGAGTATTGTGCTCAAATTGACCAAAACTTTAGATCATAGGTCAAAATTGAGTTATCTATTATAGTGTTTTTTTAAGAAACAATTCTCTAGGATATTTTTTTTTTCATATTCTCTAAATTTTTTTTTTCTGTAAAGTTAGATAATTGCACAAGGATTCTATATTTGTCAGACTGGTATACTATTCTTTTCGTTTCATTTTTATTGTTTAACTTACTATTTTCTTTTTGTCTAAAAATATTTGTCAACTTTTCACAAAATTCATTTCTTACCCAATCATTTGGCTGTTATACCCTTAATTAATTGTATCGTATAAAGTCATCAGTTTTAGGGGGAAACCTAATATTTATGAGAAAAACCCTTTGTGAGATTCGAACTCACTGATTACAAGGAATGTCTTTGACTTTTATACAACTTTATCCGAATAAAATCATGTCCTTTCGGTATGCACTTTTGTGTACTTTTGTGTAAAGGTGGTTGAGTTTAAAGGTGATATGTCACATCCAATGTGACTTTATTTTTTACTTTAGACAACGCATTTAAGGAAGTTGGTATAACTCCTTAAATGCTCTCAACCAGATTTGTACGGCCATCGTCCACGTCAGCATAGACTTTGCCTATAAATAGAAAGGGCATTGCACAACTAAGAAATTACTTTTAACATTCTTGGTGAACTTGTGCAATATACTCTTAGATCGCTATAAGAAACATTTCACATCTTTAAGTGTTTCGATTATTAAGATTATATCCCAATTATAGATCATTTGTAATTCATATGTTGTTAGGATATTTACATTACTGTATTATCTTGGTTCCGCAACAACCTTGTATTTTATTTACAATCACTAAATAAAATACACTTGAAAATTACATTGTGTTCCACCTTATTTACATTATCATTTTTTGTATCTTGCTTAAAGTCTTTTATTACCTTTTGTTTTGTTCTCCATTAACATAGAAGTGTTTTTGGTGGTGCCATTAAATTGGGACTAACAGGTAGATTCAGTCGAATGGGGGGAGGGGGGTTGTGATTGAAGAGATATTGTCGATTAAGTGAAGGTGGTGGGTTTTGGTTCGAAAAATGACTGATGTCTGTAGGTAAAAGGCGCTAAAGAGGAAAGGTACGTGAGAAATTTTTTTTGTCGGGAGTACAACAAACTCAAATATTTGAAGTAAGGATCCTAGTTTTGATTTAATCGAACAAAATAATACTACATATTCAAATTTCTCTAAATAAATAAATATATCAATAGATTGTTAATCTCATCGGAAAAGATATAACAACAATGGGATTAGTGTCCCGTTATGTAATCAACTATACACGAATGGTAATGGTATGTTGCGTAACTTCAATCCTGTTTCATTGTATATATATAACTTTTTTTGGTCAAATTCGTGTAATAAACCGGCTGAATCCGGTTGCTTCCACATACAATGAACATTTGTGCATATTTGTGTATAGTTTCTTACATTTTGGCTCACTAATCACAAGGGTTTAATTTAACAAAAATCAATTGGTAACCGGCTAACCATTCAGTTGGTGATCCGTTACATGAATTGGATAAAATAACAAGTTACCTACATACAATGAACAAAAATTGAAGTATGCTACATGTAACACCCCGCTAAAGCGGAAACACGGGATGCACAGCAAACATAGTACATTGCACAATTTATAGATCATAACACAGCCAATAACATTAAA
>JAOXNX010000033.1:9130638-9147756 GCA_028566075.1 Solidago caesia
CTTTTCATCTTCAATCTGCATTCAAGTCTTTCAAAGTCTCATAAATTATTCTGTAGATCATCAATTTCACTTTCACCCAATCACAAATGGCTTCTCAACAATCATCACCAAAATCTCCATCACACACATTCATGGTTGGTCAAATCTCTGTGACCACCACTGCCACCACCACTGTTGTACCACCACCAAATGTGGTTGAACCCTCTTCACCACAATCGATTCAATCATCACCACCAACTACTCCCAAATCACCATCCTCTGAAAACACTCCATCACCCCCAAAGAAACAAAAAGCAAAGGCCAAAAAGAAGGTCACTGCTGTTACTATTGCTGCTACTCCACTACAAGCTATACCTTATGCTGAGACAAAGGTACGAGCTAAATCATCTTCTTCCACTTCAAAGAAAAAGTCTGACAAAGATGCTGCTGAAGAAGCTGAGGAATCAAAGTATCCTCTTCAAAAGGATACTGAACGAACGAACAGATTTTTGTGTTCATGTTCGTTCATTTTACTAAACGAACGAACACGAACGAACTTCCCGCCGAACGGTTCATGAACTGTTCAGTTCGTTTACAGCCCTATTGTTAACACAGTCACCAAATAAACAAGGATGTTATAAAACAAAACAAAAATAAATTGAAACTTGAGAGGAAAAAAAAGAAGAAAAAAAACTACATGAGTAGAGTAAAATAGAGAAATTTAAATTAACAGCGAACATAATTAATTGTGAGCTGAATAAAACATAAATTATATCTTATAATTATCTTCACTTTTTGATGACGTACCCCTCCGCACATACGAAGATACTCATATGCAAAGACTTACACGAATACCTGCCATCGGTAAAAGGGTAACGATTATCTTTTCCAAAAATACCGAGATACACATCCCAAAAATAAAGGAAAATATATTCGGTATATTACTTATCTTGAGTAACTAAATAAAGATAAATCTTTATTTAGATATGCTTAAGAAAATATAGGATCTATCCTTAAATAGGATTACCTATAAAAAGGGATGATCTCTCCCCAATTCGGCATCATGATCATCATCATCACAGCCGAAAAACGAGACCACCTCCCCAATACTCTTGGCGTAAAAGGAGTTCCTTACCCTCGGGGAATCGCCAATAAATCTCATAAACAACAATCACCCATAATCTAAGCCCTAAAGTGTGAATGCGGTTTGGTATTCAATCAATTGGCGCCATCCGTGGGACCAATCCGAAACCGCTTCGTGAAGAACCCACCAACTTTACCACAAAAAAGATTCACTAAATTCCTTCACCAAATGGCTGATCGACAACACAATACCTCAGAAAATAACCCAAACTCAAACTCACCGATGAAGAGAAAAAACCCAGAACAATATTCCTTTTCAATGCGAAGTGTATACTTCCCCTTGTTAAAAGAACTGCCGTCAGAAGACCCAGTCGTGATCTCGGTTATGATGTTCAACACATGGGTACATCGGGCCTACATTGATGGTGGCAGTGAATGCGACATTATTTATGAACATTGTTTCCTCTAACTCCCCCAAGCCATTAAGGTTCACATGACATTGCCCAAAACGCCGTTGATTGGATTTGCCGGCGAACGAGTAAACCCCCTCGGAGAAATAGATCTAGATGTCACTATCAGAACTCCTCTGTATGAACGGACCGAAACCCTAGATTTCATAGTGGTAAGATCGCCGTCCCCATAGAACATCCTCCTGGGTAGACCGGCGATGCGCCTGATGGAGATGATAGTCTCCACTATCCACTCCCTTGTTAAATACCAGGCCCCTACCGGGGTAGGTATTATTCGATCCGAGTTCCAGGCATCGAAACAGATCCATGGAGTAAAGAAATCCAAGGAAGTCGCCGAAGAACCCCCTAAACCTACGGAATCCCCCGAACATGGCGAACAGATAATTATTAATCCTGTATTCAGAGATCAACCTATCACCATCGGGAAGCAACTCCCGGAAGAGATCAAAAAGAAACTCAAAAAACTGCTACAACAAAATCTTGATGTATTCGCTTGGGAGTATTCTGACATGACAGGGGTGCCCCGTGTGATTTCCATAAGTTGGGAAGATTTCGTCACTGAACACAGACTTAATGAAAGAAAGCATGTTTCCCCACTTCATCAAAAGAAACGAAGCTTATCTGCAGATAGAGATGCAGCGGCCTGCAAAGAGGTCGACGAGTTACTAAAGGCAGGAATCATACGAAGATCCGTATACCCTATATGGGTTGCGAACCCGGTAATGGTAAAAAAGAACGATGGAGGATGGAGAATGTGTGTTGATTTCACTAATATTAATAAAGCCTGTCCGAAGGACTATTATCCTTTGCCCAAAATTGACTGGAAGGTTGAATCACTAGCAAGCTACAAGCTTAAGTGCTTCTTGGATGCTTACAAAGGTTATCATCAGATACAAATGGCAGAAGAAGACGAAGATAAGACTGCATTCTATACTAGCAAAGGGACGTTTTGTTACAAGAAAATGCCCTTCGGCCTGAAAAATGCAGGAGCGACCTACCAGCGTTTAGTCGATAAAGCTTTCCATAAGCAGATGGGTCACAACCTAGAAGCTTACGTGGATGATATGGTGATAAAAAGCAGATCCGAGGGAGAACTACTGGGAGATATTCAAGAGACCTTTGATACCCTCCGGTCAATTGGTATGAAACTTAATCCTAAAAAGTGCTCTTTTGGCGTGGAGGAAGGAAAGTTCCTGGGCTACTACATCACTAGCAAGGGGATTCATGCGAAACCCTCAAAAATTGATAAGTTGTCACAACCCCCCCCCCCCGCCCCAAAAACCATCAAAGAGGATCAAAGCCTAAATGGAAAGCTCGCAGCACTAAGTCGGTTCCTGTCAAGGGGAGCGGACAAACAACTTCCTTTTTTCAAAACACTGAAGGGATGCTTGGACAAGAAAAACTTCGTATGGACGAAGGAAGCTGCTGAGGCCTTTGAACAAATGAAAAGGCACATAGCTCACCTACCTACGCTGACATCCCCATAACCTGGGGAAATTCTCTTTATGTATCTAGCAGACTCGGAAGAATGTGTTAGCGCAGTTCTACTTGCTGACAGAGAGCGGAAACAGATTCCCATATACTTCGTCAGCAGAGTCTTGCAAGGTTCCGAAGTCAACTATCCGGTGCTTGAAAAGCTGACCCTCGCATTAGTACATGCCGCCCGAAGGCTCCGCAGGTATTTCCAAGCTCACTCAATCACTGTACTTACTAATAAACCTATAAAGCAGATTCTCCTACGACCTGAAAAATCGGGAAGGGTAGCAAAGTGGGCTATTGAACTTGGGGAACACGACATAGAATTCAAGAACAGACACTCCATCAAAGGGCAAGTGCTTGCTGATTTCATTGCGGAGACACAAGACACCAGTGGCCCAGCACAAAACCATACTTCCCTCAAAATAATAGATCCGGTCAAATTGGAAACTTGGAAACTCTATACAGACGGAGCATCCAGCTCCGAAGGCTCTGGAGCAGGGATACGACTGATAAGTCCTGAAGGGAAGGAATTCACCTATGCACTGAAATTTGAATTTAACACTACCAACAACAAAGCCGAATACGAAGCTTTGTTAGCAAGATTAAGGTTTGCAAAGGAAATGAAGATCAGGGATCTACAGGCCTTCGTTGACTCACAGCTTGTTGCATGTCAAGTAAGGGGTGAATACGAAGCTAAGCAAGACACAATCAAACGCTACCTTGCTAAGGCAAAAGAGCTCGTTAAATGTTTCAAACACTTTAGTATAGACCACATTCGGCGGAATCAGAACAAGCAGGCTGATGCACTGAGCAAACTTGCAGCTCTCACCTTCAAGCATCTTGGGAAGAAGGTGCTTATCGAAGTCCTATCTAACCGGTCAATTGATGAAAAACAGGTTGCTGGTCTTATTGTAGAAGACAAAGACAACTGGATGACTCCGTTGATTGAATATCTTACCAGTGGGCTTTTGCCAGAAAATGTTATGGAAGCTAGGAAAATTCGGATCAAAGCTCCGCAATACAAGCTTATGGACGGACAGTTGTACAAAAAGTCATTTCTTACTCCGTGGTTGCGCTACATCGGACCAAAACAGGTACAAATTGTCTTACAGGAGACGCACGAGAGTATTTGTGGGGCGCATGCGGGACCCCGATCTTTAGTAGCTAAGATAATGAGGCTAGGGTATTATTGGCCTACTATGCATCAAGACGCCTCGTCATATATCCAAAAATGTACAGCTTGCCAAATACACTCGAATGTTCTGAGATTACCCAGGCAAGACATGATCCCGGTTACCTCCGCCTGGCCCTTCGTACAATGGGGAATCGACCTCGTCGGACCTGTCCCAGAGGCCCCCGGTAAGGTTAAATTTCTCGTGGTTTCTATTGATTACTTCACAAAATGGGTGGAAGCCAAACCTCTGGCTCTGACCATCGGAAAAAAGATTGAACAGTTCGTATGGGAATATATCATCTGTCGTTTTGGAATCCCTCAGACTATAGTCTCTGACAACAGAAAGCAGTTTGCTGAAGGTACTTTCCCAAAGTTCTGTGAACGCTTAAAAATCAAACAATCTTTCACATCGGTTTACCATCCTCAAGGAAACGGACAGGAAGTCACCAACAGAGATATTGTTAAAGGTATGGAAAAACGACTGGGAATAAACAAAAAGGATGGGTCGATGAACTTCCTTTTGTCTTATGGGCCCATCGTACAACTCCTAAAAGCAGCAACGGTGAAACTCCCTTCAGCCTAGCATTCGGCACAGAAGCTGTTCTTCCCGCAGAAATCCAAGTCTCCACTTGACGAACGGCGAATTTAAACCCTAACGACAATGACATGGAACTAAGGATGAATTTGGACTTATTAGAAGAACGAAGGAATGTCGCAGCTATCAGGGAAGCAACATACAAACAGCGCATCGAGAAGTATTACAACAAACACACTAACCCTTCATCTTTTAAGGTAGGGGACTACATGTTAAGATTAAATAGCGCCAGCAAGGCAGAATACCAAGGAAAAATGGGACCCACATGGGAAGGGCCATATAGGGTACACAACGCCTATGGCAACGGAGTATACAAACTCGAAACGCTAGAAGACGACCCAGTTGATCGCACCTGGAATAGTGCAAACCTCCGTAAATTTTACTTTTAATTGTAATACTTTTTCATTCCTACTTTTTATATATAATCCTTACCCGGTGAAGGGTCGCTCCCTCTCACTTTGATCAAAACACCCCCACGTACGTATTTTTTTTTTAAAGACGTGCACTCGCCAGTTACATGTATTCCTAGGGGACGCCCGTATCACATAAAACGGATATTCACCTGTGACGGACACTACTAAAAGTGCCTCCAGTGAAGCACGCATACCTGATCACAAAAGGATATTACCTTCAGAAAAAGCACAACCTTAATTAGCGGAAAAACCTTCAGCGGGGGCTAACCCTAATTCAAGGAACACCTTTTCTAAACACGAACGAAATTGTTTAACTAACTGACGGAGTTAGATCCTCCCACTATGTAACCACTGACACCCTTCAATGCAACCTTTGCATATGTCAAGGGAACCCTTCGTTACAACCTTCGAACATAACTGGGCAAGAACCAGGGGACCATCTACAAAGCTTTTTGGCTCACTCATGCTCACAAATACCCTTTGAATTACTATAATAACAACTTGGTGACTAACACGAATCACCAATCGCCAACAAATTTTACAAAAAATTATCGACAACAAGTTGGTAATTAGAATATGCATATACTATTCAAACATAGTTAAAGCAAAACATTATATTATTTTACACACTACCCTTATCCGGAATTTGACCCATCAACCTCATCAGGTACAAGATATTGTATCTTTACACCTAGGCTCGCAGCCAACTCCACCAATCTTTTTCCGACATCAGGGTTCAAGGCAGTCATCTGATAAACATGGGGGATGACCTCAGTCAGTAGGCGGTCCACCTTCTCCTCCAATGCCCTAATCCTGAGATCCTTGGTTATTAGCTCGTCCAACCTTTTCTTCCGGCCGGAACGAAGGGTGGCTAACTGTGTCTCGCTGTCCGCCAATCGCCGTTGCACCTCCGCCCCATCCTTATGCAAGCCCTCTATAACCACACCAACTTCCTTCACCAAATCCTTCACATGTTTGACCTCACTGCGCAGCCCGCACACTAGAGGGGTTTTCTCCAGTTCACACATATGCGCCTCCGCCGTATATCCACGACGGAGCCACTTCCACTCCTTCCTCATATCTTGATATGTTGCCCGATCAATTTCCTCCTCGGTGTCGGAATCGGTAAATATCACCGGATATTTCGATTTCCTAGCGGATCTTTTCAATCGCCCACCCTTCATAGTGGGTGTTGATTTCTCCCTCCTCGATGAACTCGCTGCCGGAGTTGTTGTGCCTCCATCCGCAGCACTTCCCCTGGTAGTCATCGGAGTTTTCCACTTCACTCTTGCCATGATCGTACAAGCAATAACGGTCACAATGCAGTATATTGATAGGAGCGGCGACCGGTGGTTAAATGACAAAAGTTTATGCTGATTCGTTTTTGGGAAAGTAGATATTTATGGTTACTCACCAGCCTCCTCAACTTCCCCTCTTTCCCTATTTTCAAATATTCACCCCCCTTCCTTCTCACATTTTTACTTTTTACCCCCTTTTACCTTATTTTCCTTCCAATTAATCAAAGGCAAAACTAATCCTTTGTACTAGATGAATGTTTTTTAAGTCTAACATCACGACCCTTGCAGCCCACAATTTTAGACTGGGGGGCTTGATGACGTACCCCTCCGCACATACGAAGATACTCATATGCAAAGACTAACACAAAGACCTGTCATCGGTAAAAGGGTAACGATTATATTTTCTGAAAATGCCGAGATACACATCCCAAAAATAAAGGAAAATATATTCGGTATATTACTTATCTTGAGTAACTAAATAATGATAAATCTTTATCTTAATTTAGATATGCTTAAGAAAATATAGGATCTATCCTTAAATAGGATTACCTATAAAAAGGGATGATCTCTCCCCTAATTCGGCATCATGATCATCATCATCACAGCCGAAAAACGAGACTACCTCCCCAATACTCTTGGCGTAAAAGGAGTTCCTTACCGTCGGGGAATCTCCAATAAATCTCATAAACAACAATCACCCATAATCTAAGCCCTAAAGTGTGAATGCGGTTTGGTGTTCAATCACTTTTCATACTTTTTCCAGTTTAACAATAAGACAACAACGGGTGTCCAATTACTTTAGTTAATAAGGTTTTTGGAAAGGACTAGATAAACTTTTCAATTGCGTACAAATTACTACATTCGCGATGACAAAGTAGCCGTGCACACAAAAACCGGGTCGGGCAAACCCGTTTTCAAAAACCCGAAGTTGGACCCGATTTGAAACCGGGTTGGGGGAGAAACCGGTTCGGATTCTCAAAAACCGACGGGTTGTACCCGGTTTGTAAATCTAGCTGTTAGGACCGGTTCGGGGACCGGGTTGTGTCAAACCTGTGCTGAAACCGGGTCTAGAAACCGGTTTTGAACCCGGTTTTTTTACTAGCCGTTAAGAGACGTTAAGAGCCCTTAGTGACTGTTTTTTTAATCAAAAAATTATCATTTTGCCATCCTAAAACTTGTATAAATAGGTAGGTTGTGTTTAGTTTAGTTACAATACTCCATTTGACTCAAAACACTTCAAAAAAAACCCTAAAAAGATCAAAACACTCAAAAAATGGCTACTAATTCCGCTTCGCAATCCACCGGTGTTAGTTCTTCGAATGCGGCAACGGTGGTATCAATAATAAAAACTACATGAAAAGCGGAAGTCTTTCAAAACTTCGATTTGTGTAAGATGTCGGATGGACTCACTAAGGCTCGTTGTAAAAATATGAAAAATTTATGGGTAAAGATTCCAACACAACGTTGAGGAATCATATCGAGAAATATTGTGAGTCGTTAAAAACCGTTCCGGAAGAAGGTCAATCGTCGTTGGGTCAAGATGGAAGTATTTTTGCATATTCGGCGGAGCGCACTCGTGAAGCATTTGCGCAATTTGTGATTCAAAATGCTTTGCTGTCCATCACTTCGACAACCCGCGATTGACTAAGGTCATTCAAAAAAATCTTCAACCTCGCTACTGATGCACACGCAGATAAATCTTCTGTTGCTAAACCATCCAAACTCCATTACACATGTTTAATCAATTTCATTTCAAGCATTTTTCCTATAGCAAAATATATACCAACTTTCTACAATGTACTCACTTCTATTACCCAAATTGAGCCCAAAACTGCCAACTTTTATTACATCCATAAATAAAAATTTCACAAATCCGCAAACCAATATCCATTTAATTTCCAAGTTCAAGCTAAAACTATTATCTACTTTGAACCATTTTACAAATTTATAAATAAAAACAAATAAAAAACTATCGACAATATAAAGTTTGAACCGTAATCCTCGCAGTTAATGCCTTGGGTCGTGTCTAGATTTTTGCGTGTTGTTTTCTAGAACTATTTGTTGTGTATTTTAGCTGCTAGCGCCTTGCTGGTATGCTTGTAATATAATTTGCCGTTCTAAAAAAATATATATATATAAAGTTTGAACCAACACTTGTTCAAATAGTATTTCAAGATGTCTACCCGACCAAGATACTCGTACTGCACACAAAATCTATATGACTAACTTATTATAGTAGATAAATATATAGGTCATATAAACATTTAGGTGTTGAGAAATAAGCATCTAGTACGACTTCTGTTGGTGGTAAAAAGCATGAACCACTATAAAAGTATTTCAAGCAATTTTATATTATCATTTCCGGAAATAGAAGCAACAAAAAAACAGTTAGATTACATGAGTTTCGCTAAATTGGATAAAAAAAGATATGCTCTCTTAAAGGAACAAAGCATTACAACAAATATGGAGAATATATAATCAATTCCAACAAAAAGCACTCATCTCTACATTCGCCCCACAATCAATGTTTTAAAAACCAGACAGGACCGGCCGGTTCGACCGGTCGGACCGGTGCGCGGTCAGGAGGCCGGTTTTTTAAATCCGGTTTTTCCGGTTCAACCGGTTTTGAGTTTTTTATTTTAAAAAAAAAAATTTACTTTTTTTTTTATGATGATGTGTATACTTTAATGTTATTTTTAGTTGTTTGTAAACATTGTCCACAATACCAAATCATATTTTGTTTATGTGTTTCTACCATCAGTAAGAAAATGCAGTATGAATCACATGAACAGATACAATGAAAATTTAACCAAAAAATAAGATTCAAATGTATGTAACACATGAATAAACAACAAATACATAGTAGGTATGTATTAGTAAGTTGGATAGTAGTACCCGGCTCCATTAACTGGTGGATATCCGTATGGCATCATGGGTGGTTGTCCAGGAGCTATATATCCACCATTGTTGATTTTGGTCAAAGTACTTTGACCTTGCATTCCATCCCTAGCATATTGTTGCCATACCATCTGTTCTTGCACAAGCAACTGTTGTTTTTTCTCCATATCTGCCATTTGGACATAGGAAGGTGGAGGGACACTTATTGATGCTGCAAACGGGTCGCCCCCAACTGTTTGAACAGATCCGTCAGGGGCAGGAAGTGCTAATACGGGTGTGGCAGATTTCCCTGGTAATGCCACGCTGCTAGCGCTACCGCCAGTTAACTGGGATGAGCTAACATGTTGCCTCACCATTCCTTGGTCATACATTCCATTAAGAAGTAACGGGTCAAGGCCACCACCCATTGCCGCCTTTTGTTTCTCTAGATTACTGGCGCTCTCCACCAATGCCAGTTCCCAATCTGCCTTTCCAGGCTCTGCGGCTGGATTTTGCCAAGCAGAGGTTACTTCGGGTTCACCGTTGGATCCAAATGCTTCCCAGTTACCGTTAGTTTTGTTTGCTGCTGGACCCGCAAATAATGCTAACGCAAATCTATTTCCTTGATCATCTGCTGTAAATGCCTCTTCCCTTAAATCCACTAAATCTCCGGTATGTTGTGGTTCGGCCTTGGGCGGTTCAGGGGCAGGAGGCGGTGGTGGAGTGTATGTCTCTGGTGCTGGCAAAGCCTTTATTTCATTCATATCAGGAACCGGCTCTTCCTCTTTGACCTGTTCCACAACCTCAGGTTTCTTTTCTGGGCTTTTCATAGCGTTTGCTCTATCTCTCACAAATTCCTCCAATGTCTCTAATAATTTAGAAGTTATCTTCTGAACTTCAGGATACTCTGTAGATCTAGCAATACCCATATCCTTGCACCAGTTGTAAAAACCTACAAGCTCATCAATCTGCTTGGCAGCACTAACATAAGCATCGAATGCCTTGACACAATCCTGGTACTCCATATCAAAGAACCGATCAAGTAAGACTGCTAAAACCTCACATATATCGGCATAAAGCTTAAAACTTTCTTGCACAACAGGGTACAACGCAACCAACACCAACCTACTATTTCTGGCGAGACCAGTGGGTCTGCATGACAAAATTCGATCCAGCAGCCTTTGTAAATGTCCCATCTTTCCAAAGATCCTTTCAGGTTTCATATCTCTCAACGGGGTCACATTTTTCTTCTCTCGAGACGATCCATCTCCAGAAGATCTCGACCTCCTCATTTTTCCACCATAACCATTGTCAAACTCACCATAACCATTATCATTCCCATGATTTGGTGGTGACCTCCACTGATCTTCCCTAAACCTATCAACTTCTTCATTTCCACCGTTATTTTGCTTCCTTTCATAAGCAATCATTTCCAGCTTCTGATCAAGATAAAACCCATAAGTCCTCACAAACGTAGAATGATCCCACGAATTTGAATGAGCCTCATCACGAAAATCCGACATATTAAGCAACCTCGTCCCTTTCCTAGTTGCATACATAATCTCCTGCTGAAAAACCATATCACCATCATTCAACACTCTATGAACAAGCACCAAACACTTAACAGCCACAATCCAATCACGAGTCTTGCTCAACCGTTTTGAAACCGCGTGAACACAAGCACTCACATAACCACGCGAGTAAGATGTAAGCTGCAAGATCTCGCGAATGTACTTCTCACTAGCCGGATCATCGTCGTGACTTGTTGCTTTCACTACAGCAACTTCTAACTCAGGAGCCATATTGCTAGCTACCTTAGCTATCCCGATACTAGTTTGATCCTTTACCGCTCCCATCGCCTTCCGTAACGCCATAATTCCTTTTCTTCTTCTTCTTACAATAACACCCTAAAAGAAAAAGGGAAAAATATCACAAATTTGAACTACCTTAAAACTATATCAAAGGGAAAATGACATAAAAATGTACTCTACATGTACCCTTTTTTTCATTTCAACGTACTAATCTTTTTTACTATTAATATAAGGTACTTAATTTATGTTCGGTTTCAAAAATAACCAAACAAAACTGAAGTACCTTATAATGACAATTAAAAAGAATACAACGTGAAAGTGGGGCAAAAAAAGAGTAAACGAACAGAGATCCCTATTCAGGCTTACACGGGAAAGTGAAGCCTTTAACTCTGATGTACATGGCCTAACCAATATTCCCCGTGCCTGTTTCCTATAATATTTCTCTAGCAATCCCGAGATGTTTTGACCACCTTAGGGACGGTTACTACTTTAAAATAAAAATATGTCCAAATTAAGTACTAACCTTTTCATAAAACTTTCCTATCTAATCCAAAAACATAATTAATTAGCTTTCAACAAAACAACAACATATTACAAACAATAATACTACATTAAATTCTACAAAAAATCATTAGATACAAAAATAACTGAATCCTACTACATTAAATTCTAGTGAATTTAATTACTAACAAACATTATAACTGATTAATTAAATATCTACTAAAAAACATGATTATGTTAATGATCCATGGTTCAAAGCTAGTATCCCTATTCGGGTTTCTTTGACTTTGAACGAATTCCTGGATTCTAAGTGGTGAGACACCCTAGTTTTACCCATGAGGCAAAGGTTCGATTTTTGTTAATCCCATTTGTGGGGTTTTTCCTTGTATGCCTATTCAGCAAGATATAACTATACCCGGTTAAAACAACCGACTATCCTGCTCTGAGCAAGACCCTCACCTTTGGATGGTAGGCAGGTTCTATTCGATGGTTGCCGTTAAAAAATAATAATAAAACATGATTATGATGAAGATCAGTAATTAATTATTATTTCTACTACATGGATATATCCAAAAAATCAATTAAAAATCAAATTTTCATAATGAACAGTAATAGTAAAAGGGGGTACCTTTATTATAATTATAAGTATATGAAATCAAATGAGAAAGAAAGAAAGATGAGATGGGTTGACTTTGGAGTCAAAGTTCAGATCTGAAGATGTTGAATAAGTGGGTGTTGCCGGAGATTTCTATTGTGAGCTGAAAGTGAAAGATGGAAATGGGAATAAAGAAGAAGGTGGGGGATGGATGGATGGATGGAATGTATATGGACCGTTGGATTAGTCAGACCTGCAAATTAAAGAAAGGAAGCTTCTATATGTATAATCAGGGAATAATATCATTTCCGTATATATATTCAGGGATATCATCCGTACTGCAACATTACGCAACCATAAGTATTGCGCCTTTCACATACCGAGGATTTAGTACGCACATTTAATAAACTTCAGGGGACAAAATTTTAAACTTTTGAAAAAGATGAGTGTTGCCGAATTTTCATTTCGTAGTTTCTAAGCGAAATCCGAACTCGTGTGATGCGCGATGGTGTCATTAAACTTTTTAAGAATGGAAATCAAAATTATGTAGCGAAGACGTGTATTTGAAGGTGACGACATCCGACTAGTAACTTTGTGTAATAGTAGTGTAAGAAGATAAAAAGATAGATGATATTGTACCAAAATGGTTGATATTAATAAAAGTATAAATTATAATTATTATATATATGTTTATTGTGTTAACTAAATCAAAGATATGTTGTGATTATTGATATAATTAGTAAAGATATGTTTTGACAAAATTACTTGGTAGCTAATAGCGAAATCTTAATGTGTTTAATAAAATAATTAGAGCTTGTAGCTTATAAATGTAAAATTATAAATATATTAATTTTAAAAAGTGAAATATAATAAATTAGGTGATTTTCAGATAATTTACCTTTTTATAATTTCATGTAGCTTAAGATTTAAAAACTTATATATAATACATTAGATTTTTTACCCACATGAAACGTTGTTGTTGAATTGATTTTTAGCTTTTAATATTGATGACATTGATAATCAATAAAATTTATAATGACAACATTTAAATACCAAAAAAAGTATGTAAACTTAATTGAACATGTTTAAAAATCTAATAATCAAATCATTCTTGATAGTTAGATAAATGGAAAAAACCTACATGGATGAATGGACAAATAATATATTAGATTAGATACAAAATGAATAACTAAAACTAATGAAAAAAAATCTAGAAAACATCCAAAGAACAATTAGCAGAAGAAACCTTACGTGTATGTGCCTGAATCAAATATTATAAGTGTTAGTTTCGGGAAATTTTCATGAACAACTGTCCACAACCCTTTTGATCGACTGTAACATCCCGAACTCTCTTATTCTATGTCGTTAACTTTGACCATCAGTCAATGTTGGATTTCTGTGAAAATAGTTATGTGGTTTATATGAGTTATTAATTAGTAATTAAGAGCTTATTAATGTGTGTCAATTTATTAGAAAATCCGTGTTTGTATTCCCGTTAAAGTAGTATGTTGTTAAATGGAGTTAAATGGTTATAATTGTGAAATGTGAGGGCAATATGATCATTTAGCATGGAGGTTACAGCAGATTAGGAGTGTTTAGGGATGGAGATTAGTTTATTTCATTTGCCAGTAGCCTCTAATAGCAGCCCCTAAAATGCCATAGCCTTCCTCTTGCAATTCCCTTTGATTTCGGTGTGATTAGGCAGTGTTTTTGAGAGTAATTGATCCTCCAATAGTTTCCTTCAGATATATATCATAATCTTTGATTAATATTGTCCATTTTTCATCCATTCAATTTATCCATTCCTGATCTTGGTGGTTATTAGGGTTTGTGTTGATCCGATTAGCGATTTTAGGGTTGTTGAAAAGGAATTGGTGTAGTGTTAGTCCGATTAGTCATTACTATAGGTACTTTGCATCAATTGGATCATTTCTATGAGTATTGGAGTCCCACCTATTCGTTCATGTCAGGACCTAAAGGTTGGGTATGATTTATAGTGTTTTGATAATTGAAAATTAACGTTTTCGGGTAATTTATGAACCCTATGTTGTTGTAATCAATTTCTGGGGATACTGGTGACATCAAATCATCAATTGAGTCTTATATTGGGTATAATTAAGATCTGAAAAAGTGGCTTGAGATGTGGTGATCGTTTGGAGATGAATTGGGTGTGTTTTATTATTGAAATTAACGTTTTATGTGACCTAAAGATTCAATCTTGTTTACAAATCATTCTTGGATCAATTGTAACATCCCAAACTTTTTATTTCGTATCGTTGACTTTAACCGGTAGTCAAAGTCGAGTCTCCATTAGTAGCTATTAAATGAATAGATATTTTTGTGAATTTGTGATTATGTGCTATGTGATTTAATATGTTATAAGTAAGTGACTTATTAATGTATGTAAATTTAGACTTGGTATTATGCCCGCGCAATGCGGCGGCGATGGTACGTGGTGGAGGCGGTGTAGTGGTGGCGACGACTGGTGGTGGTGACGGTGACTAGTGGTGGCGGCGATGTAAAGGGTAGTGTAGATATTTTAGAAATTAAGGGATAAATTATGAAAATTAATAGGGGTATTATTGATATATATGAAGTGGAGATGTTTAAAATAGTAAATAAGAATGAGAGACATTTTAAGGGGAAGGTGCATTAGGAGGGAATATTGATCAGAAGGAAAATAACAATTGCCCCGTCCCACTTTTGTTGTGGTTATGCTATTTCGTTAAATTATTCAACAACAATTTTTTTTATGCTAGTTTTTTTAATAAACGAATGAATACGAACAATATTTTATGTTCGTTTAGTTAAACAAACAAACGTCAACATATGTCTTGTTCATTCGTTTATGTCTGTGAACATTCGTTAAGTTGTTCATTTATATATCCTAGAGCCTGTTTGTTTATAACTTAATGGACTTAATAAAAAAGTACTTAATCCATTAAGTCCATTACGAATGCTTGTTTTTGACTGTTTTTGACTTAATAAACAAAAAACCTACAGTATTGACTTGATCAATACATACATTAGTTATCAACTCAGTCACTTTATCCACTCAACACTCAAAGGTTAAAAAAATAAACGCGCCCCTAGAATGATGTGTGTGTGTATATATATATATATATTAACTATCATGATAAAGTAGTAGTAATCATATATATCAAACATTGTATGGTTATGTATTTTTGTCTTCCTTTACCCTTTTAAATGGAAAAAAATAAAAGAGATTATGTTTTTAATAAACAAGAATCCGTTTGTTTTTTTATTAACAACAATATATATTGAAGGACCTTTTGGCAAGGAGCCGAAAGCAAGGTTGCATTAGTTTACATCAAATAATTCGGGCTAACATGTCATAGTGGCCAAACTAACTTATCCTTAGTACTACGACAATTAATTATATATATATAAAAAGATGACAAAGATACAATATTGTGAAAAATGTCGGTGCTCGTGTCGATACCTTCGAAGACAAATTCGTTTCATTATTTCCACAAAGCCCACCACCGTGTGACAAGAATCACTTCCAAAATGCTTCTAATCTTCCTAGTAAGCTTCATATCCTTAACCCACTTAAGTACTTCATGTGGTTTTTCAACAGGAAGATCGATAAGGAGCCAAGAGAAAAGAAGAGATTTAGTCTCAGCCACAATGTTGCAGTCGCGAAACAGATGGCACAAAGTTTCCAGAATTCTGCTGCAAATAGGACACATAATAGTAGGGATATCAATGCCACAGCTGGAAAGATTACACCGAGTTGGAAGGTGGTCTGGAAGCATTCTCCACAAAAAGATGTTAGCTTTTTCAGGCAATAAGTTGTTCCAAGTGGTTAGAGTATCTTCAACCGGCAAGAAGTAGAGATCAATATCAATCTTGATGCCGCAAACCAAATCAGAATTACCATGTAGATTTCATTGTCATGACCCAGGTTCATCAGAGAATGTAACTGAAAAGAGTAAAGACTGCAAGGCTGATAGTTGTGATTCCTCACAGTCGCCCGAAATAGATCGACGCTAAAAATAAAGAATATGTTCGTTTAATGTGCGTGTTCGTTTGTTTGTTCGTTTAAGTACATACAAAACTCCATTTGTTTAAGTGTCCAAGTTTGTCCATTTGTTCAATTAAGTTAAATCGAACGAGCATGAACAAGCTCCGCTCGTAATTATTCGGTCTATTTACGGTCTTAGGTGTGTTAGGGTATTCAAATTTCCAACTTTTTCATATGATTTTTCCAAATTGCATTCTATCGAGGGCAGCTAATTAACTTGTGATCTTGATTTCTATTTTCTAAATGTTGAATTTTAAAGTAAATTAGGCGTAATTTCTATAAATTTATTAATTGTTTTAATAAGCACTAGTATATTTTTCGTGCATTATGGTTGGAGTATATTTTTTCA
The DNA here is from genome assembly GCA_028566075.1 of Solidago caesia. Classification (NCBI taxonomy): domain Eukaryota; kingdom Viridiplantae; phylum Streptophyta; class Magnoliopsida; order Asterales; family Asteraceae; genus Solidago; species Solidago caesia. The sequence goes on from JAOXNX010000033.1 coordinate 9,147,311, forward strand.
TTGAAGATGTCTGACGTTTTATGATTGTGTCGAATGTAGTCTAATACTGATGCAGATAACATCATTTGTTAAATTTATCATTTTGAAACGAAAAAAAAAATCAATAAATTAAAAAAATAATTTTAGTTAGTTGACTTCTTTAAGTATTACTACTTAAAATGTAAATAACAAAAAAAGTCATTTATTTATGGAGCTTGTTTTTATGTAATTTTCACAATTAAAACTAAAAAAAACATAAGTTATACGTAATAAACTCCCTTTCGAAAAAAGTAAGTAATGGTAGCAAGACTTTTTCCTGGCTAGATACAGTAGAAACTCTATAAAATAATACACTTGGGACCACCAAAATTTATTAATTAAAAGAGTTACTAATTAATCGATAAATTAATAATTATTAATTTATATATTAATTAATATTTTATTAATTTATAGTAGAATACTTAGTT
>JAOXNX010000033.1:9153630-9163726 GCA_028566075.1 Solidago caesia
ATCTAAGATTTCGAAAAGTTGTATTCACCCCCCCTCTACAACAAATCTGTGTTCATTATACTTTGGTATATTGACACTCTTGGACCTAACAGTTAGGTAATAGATGTGTTGAATGTATAAGAGGAATTTAGGTAGAAGGGTTCATCTTTTAAGAAATTGGGTCATTCGCTTTATACTAGATGGGTACTCACACGTTACAGTGACACATAAAAATCACAATGCGTTATTCGCTTCCTGTTAGTTTATCAATCTTCTTGTGGTATATTGTATCATATATAGTTTTCTTGTTCATCTTTTCCTGTTAATTTATCACGAATTTTTGTATGTATTACCGAGTTTGACTTATACTATAAGAGGATTACATCAATAACATGGTAAAACAACTTTCATTCATTTTAAGAAAACGTTACACCCTTGAGAGTAAATGGTTATATAAAGTACTCTCTCATGGATCTTCCTTCACAACATAAGGCCCATGCCAATAGAGTCGTCCTCACCCCCCCCCCCCTTCCTCGCCGTTCTCGCATCATTAGTGCCATCGAGCCGTCCTCGTCGTCCTCAACGTCACGTCCTCGCCGTCCTCTACTGCCACCGCCCCGTCCTCGATGCCGTCCTCCATTGCTTTCTCAATGGAGACAGCTAGAATGTGGTGTGGGGCCGATTTGGTGGATTTGAATGTTACTAGCCGTTTGAGATTTTTTTTTTTTTTTTCAAGAACTCTATATATACATTTCTACATTTCAAACATTTTAAAACCAAAACAACACTTTCTTTCTTTCCATACCACCAAAGTTGCAAATCTCCACCATGTCTTCAAACCGAAACCATCACCCTACCGAAACCGACTTTCAAAGTTTGCTCGACTACCCCATTCCTGTATGGTGGCGTGAATCCTTTTTTGCATCCATATTACAACCAAATGAACCCCACTACCTATCCCACCGATGCCGACGTTTCAAAATAATGTTTTGTTTGACACCGATTTGTAATGTTTTTTTTTTTAGGATTTGTAAAGTTTTTTTATTTAATGTAATGTTGTTTTAAATAATTTTGTGTTTTAAATAAAAGGAAATGATGTGGCGATGATGTGGAAGAAAGAAGTTGAAGATTTGGTGAGGATGGTGGTGTTTAATGTTAGGGTGAAATCTTGTGGAAATCCTAGAAGTGGGAAATGATGTGGCGCTGATGTGGCAATTCAAAAATGGGGATTTGGTGTTGTTATTGGCATAGACCTAAGGCTACATGCATAAAAAAATGTTTATATGGAGTACTCGCCATTGATTCTTCCTATGTGACTTATGGCGACATGTTCAAAAAAGTCATTGCTTGCATCTGCGATAAACAACATCACAAACTATTAGGAATGTGATTAAAGTAAATTTTTAAATTAAAAAAAAAATATATATATATATATATATATATATAAGACCTTGACAAACTTTTAAAATTAGACACATTGACATACCATGTTTCATTGTTAGAAAATGCTCTTCTACATAATCAATCACCTTAGCTAGTATTCCTGCAGCCATGCTTTAAAGTAAAACAGAAAATAGTGTTAAAATTTAGACTACATTGGTTTAGTAGTATTAGACTAAAAGGATTTGTCACCTAATTACTTTGGTTGATTCAACTCTAAGCTGAAGTTCCCATAATTTCTTGGCCAATTCTTGATCATCCACAAAATTTGTAGCTTTTGATATGTTACTATCAGCAAAATACTTGCTAGCTACCAACACACTTCACTTGAGGATGCAATGCTAAATAGATGTGGATATTTCAACCCATTTATCTCTAACATGTTGAACGAATTATAATAAAAAATAGCTTCCAAGGTAATTAGTTAAGCGAGTCAAATATGTTGAAATAGTGAGAATATTCCAATATATTTATACGGTCATTTATTTATGAACCTTTAGAACGGTGAGGCGCTAGTTGAACTTTATTTTATGATAAAATTTGTCCAAAAAAGAATAACTTGAAAAGTTTCCAAAAATAAATTTGAAAATGACGCGTGGGTCGAAACCGTGAAACGGGTCGAAAATCGGATCGGACACCGAGCACCACGGGCCAACCCATTTGGCCATGGGCCAAACAAAGTCGGCCCATGGGAGACCCACTAGGGGTGGCAACGCAAGAAAGGAAGGGGGGGGGGGAGAAAAATTAGGAATTTTTCTTTTGTCCCACATTGCTCCAATTAAAAAACCTAAAGCTTTTTCTACCCTTTAAATAGAGAAGGTTTTTCTTCCTTTTGAGCTAATTCAACATAGAATTTTTTCTTTCTTTTCTTTGGGAGTTCGAAACCCTCTAAGGGTCAAGAGCAAACCATTAGTTATTTTTTAGACGATATTTATTGTTTATTGAAGTCGTAGCTAGCACTTAGCTAGCGTAGGTGATCCGTTCGTGTGTACGAGACTAAAGAGGATTTTTACGTTGGACTCTTGTTCGTGACAAGGATTTTAGATTTTGGATTAGGATTATTCTCCGCGAGAATAATTTCGTTTGGTAGTTCTTCTAAAACGGTTAGTTGTTCTACTATTTTATTTAATATTTATTTAGCTTATTATATTGCATGCACGGTTGATCTTGGCTATTGGATTAAATTTGTTTAATTATTTTATTAATTAAATTCCGCATATTAATTAATTAGATTAGTTGAATGTTCATTTAAATAATTTACTTAGTTAATTACTTATTTTTAAAGTTAAACCGTTTTAATTATTTACACGTTTTCAATATTTGATTTTAAACCCTTTTAATTTACAGAAATTAAAAAAAAAAAACATGACCTTCATAAAACTAGCTGTATGATTAATAAAAATCCAAAAAAAAGTCCAGATACATCCAAAGACATTACATCTCCCTACTCACTTTATGTACAAGGTTAGATTATTATCGTATAATATAATTTATGAAATCATTATTAACACAATAATTATTTATAACAACTTTTAGGTTATTATTAGGAAACAATTATTAGGTTCAACCCAATCCGACCACTTCAAGCCATATAAAAGCATACCTTTTTTGACCAGTTACTCAAACTGACCAACCCATCCATTTTGCCACCTTTCGTAAAAGGAAGAAAAGGAAAGTTTACCATTCATGAAGCCTTGTAATAGGCTATTACAACACCCCGCTAAAGCGGAAACATGAGATGCACAGCAAACATAGTACATAGCACAAGATATAGATCACAACACTGAACATAACATTACATTATGTAAACCAAGGATACATTGTCTAAGGAATTTACCCTTTACAAGAACATCTGAACAAAACATTCGACCAAAATAGACCAAATGAAATAGTACCAGAAGATCTATCAGAACAACTTTATACATAAGTACAAGTACATAACCAAGAGTAGTAAAGCTTAACTTGTACAAAAGACGATCCATGACATCAACAATGAACCGTTAAAACCAACAGAGCACATGCCCTTAATTACCTGGACGTGAAAAGCATGAAAGATAAGTAATATGCACTCAGACATGAGCTTCCACTACTAAACCATTTGACCATCTTCACGAGTCCACAAAGTCATAATATATCGCTAGTATGAAAGATAAGTAATGTGCACTCAGATAGAGCGGGTCCGAGTGAGGGCTGGTCTATCCTAAATAACGTCATTCATAATTACTTAAGGTCCAATCACTGACACTGTGTGATTGAATTAATAGTAGTGAAAAGGCTTGCGATAGCACTCACATACAAAGCAATAAAGTACTAGTCATTAGTTAAATAAACAATATGCCCAAACAGATCATTATCAAAAGTGCAGTAACAGTTCATAACATAATACAGTTCAGAAAACAGTACATTTTATCAAAACAGTTATTCATGCTTTTCAGTCCCGCATAAAACAATTAAAACAGAACAGGGGCAATGAACTCACCTGACAGACGATAGTACAATCAGAACCACTAAATACAAGTACGGATATATCACAAGTCACAAACACCGAAACCTAAAAAAGTAGCACAATTTTGGTTAACACCTCAAAGAACGATCCTATGTTTAACGATTAGTACCTAAGGAAATGCCATTATAAAGTCCTTGACCAAAACATTTCACAACTTATGAATTAAAACCATTTTTAAAATTTTTACAAACGGTAGGGACTGATATTGTAAAATAGTAAGTTTTGTGGAAAAGTCCTCACGTAGATAACAAATTTCGAAATTTGACAACTTTTGCCCGCATAGATAACACATTTATAAAACAGGTCCACGCAGATAACAAAATCAGAAAATGACACATTTAGTCCCTCGCGTAGATAATTTTTACAAAACTAGTCCATAAAGATCATTTATTGCAAAATGGTCCTTGAAGATAATTTATTGCAAAATGGTCCTTGAATTTAAGTATTTACAAATTAGTTATTGACGATACTTATTTACAAACTAGTCCTTGCAGATAATTATTTACAAATTAGTCCTTGAAGATAATTAAGTTACAAAATTGCTCCACGAATTTAAGAGAGGTCGCAGATAACTTACTTGACCACGAAGATCATTTTCGTGGTCATCTATGCGTGAACACTTCATTTTTCAACTTTAAATTCGACTTTAAACATATGAAGATTTAATTTCCAAATCATTTACAAGCATAGAAACTAAAGGAAATACATGGTTTAAAATGTTTTGCAATAGAATGGACCTTGGCTCTTATCTACGCGGTACCCATCATCTACGTGCTCATAAAAAAACGAAAATAACACAAGCTTTGTTTAGTAATCAAGTAGAATATCAAGTATACCTCAAGTTTTGATAGAAAATCAAGTAAAAATGCTCTTGTTCTTGGCCTAGCTCGACCGCATAGATGACAAGAAAGGAAGAAAAAGATAGTAATCACCTTAACTTGTTAAATGATTTATGAAATGAACATCAAATTTTGTTATTACCAACTAAACTAGTAAATGGAATCATGACTCAACAATATTTTGTGGTGGCAATCTTATATAGATCCATGTGTAATCCACCAAATAAAAGATTAATTAATTAATGTTTTACTAGTTAGTGGAAAATTCTAACATTTTAGGACTAGACTTGTAATAAATTAACGGTTACATGGCATTTCGTTAGTTACTAATGACTATTCGTTAAAAACTTAAAACTCTAAACTCTAGGTCACATAGAACAAACACTCAAGAATTCGTACATTGAACGTTACTAAACAATAGAACAAGTCTTGTTAGACCAAAAGTTCGCGTATTAGAATAAAATAAAGAACGTACGAATAAAAGTAAGTACACGAGTCGTGACGGTTGTCACATATTCCTCCACTTGAAAGAATTTTGTCCGCGAAATTAAGTATTCTCATTCAAGAAAATATGCGAATATTTGTTCTTCATAAAGCTCTCACGTTACTAGACATACCTTATGTGTATCTTGAACCTTGATGTACTTAAATAATTTGCTCACCATAAGTACCTAAAGGGGTGTTTGGTATGATGGAATTTAAAGAGGAGATATGGAATGAGAAGGACTTCCTTGTTTGATTGCACTAGAGAATGGAAATGGAAATAAGAAGTGGGAATGATTTCCGTTCTCTTCATTCTCTACTAGAAGAGTACCTGTGCAATGTAGCGGCTTTTAATCTTATCGGGAGAACATCTGTCGACATGTTTATCAGGTTGCTAAAATGAATAATTTCTCACATTTTTATGACGTTTTTATATTGGTGTTGATTAACTTTAATATAAAGTGAATCATTTAGATTAATTTTTTATGAGTACTATAAAAAAAAAACCTTTTTTTTCATAATCATAGTATTGCATTTGTTTTTATATTTATAAGGTTTGTATTCTATTCCAAGTTTTTTAATGAACAATGTGGGATAAACTTACCCTTTAGCATGAATAAAAACATGAAAGTTATATTGTCTCACATTGTTTTCAAGACATATTGTAACATTCATCCCATGTCTATATATATTTTTACAAATTTCAATATGTAAGACACAAGTCATCTCCATTATAAGGTATATTATAGATAAATTGGAGAGAAAATGCGAAAATGGAAAATTTTGTTTTACTATTTGTGGTTTTGATGAGGATTTATGTATAAATTTTAATTATTTATTAGAGGATAAAGTAATTAAGTTGTTTTTTTCTTATTAATTTTGTTTACTTTATGTATTTCTATTATCACTTTCCCACCATTTTCATTTTCTGTTTCATTCTCTAGAATTTCTTCCTTCCAAACGTCCCTTAATGATTTGAGCTAGAGATAGAAAGAGACGCGTGTCTTCAGACAAATCAAATAAAGTAGTCTTTAATGTGATTTATGTTAATTAAAGTTGTTTAAGTTTGAAATGTTGTCTAATGTAATTATTTGATTTACCATATTAGACTAAACACATGTTTAAGCCTTTTCAAAAAGGCAACGTTAATGGAGATGTTTGGTTTTCAATGTAATCATTCTATCCTCAGGTGTCAAATATCAATTTGAGTTTTAATCTTTTGCATGACTAAAGCAATAACAATAACACAATCCTAATCATAGAACTAACATATGGATATCATGTTATACTATTAGTTGTTTCTATAATATTCTTTTCTTATGATATTGTGTAAAGCTATTATTTAAATCAAACGAATAGAATGATATACAATTAAATAAGATTGAAAATTATTCAAAGCAATGTGTATTTCTACATTCTATTAAAGATTTTAAACTTGTAAAGAATGACACATGTTTTCAATCAAATATTAAGTTCAAGATAAATGGAAAAGTTATAATTATATATGTATTACTATATAAAGATTATACCCCTGTAACATATAAAGATTATACCCTTTGTTGAAAATCATACTTTTAGAATATGTGAATTGACCAAAGTACCCATAATATTTTTGGGCCGCATTGCGCGGTTACCCATTTAGTAATTTATCTAATACTATTATATAAAGCAAATGCCCCCATGCTTTTTTTTTTTCTCAAATGATAATTCAATCTACCTATTTTTTCCCCTCACTTTACTTATGTATATTTTCCATTCCCTTATTGATGCACCAAAAATACCCTTAATGAAATATTTTACAACATTTTTTCCTCAACTTCTGAAATAACTACACTACCTTTTTTTACATCAATTACATTTACATCAATAACCTACACTACTCGTTGTCGTTGCCGCAACCAGTCGCCGCTTCCACCATTCGTCGTTGCCGCCACCCGTCGCCGCCACCCATCGCTGCCGCCGCCACTACCACCAGTCGTCGCCGCCATCATCACACCGCCGCCGCCGCATTGCACGGGTACCCCTCTAAATATATTAATCAAACGGTGCAAAAGGTATTAATACAAAGTTGTATATTTAAGCCTTTAAGGATTAGCTATGGTTCCTTAAATATAAGATGAATTTTGTTAATCAATGTCTTAAAGGCTATAATTAATATAATTAAAATGTTATATATGATTACTTTAAGAAAATATTGTTTTGATTTATAATCTATTAGTCTTAATACTCGTGCGTGATGCATGGTTTGTATTGATATATGTTTATAATGTTTTGTTTACTAAACATGTATGTTTGATGCTAAAAAATATAAATTTTGTAGTTTACCAACACGGAATTTCAATTCTTAGATTATTAACTCAATATTAATCTATACATAATCATGTGATGCTTGATTATTTTCTTATTTTTAAATTTTTTTTGTAATGGATGAAACTTATATTAAATTATGATAACTATAAATTATAAGTAAAAGTTAATGAAAACTTGTTAAATATGAAATTTAATAGTTATCAGAGAATACTTATCATAAAAAGTAAAAAGTTGTGTTGGAGATTTTTATAATATGAAATACATATTAAAATCCTATATTTAAAATTGATCATGAATGACATATATATATATATATGTATGTAGGGTCTTGCTAAATATAGCCCAAGAGGCTGTAGTTAAGGTACATAAAATAGTTGTACACTTATCATAAGATTCAGAGAGTGTGCTTTTGATATGGAATGTATAATTTTTTTATGCACGTTAACTACAACCTTAATGAAAGGACTCGACCCAAAAAAATTTTATTATTATTTTTTTTTACATGACCTCGCGACGCGACCACCTAGGATCGCGACGCGATCCAACATAAAAACTCAGACGCGACGCAACCAAAACAACTCGTGACACGAAAAATGCTACTGACCTGCAAGGACTCGAAATTTGACACAACTCGCGACGCGAGAGACCAATCCTCGCGACGCGATGCTCTGCAATTTTGCCAGAAACCTGATCTTTTAATACTTACCTCAAAATACCCAATTCCAAATCATTTTAGCAAATACATTTCCATCATCACTTTGCATAATACATTTCAAACGGGTAAAAACGACTTTCATTCATTACAACCATTCTAAAACAACGTTTATAAGACTAACGGGTCACTTAACCGTATTTACCCAAAATAACAAAATATACATTTCATTGAGTTTAGAAGACTTTGACACTAAACTTGCACTACAACTTTACAACAAAAGATACAAGTTTATACCAAGAGCCAAAGTCCAAGGTTAACTACACCTATATACCAAAAATGCAATTTCTCCAACAATGGCAATACCTTCAAGTGCAATCTTCATAATGCACCTCAACTTCAAGCTAATCAATGTCAATTCCGGGAACCGCCTAAAAATCTAAACAACTAAAACGATAAGCCAATGCTTAGTGAATCAACTTGCATACATATAAACATACATTGGAGGGCAAACATAGTAAGGTAATGGTATAAAGCCTATGATACCGTCATACCATCTCTTTATACTTCACCTTACTCATCATCACATATATGGTACCATCATAACTAAATCACACGCTTAAAGAGTGTGAATACACATTGCATACACACACGGGCGTATGTTTAATCATTGCCACTACTTGGGCCTATACCGAATCAATCACAAGCCTCGGGTTGCACCCTTACTTGTAATCGACCCATACATATCTATAAATATGCAAGAAAAACTCACATCCAATGCGATAACAAAATAAGATAACCACAATTCAACTATGAATGCTTTCAACCTAGCAATTCAATCAAAATCACATGCATAAGGTCATCTTTCTCAATTAAACTAACTAATCAATTTCAATGGTTCCCATAACCCATTTTCAAACACATTACTATGGAACTTGACTCAATCATAAAATCTCATATTACTAGCTTTTCCATAATCATATAAAAATGGTCATTACCATATTTTCTTATCAAAATCATCATTTGACCAATTCCACTAACAATAATATTATTACTAATAACTTGATAATCAAACTCAATAGTAATACACCCTTTCCATGAAAATCCCCAATTCTATTGGGTTCCAAGAACCCTAAAATCTCAATAATAAAAAGGAATTGATTCTTACCTTAGAAATGATTAAAATGAAAGGATGGAAATCTCTAACTTCTTCTTCTTTTTCAAAGGTGATAATACATACACACACTTACACTCAATAAACTTTCTCCCTTGATATTACTAGAAAGATGGAATTGAATTCTTAATGAATTGATAGAAATTTGATGATACTAGAGATTACGAGAAATGATTATAAAGGAGTAGGAATAGAGATGAATTGGTTGTAATGGAAACATGAATCATCAAAGAAGGGATGTTGGCATACCTGAGAGTATGCCACGACTCTAACACCAAATAAGGGGTTATTATACCCACTATCCACTAAAGTTCCAACCATTTAAACCTCAATTCTTAAAATAAAATACTAGGAAATTAATTTAAAGGTAAAACTACAAAAATAGATTATTTTATTACCTTTAATTCTTTGGGGTGTTACACTTAGGAGACCATACAGTACATATACAAACATACATAATATTAAAATTACACTAGTCATTCCAATTTAGCTCTCTATATTTCGTTTTATTAATTCCTATATCAAAGGAACCCAATTTGATATCTTGTATATCTTCGTCGAAGTAATATTCGTCTTGTCAAAGTACGTTGGAACTCAAAGCACGGACTTGCGATCACGTGGGAACGTAAAGATTATATGAAGACTAAGTATCCGCATCTTTTTACTCCTGAGCAAAGTTGATTTCGAGGACGAAATCCTTTTAACTGGGGAAG
>JAOXNX010000033.1:9187042-9199898 GCA_028566075.1 Solidago caesia
CCATATGAGCTGCCACGTGCAAGTTTTTGATGGGTCGGTTACATGATTTGAACATTTTTACAAAGTTTCTTCCTTAAATGCACAAGATATTTGTTCGTTCCTACTATGACCATTTGACCATACTTAATTACATTCTCAGAAACTAATCCCTTACTTAAAAACATATTTGCAAAAACAGAGAAATAAATAAATATAGTAAGTAGATACCAAAGGAAGAACCATCTAGCTTAAGGACAGTAACTTTGATGGGTTGTAAAGGAAGTTTCCCATACGAAGAAGACGAAGTCGAAAAGCTCTTTCGAGATACAAGTGACAATGGAGAAAAAGGCCTTCTTATGATTGGTAATGATGATGATGAATTTGAGGGTCGTGATCCTATTATCTCAAAAGTATGATCATGGGTATCAATGTTATGATCATGATCATGATGATGATCATGCAGGTGATGATGATTATATGTTGCAGAGTTAACTTTATTTTCTGCCAAAACTTGCATATCAAATCTTCTTATTATGATGATGGATGATGATGATGATGATGATGATGATGATGATGATGATCAAAGGAATGGAAATACATTCAATCAATCAATCAGGACGAGGAAGACATAATAATAATAATAAACAGATAAAAAGGAGAATGGGATACTTTACTTGAGAGGTTTTTTCGGGGGTTTTTTAGGTAGGAAACCACTTTGGAAGGGTTTTTGTCGGGGACACACACACAATCTAATGATTCCGTACAACTTTGTTTTTATCGTTGTCTTTTTCTTCATTTTTAGTCCATGTATATTGTATTTTATGTTATATTTATATACTAGATTTCAAAAAAAATTATTGTATTTTATATTTAGAAATTCAATAAAACTTCGAATTTGTCTTCTTTTTTTTTTTGGCACCAGAATTCCGACGTGGACCGTTGTAGCTCCGGCGTTTGGGCTTCGACGTTTGTGGTATAACGATTGCGATGAAGTTAAATTAATAAGGATTATTCAACAACTTATTACACATGGATCAACATTGGAGGCCCAAGAACATGTTGAATGTTCGAAACAAAGAAGTGGTGTTAAAAAATATGTCAAGCGAGATCGTAAAGGGCAAACACAATGCTAATGCATCACTACTTTGATGAAAGTCACAGTGACACCTACGACTAATTTTTTAGAAGATATCGCATGACAATAAACATGTTCATGCGAATAGTCAAAGGTACCAAAAATAATAATGAACAACCTCTTGTGGATTTTAACTTTTTTCATGCACGTCACAACGCCACGAATGGGGCTCCTTTAAGCATTCATCAAAAGTGCACATCGACATTAGGACAATTGGCATACGGTATCCCTGGTGATGCGACGGATGAATACTAACAAATGGGAGAAACTATGACCCTTCGATCTTTGGATAATTTTTGTAAGTGTGTATACAACGTCTTCAAAAATGTATACTTAAGGAGACCCATAGCCCAAGCATCCAAATATTATACGAATGACATCATCATATTCATGGGCTACTGGGAATGCTATGAAGCATTGATTGTATGCATTAGGTATGGAAGAATTGTCCAACTGCATTGAAAGGTCAATTCACAAGAGGTGATCGCAGACATCTAACAATCATGCTCGAAGTCGTTGCCTTGTATAATCTTTGGATTTGGCAATTTTTTCTTGGATGTTGTAGGGGCCAACAACGACATCATTGTCCTTCAACAATCACCGTTGTTGAAAGACTTACTGAACGACACTTCACCCCCAAGTACATTTTTGGATCAACGATCGTGACTACGATCACGGTAATTGTAACTTCCTAAATCTTTTTCTCGTTCTTTTTTACTTTGTTAGTCAAACTAGGCTTCCATAATGGTGTTACGTGTGTTTAAATGTGAATATTTAATATGTCGATAATTATGTGTGTGATGTGTGCTAAGTGTGATTAATCTGTTGATTAATATGTGTGTTATTTTTGTTGTAAATATCGTGTGTTCTCATTAGTGTGTTATGTCGTTAAATGAAGTTGTAAGGTCATCGTTAAAGCTTGAGGGGTCTAAATGTGCATTATGTGAACTTTTATATGTTGTAATTAGGCATAAGGGAGGTCATTGTCTTCCCCATTTTAATTTTATATAAGTTTTGTAACCCTAAGCAAGCCCTAAACACCCCTTAGCAATTCTTGTGATTTTGGTGTGGATTTGAGAAGGTTTTGAGTGTGTTTGGTGCCATTTGATCATCCCTACAGGTATTGATCGTAATCCCCATCTTTTGTTGATCATTTTGATCTCATTTCATTGGAAATTTTATGGACATAGCCCTTAGAGGGTGATTGTTGATTGTTGGAATCAATTTGTAACGTTATTGTATTATTCCAATAACCTAGATGATAATCCTTTGAGTTTTGTATCAATTGAGGTCATTGGGATTTCAATGGAGATCATTTAGATGTCTATTTGAGTTCTGGAAAGGTTCATGGGTTATTCTAATCGTTTGGCAATCGTTTTTTCTCGAAACGAAAAAGTTAAATGTTGGTCGACCCAGATTTGCGACACATAAAATATATGAAACGCAAATTAGGGTGTTTTGGAGGTCAGAAAGTCGAAACAACCAAATATGTGACGCATACAAGGGTATGCGATGCATATATGGTATGTGGGTCATTTTGGCTTATTTATTGATCATATGTTCATCCCAGGTTATCGGGAACACATACCAAGCACGGTAACTCATTATTTATTGTTTCTGAAGCCTTTTGACACACGAGGGACACAACAAAACTTATTATTTCTTAATACCTCATTTTATGATTTTTAATCTGTCTCATACGTTGGGTATGAGATATACGTGGGAGGTTATTTATGGGTGATGTTTATGCATGATTATGTAGATATGAGTGTGATTGTTGTATTGTTGATTGATGTTGGCTTGTACACATGGCACACTAGACTTGATTAAGTTGCCATGTCACGTTCACGTTAAAGGCCCTAATGATGATTAGTAGAAACATTGTGTGTTGATGTGTGATACATAAGTGTGAATTATAAGTGTGCATAAAGTCTCAAGTACCACATGAGATATAGTAGAAAGTGTTAAGCTTAACCCACATTAGTCCAATGGGTTTTTGTACACGTAGATCATCAGGGACAATCTAGATGCTTCCCGTGAGACCCCAATCGTGGAAGAGTAATTTCGGGTGGAGTAATTGACCACTTGAGTATGTAACGGATTACTCATGGTTTGGTTATACCCACCATAACGATGCCGATGGACCACCGAATGCTTTACCACCTGATGAGAAACGAGAATACTTCAATAATGGTCCAAGAAAAATCAAGAAAGGATATCGAAAGAGTATTTGGTATACTCCAAGGTAAAGGGCAAAATCGTCAAGAACCCGAAAAGAGCTTAGACCCCAAACAAGCTCACACGAATCATGTATGCTTGCATTATATTACATAACATGAATGTCAAAGAAAATTGATATGCAATAATTGCATCTCAGCCATATTATGAACATCTAAACAACCTTCAAAGTCGAACATTTTAGCAAATTAGTTTAGCGCGTATTCATAATAGTCAAAAAGTACGACAAAGAGATAAACATGATGGCCTTCGATAATATCTTACGTAATACGTTTGGAACCCACGTAATAATAGTTAAATTACCCGTCTTTTTTTTCTTCTAATTATTTATGTCTTTTTTTTTAAAATATATATTTTTATGTTTTTGTAATTAATGTAATATTTTTAATTTTATTAATGTATTTATAGTTGTATTTTTTTTTAATGAAATGCGTTTTTTTAATAAAAAATGTGTTTTTTAATTTATTATTAATGATGACGTGACAATTTAAAATCGAAAACCACGGTGAACGGTTGTAGAAAAAAAAATGCTAACTGTGAATGTTGAAAGTTGATGTGGCAGTTTAAAACTGAAAACCAATGTGAATGGTTGCAGATGGTATAAGAGAGACTCTACATCTAAAAAGCCTTCCAGCAAAGATGTGTAACAATTTAAGTGTATATATGTGTATTTGCAAAATCATGTTTGGTTTATAAAATTATGCCTTCTAAAAAGCCCTCTTGATTGTGGTATTGTTTTTATTCCTTCAATTTAGCGTTCTATAGTGTGAGCAAAAATTAAAAAATTTTTTAACAGGGGAGCTAGTAGGATTAAAATACAAATGGATACTTAACCTTATTCCAACTAACTTACTTTTCAATGTGAATTTTCAGCCCATAACTCGTATCAGCAAAGAACTTCTTCAGACAACTACACTATCAAACATCGTATTGAAATGGTAGCCATATCCAAATACTCAAAATTGAACATACATCGTTACCCGTCTTATTGATTTGGGTGGTGATATTCGTACCACAAAAATTAAATGATTTATCATAATTGTGCATTAAACACGTGTACAGTATGATATATAATTTGTACTATGTGGCAAATTTATCAATCTTTGTGATACTAATATCACCGCTCTATTGGTTTACTCATCCGTCCCAAAATAAATGTCCACTTGAAGGGAAAAAAAACATGGTTTTGTAGAGATGCCTAATGATTGTATAATATAAAGGCATAATTATAAATGTTGCTCTTACTTTTTGCACAAACTCCTAGAAATTAGATTTTTGAAAAGTTGTTTCAACGGTAAAATGGTAAAGTTAACATTCTATTTATGGAAGTAAACAGTTATTTTGGGACAACCCAAAATGAAAAAAGTGGACACTTATTTTAAGACGGATGGAGTATTATATTATTGTCAGAGTGCTACACATTTATAAATATTATTTTATTTTAATCTTGTAACGGTCTTAATATGATCTAATGGTAAGGTGGCTTGAAGGTTTTAAAAAAGAATTAATATAGGTACCAAGTTTTTTTTTTTTTTTTAATTTACCAATAAATACAACCTTTACAGCGTACTAAACAAGTTAATCAAACATATGAATGGTAAGTATATCGATTTTCTATGGTACCTTGATGGCTTCCCAAATTGAAAACAATTACTTAACTTTATAACAGGGACCTCTCTTTAGTTATTGCTTTATTTGTTTTCGTTTTATATTATTTTGTTTTTTCAAGTAAAATGAAATCCTATTAAAGGATTTATGTTATGAAATTGAAGCAAGATTTAAAGCTTTAAGCACAACATTAACATATTTTTACTTGTGAACACTTAAGATGTCTAGTATTAACAAACATTTTTTTGTATGCCTTAAAATTTTTACATTTTAAAAATGTATATAATATTGATTTTCAAGTTAATGTAGATCAAAATCATTATCAAAATTTACTTAAAATAACTTTTTATAAAACAACTTTTAGCTTTTCTAATATATATTTTGGGGTTATCATGCGAGGAAAGTCAAAAATATTTTTGTAGGTTTATTATGTAAGTAAAATCAAATTTTGTTAAAAGTTTATTATATAGGCAAAATCAAATTTTGGTAATTTAAGACATGTTGTTGAGTCATGATGTATTAGCTTAGATTTGCTGATGACAAACATTGTAAAAATACTTAAGTCTTTGGTTTTTGAGCTGATTCAGCTTGGGTCTGTCCAAAAATTGAGTCAGCTCGACTCTTCCTGTTTTTGTAAAGTCATAAGTACGGGAAGTAAGTTCTTCAAGCTACATTTTTGTTGTTCAAAAAAAAAGAAAAGTTCTTCAAGCTACATCAACATTGAAGTATAACACTTGATCTTAAGTCGAAGAATGAAGATCAGGGATAGAAGATCAAGCTGATGGGTTGGAAGTCAGCTTAGGTTTATAGTCAGCTTGGATGAGCTTTTGGGAACTCGGAATTTTACAAGTGTTATGTGCCTTCCTTATCAAATCTGGATAATGCCATCAACATTGGAAAAGGATAAGAACATACAAGGTACTATACAGATGTTTTTTGTTGGTGGTTGTCTTATTCTATGATGTTTCCTCTTTCTCATTGGCTAGCACAAACGCGTGGAAAGTACTATGGAGACCAATAGTACAAGATGTCACCGTCAAATATTCCTTTGTGTAAAGCCATCAAGATTCAAACACATAACAGTGTTGGACATCATTCAAGGAGGTGTACTACCCAATAAATACCCGACTTAGTGGGTCATAGAATGTGTGGATCCGTTTTCATCTAATCCTTATAGTATTCCACTTTGCAAAAGTAATCAGCTTGAAGTTGTATTGTGTTCATATAATCAGCTTAGGCTATTAGAAAACATAATTGTAACTTGTATTCAACCAAGTATTTAGATTCCATAGGCGTTTCTGTTCCACAACTACTTGTAATTTTTATTGATTTATCAATAAAAAAATTAGTTGAAAGTTACACTTTGTGTTCTTGGATTGCACTTTATTTACTGTTTTATTTATCCTGTGTATGTTTTATCTATTATGTATTAAATGCTTTTAAATACTAAACATTGAATCTCGAGTTTAAACAAAAAACAATTAAAGTCACTAATAGTTGTATCTTCCCCCCACCCACCCAAACACACACACAACCACTAGTACAACTAAAGTGATACATTGTGAGAACATTTCTGACCAACATATGTCATTGGTTGATTGGTTTTTATACCAACCATCTTTTGTTAATATATTAAGACTAAGTATGCTCGTACAATGCGCAGTGACGGACAATTTATCAGAAAATTAAAGTGTAGTGTAAATAAAATTCGTAAACTTCATTTAGTACATACGTCAAAAGGTGATGATGGTCGGCGGTCGGCGACTGGATTGTCTAACACGGGTATATAAAATTGTGTTTATTATTATTGTTAAAAAAGACTGTCTACACCTTACCTTCCCCATACCCCGTTTATGCAGCGATTAGGTACAGTTGTTGTTGTTCTTGTATTAAACGATAAGGTAAACGGGTAATGCTAATTATGGTAATACTTAAAAATTCAAAATTTAAGAGACAATGCTTTATACTGTAATATAAATATAAATTACAAATAAATATTTAAAAATATCTTAACATAAATTAATTTAGTTTTTCGTGTGTACACACGAACTTAAATCTAGCTTAAGAACATAGGGTGCTTCTCAAAAATAAACTGAAAAATTGGCAAATTTAGTGTCCGCACACACAAATCAACTGAAAAATTAGGTAAAATAAAATCAAAATTACTCTAAATTTAAGGGTTGAAGAGAATGATTAGCTCTGTCGTCTGTGATTACCAAATTTACATAAATTAACAACTGTATAACCCTTCTTCTAAATGATTGAGGTAATAGTATAGGTAGGTTAAAAATACACTTTGGGTTCCCCTTTGCCTTCCAACATGTCTGACGTGTTGAGAGAGCATAACTTATCGAAATAACGTAACTTGAATCGACCCTTGCGACCTCTACTTACACGCCATGTACATCTATTCAACAACCAAAAAAACTTGGGTGCATCAAGTAGTAAAGCACTTTTTTGTTACAGAGAGCACACATTTATCTGCAACAAATATGTAAACTTACTAGCAAGTGACACCAGGATCCCCAGAAATTCCAGCCTCTTGAATGAGCCTTTCGGTGAAATCTGAAAGCCGTGAAACTTCATCTTTCAATTCAGTAAAACACTGATCTTCAATAACATGTACCTCATTTTTAAGTATGTGTTGTGTCGAAATATCCAGGTCATGATCAGCCTCAACAACTAAACTAGTTGTTCGCAAAAGCTCTCTACTCATCTCCGTTATTTTCTCAAGAGCACTAGTTGCGGCTTTAACTTCAAGTTGAGCAGCTTCTAATTGCAGTTTCTCAACGGCCAATTCACCAATACTTTTCTCCCCTATGCTCTCCTGCGCCATTGCATAAAGCTTCCTCAAATCATCAGCATCTTGTGTCAATTCTTGCTTCATTACCTTCATCACCTTTTCTTGTTCATTCAGCTGTTCTAGCACCATTTCAAGCTCCTCCTCTTTAATTCTAAGAGCTCGTTGGGTTTGGAAAACTTCCATTTCCCGTGACCTTAATGTTTCTCTGATCACATCTAGTTCAGTTTCAAGCTGTTTATCTTTGGATGAAATGCCGCTTCCTTCTTCAATAGAACTAATCACTTTGTTTATAAGCTCAGCAATCCGCTCTACAGCACTTGTGGCTTCAGAATACTTCAAATTTGTCTTATTTAAATTGTGTTGGATCAATTCGACCTGTTCCTCTTTCTCTTTTAGCATTGATGTTGTTTCAGTAAGTTCGTTTTCCCTATTACTCAAAAGTGTTTTCAGGTTCACGATTTCTTGATTCACTTCGCCCAACATCTTCCTTGCATCATATAGTTCAGATTCTTTCTCCTTCAACATATGATCAAGAAATGCGTGCTCAGATTTCAAATGTTGAATCTGTAATTTTGCTTCCACAAGTTCAGACTCTTTGCACTCAAGAACATTTTGCATTGATCCGTATTCTGAGTTTCTCCGGTCTAGTTCATCTCTGAGAACCGACATTTGTTCAGTAGCTTGCTGCAGAGAAAGTTTTTCCTCTTTTAAGCGGTTCTGTAACTCCTTAATTAGTTCTTTGTCCATGGATAAATCGCGCTCAAGCTCTTGATTCCGAGCCTCTTCAAGTCTGAGCTTAACTCTTTCACTTTCAACTTCTACTTCTGCGTTACCTAGACTTCTTGTGTACAAACTTAAGCTTTCCTGCTGTTCTTCAAGTTCTGAAAGATCTTTTTCTAGAATCTCTTGTTGATCTTCCATTCTTTTCCTAGATAAAGCCAGAGATTTCTGTGACGCTACTAACTCTGACTTTACATCAGCAAGTAGCTTTCTCACTTTTGTAAATTCTTCCAAGGATTCATCAGCTTCGACCGCCCGTTTAGATGCTTCCTGTGTTAACAACTTCATTTCTTCATGTGCCACAAGCCAATCCATAGTCTGCTTCTCCAAATTCGCCTCAACTTCTTTAACTTTCTGTTCTTCAAATTCAAGAAGTGTCATAGAAATTTGCAGTTCTTCATCCTTCTCCTGAAGGTTTTTTCTCAATTCTTGAATCTCAGCCGTTTGTTTATTCAAAATTTCTCTTGTTTCAACCAAAAGCTTTGACTTTGACCTAAGCTCGGATTCAGCATTCTCAGCTTCCTCTGATTTCATCCTTAATTCGTTGATCATGATGTTCAATTCATTTTCTTTCAATATAAGTGCTGAGTGAGCAGCAGTTATCTCCTTATTTTGCTTTTCAAGTTGAAGTTTTAGATTTCTTATTTCGGTTGCTTGAGAAGCTAAATCAAGATTGGCTTGTTTTAGCTCGTTTTCGAGTTTCTCCTGCTTCAAAAAAGTGGACTTAATAACATCTTCCCGTTTACCCAATTCCTCTTTGGCTTGGTTTAATTCACGATACTCTGATAGCATTTTATTTTCTGCATCTTCTAAATCTTCTTCTTTTCTCCTTAAAACAGTTAGGGCTGTTTGAAGATCTGATTCCAGCCTTCCAAGGTTCAGTTCTAATTCAACATCTTGAGGTAGATTCAAATCTTTACCGATCTTCTCTTCAAGTTTTTGCGTTTGGGCAAAGAGTCTCTCGAGAAGAATTCTTGCTGGCTCTATTGCCTCATCGCCATTAATGCTTGATTTTTTGTTGTTCATGACTGACTTGATGATCCATGCAGCATAAGAATGACCCTTCTTTTTGCAACTGAAAGACCTTCGGTTTAACTTATCGGATCTCACAAAGCAAAACTGCAAGAAGGCGGTTCACCAAATTTTAGATGAATATTTAACAAGCTGGAAACATATCAAGCATACTATAAACATTGATAACTATCAAAATATCTGCAGCTGAACATGAACTGTTTAGTTTAGTCTATTTAATTCTAAGGACACCGCTTTTAGTAGGACAAGTCAGCACTTAACAACAATGCAACGGTAAGGGAGCTGGACCTATTTTGATGTTACTTAATGCCTATAATAATATAAGAGGTCTTGTCCAACAACTTTTAAGTTATCAGATGTTACTAGTACATAATCGACATAGAATACATGAACAAATTCACTCCCAGATACCTTTAGATACATGCCTTAATCCACAACTTCACTCTTAATTTCATCAGGTCTTTTCAGTTTGTCGGTATTATTGCAAAGAGCAAAGTGGATTAAATTTGAACTCTCAGGAATGATCAATTCGTCCATTATCTCAGCAAGATATTATTTAAATTTATAAAATTTCAAAGTTGATTTACCGAACATATCTGTGTTTTGAAAAGGCCATAATCTCCATGAAAACGTAAACTCAAACACCCTCTAACATGAGATGGATTGAATTCATGTATCTATATACGACATGTGATGCAGTGATGGTTTCTTATTTATCTTTAGGAATAATGAGACCTGTCTATTTTCTAGTATTCAGAAGGTATGTTTTCTCTAAGCACTTCTCGAATACCTCTAAGACAACATTATTGCATAATTGTGAAAATCTGCATTAAGCTACAAATACTTGTAAGACAGAATTGTACTACTGCATACGTATAACGTGAATGCTTACAAACTACTACAAGCAACACCAAATGAAAAAGAAAATAATTAATGCCTTAATATCTCTATTGAGGCACCTAAACATCCACATTTTGATTATCTAATATTCGAGAATCTGTTCACTATTAAGTCGAGCACATCCCCGTTACTTTTTAAATGCTGGATACTCACTCAGTCACTTGACATATAACTTGAGTTTATATTGACATATTTGATTGAAGTCAATAGTGTGACATCACATCACCCTCGGGCTCAACACAGTTAGCTTCAAGTACCTTTTTCTCGGAATCTTGATAAGAACCACATGTTTCACGTTACCTGAGCCGTTTGGAATTGCTTGCACACGAAGCATACAAACATCAGAGTATCAGACAGAAGACACACATGGTCTTTGCAGTAGAATCACGAAAGATAATTATTAATCAAAATGCTTTCCTAAAAGCACACACAACCATTGCCATCTGAAACCGGTTTCTGGTTACTTTTTCATGTTTAGTCATAAGCATCTTAAATCGAGTTCTTAGAAGCAAGTATCTTCAAGTAAACCTTTTTAACACACCATCAACAAAATATCTTAATCAAATAACATTATTATCTTATACTAACATAATAAGCATTTACCCTTTGATTCAAACATATAAGCTACAACTATTTATTACAGAAAACATATATTACAATAAATTTAGAAAGAAAAAAAAAAAGAATAGAATAAATAAATAAATAATGAATATGTATTTCATTACATTTCATTTCATCACTCCAGAATTAACAGTCACAGTTGAAATATTCTTTTATTACCAACACATAAAAATAAATAAAAAATAACCTATATAGTCTATATATATATATAGGTTAAGTATTAAAGTAAAACAAATAAAACAATCATTTTCCCTTAACTAAAAATTATTGTGCATCATAAAAATCTCCGTGCATCAGTGTGTATACTTGTTCTCCATAAACCTTCGTGCATCAATTTTATAATGATCCAATGGTCAAGATCTTTATCTTATTTATTTTACTTTAACATTTGTTTTACAATAACCAACCCCTATATAAATATATATATATATATATATATATAGATATGTATGTATGTATAAAGGCATTTACCTTAGAAGAAGAAGAAGATGACGATGATAATGATGATGATGAGGCGAAAAGATTGGCCTGTAAAGAATGTGATGACGTCGTCATTTTTCAACTTTCGTGCACATTTGAAAATATTCTCAGTGTGTGTGTGTGTGTGTGGTGTTTTAGTGTGTGTAATGAGTGTGTGTGTGTGTGTGTGTTGAAGGTTGGGGGAAATAAAAAGTGGTAGTTTAGACAGCAAGAGAAGATGGATGATGATAAATAAGGTTATGTCCTATGTGTATCTGCAGCTGACTCATATATAAACTCAATCAAATTTGTTGAGTTTCACCCCCTCGTACTTTTTTATATTTCTGCTTTTGGGGCTTTATTTAACAGATTTCTTATGCAGTTGGGAGCGAAGCGTCTCCCCTCTTTGGACCAGGGGCGGAACTATCTTTAATGTAGGGTAGTCAGGGTTACGGGTCCGTTCGATTCATATAATGTTTTTCTTTTTTATAAAAAAAATGTTGTGCTTTTTTGATGCTACGGGTCAAAATAATATGGGATACCGGTGAATGTAGGTAACTTTAAATTTTTAAAAGATATTCCTAGAAATGAAACTTATAAAGTCGTATTTTTGTAACTTAATGGGGAATGAAAACTCTGAAAAGTGTCTGAAACTCTTAAAAACCGTTAAAAATAACCAAAAATACTTAAAAACCGTTAGAAAGTCGCAATATAGTCGTTATCATTACTTTGTGCGGATAAAAAAATAACGTTAAAAAAATTATGCTACGGGTTACTTGCAATCTTGGTTCCGGTACTGTCTTGGACGCCCCCAAGTTGCCTCAAGAACCCCATCTACATGGCCCCAAGGGGCGTTTTTGCTTGACACCAACCCCTTCACGGCTCAATTTGGACGCCCTCATATGCCCGTCTTTTTCCTACTTTTCCATTTTTCAATGCCACTAGTCTTGCAAACTGGTAAACAAAGTCAGCTTTTTTAGCTTTATTTTGTATGTTGTGCTGCTATTCTTTCAATTTTAAGTAAACAAGTTTTTTGTTTTTTGTTTTGGACGCCCTCTAAACAAGTTGCCTCACTCCATCATTTTGGAGAGGCTTCTTGCAAGGTGAGTCATCTCATATGGTGGAAGATGTCTCCTTATGAGGATGTCTCACCCTCAATAGTCTTAATTATCTGATTGATTCTAAATAGGCCGTTTTGTTCAAAGATTGCAAGAGAATTTTATTAAGGGAAAATGTTATATGCTGCTAACATCACCCTACTGCACACACATAAATATTTTAATGATAAAAGGGGGACCCCC
>JAOXNX010000033.1:9220022-9230329 GCA_028566075.1 Solidago caesia
TTCAATGTACTTACTAGCTTGCTTAAGTCGGCCCTTCAATGTACTTACTAGCTTGCTTAAGTCGGCCCTTCAATGTACTTACTAGCTTGCTTAAGTCGGCCCTTCAATGTATATGTCATATATGAATTGTATAGCCGGTATATATATATACTTAAGTCCGCCTTAAGTCCGCCTTTACATATATATATTTGTGCACGTATTAGATCGGCTAAGCTTTGAAGGGATACCGTACCTCATCATATGTATTGTTTGATATATTTTGTTTAAAAGTAGTATTTTTTTATTTATAATGAAATGTTATGTTTTAATTTTTATAATTTGTTATTTTATGTATTAAAAATAAATTAGAAAAAAAAAATGAGATGGAAATTGGGGAAGTTTGGTGAATGTAGCGCCATTTTACTAAAGTTTGGGGAAGTTTGGGGTGAAATGAGGTGGATGATTTTTATTGGATAATGGTGATGTGACAATTTGGTAAAATTTGGGGAGAGTTTAAGTACTCCCTTCCCCTTAGGCTGCTCCCTATCCATCCCGACGTGTTCGTCATTTTGTTCGGCGTCCTCATCATGATAGGCACCATCTCGACATTAGCCTCGGCATGTCTTCACTCTGCTTGTTTTCGAAATCGTTGGACGAGATTTAGTGGGGCCAGCTTAAGTGTGTGTGATTTTATATGTTTTCTATTTGGGTTTATAATTTTTTAATTGGGGATAATTTCTATGATTTTTTAATTGAGGATTTTATATGATTTTATAATTTTTTAATTGAGGAGAAAGAGTGTGTATGTGTGTGGGTTTATATTTTTTTTAATTGGGGATGAGGTGAAGATGAGGGTATGATAGGGAAGGGGGTGTTCTTGGTGTGTCTTGGAGAGAAAAAACTGATGTGACAGTGAAGATGAGGGAAAAATGACGGCATGATAAGGAGTTGACCTGAGTAATACCACATTTAGTTCAGTTTATATTTATATTTAGGAGTTTGTTATTCATACTCCTTAGTGTCATGGATAAGTCGAATGAAAGTTTTATATACGGGGTTTGAAAATTAATTTTATGAGACGATTATTTTTATATATAATATTTCACTGCTTGTTATTTATAGCCCTAGTCCTTATGTTATATTTTCGACTTATAATGATATTGTTCATATGCAAAATTTAAAACATACTTAAATAATAAAACTTAGAGTTAAACAATTAAAATTTAGGATATCCAGAAGTGTGATGATAGGAAACCAATATATATATATATATATATATTCCTTAAACATGCAAATTATTAATTCTTTTATAAAAATCTTTTTTTTTCTCGACCCCGTGTAGTAATATAACATCATTTTGAATGAGAAAATGTTTAATAGTTTTATTTATAAAAACGTTTTAAATAATTCCTGTGAACTGATATGTTTAGTACTAGAAAATGTTTGATCAATTTATCCACGATTTCTAAGGATATCCAATCTATTTATATTTTTACCCTGATTAGACAAACTGCAACGAAATAACAAACCGTTGGCCGATTCAAAACTTTAATTTTAGTTTTTGTTATTACCTCATAAAAATGGATTTTGAATTCAAGTGTAGGCTGACACCCTTGTAACTATACACACTCAACTTACTCAACCTTTAAGATCCGTGACATGGCATGTGATGCTATATATATATTTATGCTCTTGCCATATCACTATCTCGTGTTCATCACAATCAAAATCCACTTTCATTTTAGTGTACGTACTTGGGTCTACCATATATGTTTTCTTTTAATTTCAAATTGGGACCACGGGTCATTGATCCTTGAGCAAACCCATCACGGTCACACATCCGATGTACAAAGTCAAGGAGAAGACTGCTATTTTTTTGTTTTTCATTTATTTTTCTAATTGGATTTTTCCTTTCTTTTTTATTCTTTTTATTTTTATCAATATAATGCAAACAATTCATAACTTAAGTCTGCAATTAATGGATCACATATATCGACAACTAGCTAAATATAACTTATGGTTCAGATTTAATTATTTTGTACGCTGCCAAAATAAACATTCATTCTCTAGAGAGAATTGGACAAACGAAAGTCTATGATAATCAATAACAAGTATCATGTATATCTTCACTTGTCATATATCATGGACCAACAACTATAAAATGAGATTTATACTACACATGCAAAGGTTCCAAAATGTTCAACATTGATCACCTAAAAACAAATCACATATACTCATCTTTTAGGATATTAAAAATCTTGACATATATATATATATATATATATATATATATATATAATTGCATTGTAATCATAATAATCATATCTCTACTACCTTATAAAACAAATCCCCCCTCTCATTATTCAACTTTTCAACTTTCAACTTTCAGCCTTTAAAATACCCAAATTACCCCTTGATTTCAAAAACTTTCTTTTTATAATTAACTCATATACCTAATATACCCTTAATGAAATAATTTATAAAATCTACCCCTCAACTCCTAAAATAACTACACTACCCACATTTACTTCAATCACATTTACATCAATAACCTACACTACTCGCCGGCGCCACCGCCACCATCAACGCCACCGCCAGTCGTCGCCGCCACCGCCAGTCGTCGCTGTCACCTCCCGTCATCGCCGCCACCACCACCACCAGTCGCCGCAGCCCACACTACACCACCGCCGCCACCGCCGCCGCTTTGCGCGGGTTCCCCTCTAGTATATTTATATATATCTCGGTATTTATATATATCTATATATATTTTTTAATTTTTTTTTACTTATTTATATTTTATATTTAGTTACTATCTATTTGTTTTTTATATTCTAGATCGTCAACGAGTCATTGACACTCCACCAATGACGCCAACTTCTCCGGACGTTGAAATCGTCCAAGAAACCCAACCGGATGATGAAGCCGGGGGATCTAGGCAACGTAGACAAAAATGACAACACAAACGGAAAGCCACCGACGAACCGAGGACGAGAACGGGTATTCCGTGGCCAAAAGAGGAGGAGATGTGCCTATGCAAAGCTTGGTTGAAGGTTACCGAGGACCCTCAAGAAGGTATAAAACACAACGTTTCTTTTTATACATTTATATATACATTTACGGATATTTATATACATTTATATATATAAGTCACAGATATATATATAAAAATATATATATATAACTCCGCTGTTATATATATA
Source organism: Solidago caesia (assembly GCA_028566075.1). Lineage (NCBI taxonomy): Eukaryota > Viridiplantae > Streptophyta > Magnoliopsida > Asterales > Asteraceae > Solidago > Solidago caesia. Next base: position 9,223,202 of record JAOXNX010000033.1, read on the forward strand.
TAACTTGGCTTTATATATATTTATATATATATATATATATATATATATTACTCACTATATAAAATGTTGTTTTATTTTTTGTAGCTAATTTTCAAAAGGAGAGAACGTATTGGCACCGAATAACAACTCATTTTTTGAAGCTCATGGATAAGCCGATCGGTTATCGTGACTCGGACGGGGTGAGTGCCAAGTGGAGGAAAATGCGACAAATCCAACATTTCAACGAAATCTATGCTCAGCTCACAAATGCAAACAACCATCAAAGTGGTGCGAACGACTCCGATGTGGTTAAAAAGGCCCTCACCGAGTACCATGAGACTTGGGTAAAAGCTTTTGGGTTTTTGGAGATTTGGGATAAGTTAAGATATAGTTCTAAGTTTCATTACGTTACCGATTCAGACGCGAGGAAAGGTCGGGGAGAACCAACTAAGAAAAGATCGAAAACATCGTTATCCGGCGATTATCAAAGTCAAGGTGTAAAAACGTTTTTATGTTATATATATAGTTACGGATATATATATATATATACTTTTATACATTTATATATTATATATTTATATACTTTTATACATTTATATATTATTTATATATATACTTTTATATATGTATACTTATATATATATATATATATATGTTTATATATTATTAAGGTTCGGATGCTCATGTGAATTTCGATCTTAACTCATTGGACGAGGATGAGGAGCCGGTGTTTCAAGAACGGGCGAGTGGAAGAGACGTGGCTAGGAAATCGAGTGCCGGGGGTTCGTCGGTCAAAGGAATGGGGAAGTTGGATGATACTTTGGACGATATTTTGGGTCAATTGAGAGGCTTGTTGAAGATCACGGAAAAAAATTGGAGTATGAGGATAGAAAGTTGAAGGCAAAGGAAAGTAAAATAAAGCTTGCCGAGTTGAGAGTGTTGACCACCGACTACAGCGATCTTGCTGAACCCGGGAGATCAATCATGGAGCAAGCGAAAAAAGAAATTCGTGAAAAATATTGTTATTCGTAGTTTATTAATTTTTATGTAATATTTATGTTTTAGGATTATTATTTATGTTTTATGAACAGTATTTATGTTTGTATTAATTTTTAAGTAATATTTATGTTTTAGGATTATTATTTATGTAATATTGTTATTTTTAGTTATTATTAATAAGTTGGTAGTAAAAAAAAATAAAAAAAATCAATGATTGCAAATGCCACGTGTCACGAGTTGCCCCACCCTCCTGGGTAGCCCACTCCCCATTTTTTTTTGAGGCTACCCAACTTGCTGACGAGGCACCACATGTCGCGAGTGGCCCACAAGTTGGGTAGCCCCACTCCTTTTAGCCTAATACAAAAATCATGTGACTAGAGGTCTAGAGTAGGGCTGCAACCGATCCGAGCTTTTATCGAGCTTGAACTTAGGGCTCGAGCCGAGCTATTAACGAGCCCGAGCCCGAGCCCTAAGTTCAAGCTCGAAATACTTATCAAGCCGAGCTCGAGCTTTACATAGCTCAGCTCGAGTACTTATTGAGCTTTTCGAGCTTTTAGTATATTATGTATATATATATATATATATATGTTATTATTTATACTTAAATACATTTTATAGGGACTATTTGTGTAATTTTTTATATTGTATACCTAATCTCTATGATTTATGTTAATTTTTTATACTTATTTATTTATTTTTTTTACCCATCATTAAGGAGAGTTGACATATAAAAAATTATGAAACCCTAGGCCTGTACCTGCTGGCCTTGGATCTCCCTCATTCCATTCCATTCCATTCCTTCTCGATATTTGATCTGTAAACACACCTGTCTCCACCTTACAAAACATCCATCAGACCAATTTCAATCTTGTCCCTCCTCATTAAACATGACAATCCTTTACACACTTGTTGCCAGGGGATCTGTTGTATTAGCGGAATTCAGCAGCACCCAAACCAACGCCACCACAATTTCTCGACAAATTCTTGACAAAATCCCTGGAAATAATGACATGAATGTTTCTTATTCTCAAGATCGTTATATTTTTCATGTTAAACGTACTGATGGTCTCACTGTTCTTTGTATGGCTGATGATGTTGCCGGAAGTAAGCTTTTATTTTATTTATAATTCACAATATTATATTACTATATCTTTTATTTTTATATAACTGTAAACGGAGAGTGATCCCTGTTCAAGCTATTTGGAAATGTCGAGTCTTTGGCTCTGATGAACGCGGCCGAATTGGCTCTGAGAGTGATCCCAGTGAGGTTTGAACCTGGTTCTAGCGGACGCCTTACCACTAGGCCACCTTGGAGATAGTTATTTTGTATATATATATATGTGTGTGTGTGTGTGTATATTACTGTTTATTAGTATCTGATTTAGTGGTTTTTGGGATGTGGTTTTGATGATTTTGTTGAATTATGGTGATTTTGTTGATAAAGATTGGAACTTTTTTCTGTGTAGGGAGAATTCCGTTTGCTTTTCTTGAAGATATTCATCAGAGATTTGTGAGGACTTATGGGAGAGCGGTTTTATCTGCCCAGGCTTATGGTATGAATGATGAGTTTTCCAGGGTTCTTAGCCAACAAATGGAATATTACTCTAATGATCCTAATGCTGATAGGATTAACCGTTTAAAAGGTGAAATGGGTCAGGTAAGTTTCACACTTCTATACATGGCAATTTCTTTAACTTAAGATCATTTGTTATGGCTATGCTAGTGTTTAGTGAGGTAGAGTTGTAATTTGGACTCATTTTGCTATGAATGGATCGGTTTGGGCTTGTGTTATATTTCAAACAGGCTAAGTGAAAGTTACTTAGCCGAGGGTGTACGGGTCAAATGCGTTGGAATGCAACCTCTTAAATTGTTTTGTGCAAATGCTTAGATAAGTATTGTAATTATTTTGTTTATATGATCATCGTTAACACATCAGTTATAATTTTAAAAATGGACTGGAAGTCAACAGGTGTTTGTGCCTTTGTAGTCAACCCGAACCGGCCCTGTCCATTTTGACCCATAGAAAATGCCCTCGTTCGAATATGAATCGATGTTGATCTCTACAGTGCTGTATTTATTTAAATTATGATGATATATTTTTTAGCTTCTAAATCTTGTTTGTTAATCCGGACATTCATTAATTAAATGTATCTTGGATCATAATGAGCGGTTTTGGTATGACAAACAGGTACGCACTGTGATGATTGAGAATATTGATAAGGTATTAGAGAGAGGTGATCGGTTGGAGTTGCTTGTAGATAAAACTGCCAATATGCAAACTAATACGCTGCGCTTCAGAAAGCAGACTCGCCGATTCAGGAGTGCAGTTTGGTGGAGAAATGTCAAGCTCACGTAATATCTTCTAAACATTGCCTTTCTATTTTGTTTTTTTCTAAAAATTTGATTTTTAAACCTAAAGTCTCGTGCTTTTATTTTTGCAGTTACATCTTTATTTTTCATTATATCGTATAAAGTCTTGTAACTCATAAATTGTTTACCAAAAGAGACCCTTAGACTCTTGATGCACACAGAGTGGTGTCTCCATCACGCCAGACACATGATCGCCACATCAACATCACATTGTCATCACACTAAACCCTTTTTTACCCGTAATGGATCACATTATTAATATTTAATAATTAAAAGAAAAAGAACAAAACACATACATACACACATATTCAGTGTGCTTTGCTCCATGCCTGATTATCCTGTGAACTTTCACATCTTACCGAACATCTCATCAAGGACGGAGTGGTGGACCTCAATGTGATGGCTCCGTCACACCATGTCCATCACTCTGTTTTCCACAGCAGGGTTGCTGTACCTTGATTTCTATTGGGAAGTAGCCTGCTTTAATCTTCACACTTTTGTAATAGGTAGGCTTTTGAGGCACATAACACTAACCTTCTTTTCAAAGTATCAGACCATAGTTTTCTGTTATTTAAGATTAGAGGCAATGATAGGAGTGAATAATGTTATTGATTATACAACTGGCTTTAGAAACGTTATAAGTGTTCGGCTGGTTGGGCCTTTAAGATAACAGGTCCCGGTCAGGCTTGATTGGCCAGTCAACTATTTATGTCTCTTTTGAATTTTATAGATAAATGTGTCAATTATTTATTATTATTGCAATGACTACAGTACTATATCATTAATGTTATAAATAATGTTCTTTAAATAACTTGATTAAAGAGGTTGGAAGCTTTTGAATACACTTAGGATGACTCTTGACCATATAAACTTCTAACTTTTGTCTATGTGACTTGTTGGAGATAAAATATAACCCCTAATTTAAGTTGAAACTGCCACCTTAAGAGTTTGTGAAGGAAATACGTATTCTAAATTGACCCATGAGCTGACGAGTGCCAGGTTTTTAAAAGCGTTACGTAAAAAGATGTAATTTGTCAGGGTATATAAATTTTTTTGGGAATATAGTTTTGAATTACGAATTTTCAAACCTTTTGGTTTGATGTTTCGCTTTAAAAAATCAAGTTGCTTTTAATTTTTTTTCTTTTTGTGACATGAAAAATGGTTCATTTCTGGTTACCAACTTAAAGTTCCTGACTCCATATTGCAGGATTGCTCTCATCTTGCTTATTCTGGTGATTGTATATGTTATATTGGCTTTTGTTTGCCATGGGGTTACACTTCCTACTTGTCTATAAGGCGTGGACTGGAATAACAAAGCCTGGCTTGGGTTACATTTGGTAACTCGAATTCTTGATTTGGAACTGAAAGTAGATGTAAATTTGAGCTGTAGCTTGAAATAAATCTGCTTCAATTCCATTTCCGATTGCAAATATGGGTGATTGCTTGTCGCTCGTGTAGGATTGTTTTGCTTGGTTATCTTGTGTGAAGTTGTTCAGTTTCTTATCCTCGTGAAACGTTCTTGCACATGCTTATAATTTTAGGTTATAAATTTCAATTATTTAAACTATATATGTTGGCCATTTTTGGATGTCATGGGTTTTAAATTTGATTTTTGAACATTGTTATTGTTTCTATTTCGTGTATAAGAAAAAACTTTAATGTATTTGTTGTATTATTAGAGGTTCTGCTTTGGTTTGACTATCGTGTTTCTTTTGGAAAATGCATTTGATGATGGTTTTGTTTAACATTTTAGACTGGTATTGTCAACTCGGATTATAATACTATAGATGGCTGATACTTTTATCAGCCATCTCTAGTATTATAATCCGAGTAGATAATAAAAGGTACCATACCAGCTTGGATTATTAGGAAATATAATAAATAAACTAGATATCTCAACTTCTTTCTGCTATTACAGAACTCAAATGTGCTATAATTCTACAATATTAGATTTGTATGATTGACAACACTTACAAAATGTAGGACTTTGAGTATTTGTTTGTCAACTTAGCTAGCTCGGTTGTTAGTACTAAAAACTCAGTTTAGAGGATTTGATACTAATAAATACTAGCACCATATATCCCCCATTGATTTAAATGTATAATGTATAATCTATATCTATATATATACGCCTATCTATCTATACATACATATAATAAAAGAAATGTTATATCTAATGTGACTTCATTATTTAAAATCAAGATAACGTGGCATTCATTTAGATACTGTAACATTTTTTTTGACGGCCAACAAATCTCAGATTATCAAACGACCTCATGAGGTTTAGCCGAGGTTTAAACCCTGACCTCATGAGTAAAATCTCACCACACTATATGTGGATCATTGGCTAGATACTATAACATTAATTAATAGTATAAGTGATAAAATTTTTAATAAAATTATATTTAATAGCTTAACTAAGAATGTCTCCATCATTATGCATATGTTTTTATGATAAAATAATCATTATTTATTTGTATTTATTTATTAAATAAAATTTTTTACGACTAGAATAATGTGATAAAGAATTATATCTAATCTAATATTAATATATATCTTTAGTAAATATTAGTTTTTCTCGTTGTTGTGAAGAATACATTGCTACTAATTTGTTTTGAGTTTACAATTTTTTTTCTACTTACAAATTGATTAGACATGTAAAACATTCCAAATGACGAGTACACGATTACTTTAAAAAGAATAGATACTGTTTACAATTAAAGTTGTTGCAAATATATAATAATCGAATAATACTAATAATGATATATACTTTTGTGATGAATAATTTAGTTTATAACTCATTCAATTAAGGTTGAGTGTATTAATAACGGATTAATATCCTCTCAAGTTCAAAATCAACATGATAGGTCATGTTGTGAAACATGTGATCCGAGTGAAGAAAAATATATCAAAGTCTTGACTGTGAGTTTGATTTTTTATTTTATTGATTTTTTTTTCTCGCACACAAGTTCAAAATGACTTATCATGTTAATTTTGAACTTGAAAGGATCTTAATCCACTAATAAATGCATTGTCATCTTTGAATTTTGTAGATATTTTCAATTTCAATATAGTTGTTATTAAATAAGTCTTGGCTTGACAACACATTTATTGATTGAAAACTTTACTCCTCAATATTCATCATTTTCATAGATGGTGCGTAGCTACTAAAAGAAGACACATTGATCTTCCAATAATAATAACTAATTTTAAAAAATCCTTTGTTGTTAAATGGTTATAAATTGATCTTGCTTTTTTCGTTGAGTTACTAGTTAGATAAGTGATTTGGGACCAACAAATGATATTAACGCAGTGCGTTGTTCTTCTTCCAAAACTAAGCTATGCAAATGGTCAATTCTGTCGATCCTAACACCAATACAACACCACCTCCTCAATTTATGTCAACAACTCACAAATGTGTCATGTACACATTCAAAACAATCTAGTTCCTAAATTTAAAGGAAAGGCTGATCAATTCCAAGTATGAAAAAAAAGCATAAAAAAGATAAAACGGATAAGGTTTTCCGTGTTTAGGTTACTCGGGGAGGGCATGACTGGGTATCCATGTGACCATTTTCAGACATGTACCTAACCATCCCAATATGTTTACTTAGGAAGATTTGAATAGTAAAAACACCATGCTAACCATTAGGCCACTTTGAAAACACTTGTTATTGAAAATTCTAGTATTTTTGAAAACTAAAATTTTACTTAGCAAAACAAATGACCATCTGATAACGCTCAAATTATACATATTTATTTGAGCGCTATCGTGTCATT
>JAOXNX010000033.1:9238187-9249084 GCA_028566075.1 Solidago caesia
GATTGCTCTTGTATTGGACAAGGCTCCTAAACATCTGCAACCTGACCTAATTGCTCTTGTGCCCAAATTGGTTGAGCATTCAGAACATCCACTTGCTGCTTGTGCGCTTTTGGATAGACTCAAAAGGCCAGATGCAGAACCTGATTTACTACTTCCGGTAAGATGCTGTCTATGTTTATTGAATACTTGCTTTTCCTGATTTATAGTTGGCAATTTAGTTATTTTCCATGTGGCATGATATTCAGGCTCTTGGTGCCCTTAGCCAGTTAAAATGCAACGGTGAAGTTTGGGAGAGTATTCTACATCAATCTTTTGAACTTTTGGAAGACTCAAATGATGCACCTCTTGCAGCAACTGTTGACTTCGTCTTCAAAGCTGCATTGCATTGCCAGCATCTTCCAGAAGCAGTAATGGCTTAATCTTTCTTTCAGTGGTTTCAGTATGAAAGTTGTTTTTAGTCTTCTTACTCAAATTTGTTGTATTCAGGTCAGGTCTGTGCGTACAAGGTTAAAATTTTTGGGTGATGAAGTGTCTGCTTGCGTTCTTGATTATCTGAGTCGAACAGTAGCAAGTTGTACTGATGTTGCCGAGGCTATATTAAAAGACATCGACAATGATGATGATTATCGTGAAATAGGCCCGTTAATGCCTTGTGGAATATTTTTATTCGGTGAAAATGGATCAACTTCTGATAGATTGCATACAGACCCACAAAATTTTTGTTCTTCAACAGCTAATTTTTCTGATGTATACATCTTAATAGAAATGTTGTCCATCCCATGCCTTGCTGCCGAAGCTTCCCAAACATTTGAGAAAGCCGTGGCACATGGTGGAATCATGCCTCAGTCAGTGGCAATGGTCTTGGAGAGACGTCTGGCTCGACGGTTTAATCTAACTTCACAATTTGTTGCTGAGAATTTTCAGCATGAGGAAGTTGGTGTGGAAGGAGAAACCATTGAACAACTGAGAATCCATAGGGATGATTTTACTTCTGTTCTTGGTTTAGCTGAGACGTTAGGGATTTCTAGAGATTCATGTGTTAGAGAGTTTGTGAAAATGCTTTATACTATATTGTTTAAGTGGTATGCTGATGGGCCTTACAGGTTGCGGATACTGAAGAGGCTCGTTGACAGAGCCACTAGTACTACAGATACTAGTCGAGAAGTAGATTTAGATTTGGAAATTTTGGTATTCCTTGTTTCTGAGGAACAAGAATTTGTTAGACCAGTTTTAAGCATGATGCAGGAAGTCGCTGATCTGGCAAATGTTGATCGTGCTGCTCTTTGGCATCAGTTATGTGTTAGCGAAGATGAAATTATTCGTATTCGTGAAGAAAGCAAAGCTGAAGTTTCTAGTATGGCTGAAGAAAAGGCTGTTCTGGTGCAAAGACTGAGTGATGCTGAGGCTACTAACAGCCGTCTTAAGGTACTCGTATAGAGTATAAATCTATAGTTATAACTGAAACATTTATGGTGATGGTTTGAACTTCAGTTTTTTATATGTTGATGAAATGTCAGACGGAGATGAAGGCTGAAGTGGATCGATTTGCATCGGAGAAAAAGGAAATGTGTGAGCAAATGCAAGAAATTGAAAGTCAACTTGAATGGCTTCGGTCAGAACGAGATGATGAAATTTCTAAGCTTACTTCTGAAAAGAAAATATTCCAAGAGAGGCTTCATGATGCGGAGACACAACTTTCTCAATTGAAATTCCGGAAACGTGATGAATTGAAGGTATTTTGCTTCTTTTGTAACTCGTCTTATTTTCATTAAGAAGACTTGGTGCTTTAAGTTTTTGCTTATGTAGATTAAAAATTATTATTTCTCTACCACATAAACTTGACATGCATAATTTATTATTTCTCTCTCCCTACCTTGTGTATTGATTTTGCCAAGTGTCTTGATTTTATAGTTAGGAGGAAGTTGTAGGAGCCTATATCGTTACTCTCCTATTTTCTCTAACCCTTCTTCCTTAATTGCTTCCAAAAATGCTGACATTAATCATCTTGATTTCCTTAGATTTGTGTATTTGTTAATCAAGCATTCTTGAGGATTTATGGTAACTATGGTATTTCATTTTTCCTAATCAAAATAAGCAATGACAGTAGTTCAATGATTATATAAGCAACAATAGTATATCCATAGTTAGGTAACCCTATAAATAAGTAACAATAATCTTTGCTGAATGAGTGTTGTTGGGAGGACAGTTGTCTCTTGAAGGCAGGCGAATTTTTTTTATTTTTTTTTCTAATCTCATTGATATGCTTTTTATATTCAGTAAAAATCTTGTTTGGGTGCTGAGCATTGAGCATTATGCATGAGATGGCTAATGATGGAACCCTATGGTTCCATGAATCATAGTCAAACATTCACCTTTTTTAAAAGTTTCTGCTGGTCTTTTGAGATAGACTAAATATCTAAATAACTTTGGTTATTTGGATGATGGCCAGTTTTTAAGTGCTATTCTCTTAGCAGTCCAGACTGTAACTGATCTATGAAGTCATTGCTATTATGTCGTTTAACAAAGTATCATTTCAACTGAATTCCTCCAGGCAAAAGAAAAATACCCCCCTTTTCTAAATTCCTAAACTCTGCCCTTTTCTAAATTCCTAAACTCTGCCCTTTTCTAAATTCCTAAACTCTGCTTCCACTTACTTAGAAAGCCAATCACCTTCTTAGAATGTCTTCTTCCCACTCAAAATCTTCTCTTACAATATTAGTTTTTGTTGGGATGTATTTCATGGCAGTTTAATGTATATGACAGAAAGAAAATACCCTACGGCTTTTAGCAATTAATACCATAATGTTGATGCATTCTAAAGTTCAACCCGTTTCCTCTAACTTCACTAACCCTGTTTAAGACAACCGGAATTACTCATGCGTCACTTTTTTAAATAGGCATTCAAGTTACAATGGTGAATACTGTAGTTATGGGTTATTTTGCTAATAGTTATTCTGGATGTTTACTTGGTTTGTTTTTGTCCATATCTACAACCGCTACTGTAACTACGTCTGTTGAAGGTTATATTTGTCTTCCTCGTGTATACTTCATGAAAAGAAGTTGCATATAGCAAGTGTTGGTTATACCATTTATTCTTAAACTTAAGAGCAAAGTTGCTAAACTAAAGATTCAGTTTCAAAAGTCTAATGACTTCATTCCTAAGTTATTGTTTTACCGATTAGCATTGGATAAAAAAGTTTATGAAGACATAAGTGTTGCCAAACCTTTTTCCCAGATTAAAGCTTAAGGACTAGTGGCCTGTTCATTACTTATCTCTACTTTCGCATTCATTTTCAGCAAGTCCTCAGAGTTATTTAAGATTTTATTGAAAAAAAGTTGGTGTTCAAAGGAATATGAAACCAAAAAGAAGTTAAATGTTACAATATCTTCATTTATAAGCACAAAAAGTATCTGTAGAAGTTCTAATATAGTTAGGTTAGAGAATGAAATTAAACGTGAAGCTGTTTTATGTCTTGAAAATTTAAATGCGCTCACCAAGTAGTTTTTGAATTTGTTGTATATATATATGGTTCCAGAGAGTAACGAAGGAGAAAAATGCTCTTGCTGAAAGACTACGGAATGCTGAAGCTGCAAGGAAAAGATTTGATGATGAGCTCAAACGTTATGCAACAGAGAATGTGAGTCGAGAAGAAATCAGGCAGTCACTCGAAGACGAAGTTCGACGATTGACTCAAACAGTTGGTCAAACTGAAGGAGAAAAGCGTGAAAAGGAGGAACAGATTGCTCGTTGTGAAGCATATATCGATGGCATGGAATCCAAGTTGCAAACTTGCGAGGTTTGATTCTTTTATAGTTTATCAATTTCTTTTATTACTCTTTTTGTATTAGCGGCTCCAACTAGGCTCCGTTGATATAGACCCAGACGACCCTTGATCTGAACTTTTTTCAATTACCAAACAACCCTTGATCTGAACTGTTTTGAACTATCAAACAACCCCTGATCTAAACCAATACATATACATATATATTACATAATAAGGGTGTATAACTGTAAGTTGATCAGCTTTCATTTCCTTTCTCTTCAACTCGATAACACCGAAGCCGTTATAACTTGATACTTTATTTTTCTTTATTTCCAACTCAAGACCACAGAGTGAAGTTTTTTTATAAAAAAAACCAACACAAAAAAGTTATCATCCATTCTTTTGTTTTCTTTTCTGTCCAAAATCAAGAACACAAGTTTTTTTAAACCTAGTATATGTACTTCCTTGTTTTATAACAATGGCAACAGTTTTATCATTGAGTTATGGTATTAGTTGTTACATTAACTAAACTATAAGCCAAAGCCAAACCTAGTATATGTACTTACATGTCTTGTGATTTTATGATTTCGCGAGTGAAAATGTGTTGATCCTGCATATTATATCTGCAAGCATAAGGCTATATGATCTTAAGATCTCGATCTTATCCGATTTTGATTCACTGAGTTAAAAGAATTACAAATAGTCACTTTTTGATTCTATAGATTAAGAAAGCAAATAAATTAACCCAAGTTAGGAAAGCAAATAGATTAACCCACTAAATTGTCCCATAAAGGTAAATTTCATGAATTCTGTGCAACATCATAGCATAATTTAGAATTCCAAAACCCTATGGGTTTGATTGCATTATTGTTATCATGTTTGAACTTTGAACCTTACATGCATTTACGATATAATAGGCTTTTAATAGAAAGACTAGGACATTTGAGTAGGATCTTGTGATTCTGAATTTTCAATATCGCTGAGATGAAAATGATCAGGAGGTAAGTGAATTCACATTTGGTGACAGGAGGAATAATGAAGATTGATTTTGTTGTGGAATGTTTACACTGGATGTAGAAGTTCGTTAAATAATGTGTTTTGAAGGGTTAGGAGTAGTAAAGCTTTGAATATAGTGTAACGTTTACTGTTTAGTGTTTACAATGGTCATAGCTCTAGAAAGCAGCTATTGCTGGTCAATTTGAATGCTTTCAGTTCCCAAGGGCTGAACAGACGGATTCCTAAGATTCTACATTCATTGCATGGTTATAAATAGGGGATGTTTCGATGTATAAGCTGACTAAACTTGGGAATAGTTGGATAATATTGCATTATCAGATTTTTATGGCTCATCTTTAAATCTGATTATTTTGACCAGCTAAATAGTCAGATATCAGAATCATAATGACTTGTTGACCTAAATTTCTCGACTGTTGATGAATATTAATTTTCTTCGATTACTAACAAGTTAATTTTGTGGACTATAAACAGACCACCTATGCTAAAAATGAAGTGCCACGTCTGACAATATTCTTTGGGCGACTTTATTTCCCTTTCAAGCTGATTTGACCATTTGACCCTTTCCGTGTGTAATTCAATATTTTTATCATATCCATATGACCCGCTTGAGGTAATTCATAACCAAAAATCAACCCATTCATCAATGAATGGGTCAAAATCAACCACCTTCAAATACTAATCATGTAGATATTCACGCATTTTGGAAAAAGTATAGCCAAGAAATGTCTTTTGTAACCATATTGTATTGCTTTCAGACTGATTGAAGGAGGTGTGCTAACGGGCTGTTTTACATGTGCAGCAATACATCCATAGTCTGGAGGGATCCCTCCAAGAAGAAATGTCGAGACACGCTCCTTTATATGGCGCAGGCCTTGAAGCTCTTTCAATGAAAGAGCTTGAAACAATTTCTCGTATTCATGAAGAGGGGTTAAGACAAATACACGCCCTTCAACAACGCAAAGGAGCCAGTCCATCTGGCAGTCCGCACATGAGTCCTCACTCTCTTACACATGGTCACGGCATATACCCTGGTGCACCACCACCAATGCCCGTTGGACTCCCACCTCCCCTTGTTCAAAATGGTTTGGGGGCTCATGGCAATGGCCATGTAAATGGTGCAATTGGACCTTGGTTCAACCATTCTTGAACCAGACACACTCATACATGGGACGTAGCCCAGTCTTGAAGTTTTTGAGTCATGTTGTTTTGGCATTTTGGCTGGTAGAACTATTGGAAACATAGAAATCATATAGATTTTAAAGCGATGTATGATATATTTCGTATATGGAAAGGTGCTAAAAATGAGTCCAATAGAACTAACAGTTGAAATCCCCACATTTCGGAGTTTCTCATTTCATATTAATCAAAGGGCATCTAGAGAAGTTTTGGTTTTCTTACAATACGGAGTATGTTTTTAGGTTTACTGGAAATGAATCAAATGATTCATCCATTTTTTATTTGTTAAATGCATATACCAACTCATTAGATAAGATATTTGTCAACTATTTTTATATGAAAATTTAGTGTTAATAATGTTTTAATCCTCGACTTTTGACTTAATAATCATCTTAACTCTTTAGCTTGTTTTCTGAATGATAAAATTCAAGTTTAGTTTTGTTAACGTCGAACTCTCTAAAAATCCAAGGTCAAGCTCGGCTAGACTCGCGTTTGACTCATTCAATTCAAGAGATCTAGAGCTCAGCTTGTCTTGAACCTTTGAAGTAAAATTCAAGCACGAGTCGTGGTTGGTTTAGAGCTTGAACTTAGTTTGTTTATTAAATAAATTCAGTTTTAATTATTATATACTTGGAATATTTTAACCTTCCTTTACATCAACTATAAATATAGAATATTTAAATTACAATATTTGGATGTAACTTATGCTATATAAATTCAATGAGAGCTCAATGAAGGAATACTAGAAGCCCTATGTCTTTAATTCGATACCAAGGGCAACTAAGTTCTACTGTTGTTGGTCTTTGGACGGCGGATTTTCCCAGATTTAGAGACAGTGGGCTTGGGCTAATCAACGCTGTCTGCAGTCGATGGCGAATGGGTTTGTCTTTCGTCATTGGGTTGCCCCGGATAGTCGTGTTTTATTCGTTCGACATAAAGAAAAAACATTGTTTCTTAAAGAAGCAAAATGCTTATGTTTTGATGAGTTAATATCTCAGCCCCTCAAACTTACATTCGATGCTCATTTAAAGAATTTGTTATTAGACAATTCATCCTTTACGCAAATAAGAGAAAATATACATGAAGTTCTTAAGGCCCTTCCAATGGCCTCATCGGTTGCCTCTCAAAACCGACGCTATTAGCACCATCCCATAAGTTGTGCATCGGTTTGACCTCTTCAGTTGAGCGGCTTGTGATGAGCTTTGTGGTCTAGCGTTTGAATTTTTTTTCTTCTTCTTATTTTATCATTTCCTCTCAACAATGTAGTGAGAGATATATATGTTTGGTTTTTTCTTGATTTTATGATAGGCAACCGATGGTTTTATGATCAGTTTTCTGATAGGATTTTTTTTTCTTTTGGCATGATCGAGAAAGAGGCAGTGAGTTTGAAATTAGTAAATCTGATCTTGATGATATATACAAGTTTGAAATTGGTAGATCTGATCTTGATGATAGATCCAAATTCAAAATGGGACAAGTTTTTAGAGATAGATCCGTAAGTTGGCCGGCAAAATCAAAGGATGGTAAAGTTCGGAAGCAATGCAACCTTTGATAAATTGCAGTCATGACATATTATCCATAACTTGTTCCCTTTGTAAACATATCCGAGTCTCGTGTTATTATTATGGTTAATGTTTTTATTTTTATAAATATATGTTTTTTAAATTATTGTGTTTAATAAATAAAAAAATTAAAGCGATGAAGGAGTGATGATACCCCATTGGTAGGGAAGTGTCAGTGTATGTCAGTAGAAAAATGCTGACATAACATTAATTGATAAAAGGAAGTATTATTTTATATTCCTCAACCATCATGAAAAAGACTCGCCATTTTGCACATAAAATGTGTTCTTTAACGCTGTACGCAATGACACTTTTGTAATTATCGTCATCTTTATGGTTATTTTAATATCAACTGTTAAATAATAGTGGATATTTTTATATGTTGTTAGTTTACTGTGGTTGCTAGGTTCTTAGGTTCTGATCGTTTGACTTTGTTCGCCCATGGTGCCTTTGCGTCATCTTTATGATGATTTTAATACCACACGTTAAATAATAGCGAACACTTTTATACGATGTTATTTTACTGTGATTGATATGTTATGATTCGTGTGCTAAATGATAAAATATATTTATATGTCGGTTTTCATGATCAGATTATTTAATGATACACAAATTACTTTGTTAAAATTTGATGTTTGAAAAGATGTTATTACGTGTTCTAATACAACAATAACAAATGTCTATTAACCACTTGAGTTAGCTCAAGTGACCAGCCACCACCTATAAAGCCTGGCCCCACCATATGATGTTCTTAAGTGCTGCAGATTCTATCCCGCTTGCAACCATGATTGAAAAATATTAGGTATTTGCTCAAGTGTGGAGTATTGGATGGAGGTGTTTTACTGAAACATGTGTTGTGTAACCTGTGCATGTTGATACCAATACGTAATACTGGGATCAAAGAGTTCCCTCCGATTTACCCTTTTATTTTAACAAGTGTCTATTGTTGGTTATTTATGTTCGGTAAAATGTATTCAAGACAAAAATGTTAAATAAATTATTGTTAACAAAAACTAAACATGATAAAACCGCACAGATCGCGTGTAATTTTTCAAGTTCTAATACAATTCACATACCAAACACTATATATCAAGGGAACATTCCATTAGATCAACTTTAACCAATCAACTTAATGCTTAAATTACCCAAAAAAGGAAATATGAAACAATGGGCCTTGTAAAACTTTACTATTTTCTGTTAGTATACTTCTGAGTTCTGATCACAACTTAATTATACCATAACACATATCACTAGAAATCTTATACCAGTTTTAAATTTAATCTCCTAAGCCAAACAGAATGCAATATCATATGATACACATCAAACCTTTCTGCAGGTTCGTTTAAAACGAAATGTCTCCTTACTGCTCTCAAATTCTTCTTTAGCCTCGAGTACTTATTATCAGTCACCGATGTCAAAATTTCTTTCAAGTGAGGAATTTCCGACACCTTAATATGAATCGAGAAAGCCTCCCACTTCAACACGTCGCTAAAAGGCAAGACATAGTGTTCAGAAATTATAACAGGCACACATTCTGCATAAACAGCCTCAACAATCCTGGGGCTAGCGACTTCATAACCGCTAGGACAAAGGCAGTATTTAGAGGCTAACATAAATGAGTAATAATCTAGGCCTTTTGGGAGGTACTCGTAGACTTGAAGATCAGGGTCCCGACCCTTCCAGTGTTGGAGGAGGATGGGTCGTATTGGACCGTGGACTCCACCTGCAAAGAATGCGAGGTGAGGTCTAGGAGAGGATGGTGGTGGAAGAGAGAGAAGGGTGTGTGGAATGTTGCCGTTACGGAGGTTGATTTCAGGCAGGCTGACATCTTTTTGCGGGTCAAATCCTTCTGATGAATTGGCATTGCATAGGACCCGGATTGAAGTGTTGTACAGGATGGGATCACCTTTTGTGGCATGCGGACCCTGAAATGTAAATAAGAAAAGCTGCTATGTGTAAGGTAAAAATATCATGAAATATTGGCATGACTATAAAGAAACAGACCATTCATTTGGTTCTTTCTTAGGTTCTAAAATTTTAGTTTATTTTCCTTTAAAGGTAAAATGTTGTTTTTTTTTTCACAATATAATCATGTTTCCTAGAAACCTCTACACTTTGATGCATCAATAACTTTTAGAGAACAACATGTGAAAAAAGTACAAACATATGTCATTTCCAAAATCATTCTTACAACATATATAAAACGGAATTGATAATCGTACCATACCTTTTCATAAATCTACCACTGGTATGCAATATATATTTGTATTACATGTTATATCAGTTGTATTGTGTGATATATTAATAAAAAATAGTGGTACAAGTATGTTCTCCCTATATAAAAAGGTGCACAAAAAGATAATAAAGTATTTTTTATAATTAGAGCAGAGGTTAAAAAAGAAGATGTATAAAATTCAGTCCATTAATTATTAATTTGAACTAGAGACTAAGGAAGAATAAGTGATTAGGGGGGAAAGTAAGTAATTAAGCAAGTAAGTAATTAATTACCCAATCATGACAAGAGAGCATGAAGTGATCAGCAGAATGAGTAGTGTTCCAGAAAGGGTGTTTGGTGGAGATAACTCTGATGTAATCAGAGACAAAGTGTTGGAGAGGGGTGAGATCATAGGTATTAGGCTTATACAGATACTTGACCATCCAGGTGACACTGAATGGCAAGAAGTAAACATGGGCCTTTTCTGCATCTTTTGTTCTGAAACTAAGTCCTCTTTTACCATGTTCCATTTCCTGTATAAACCTTCCTTCTATTGTGTATATATCTTTACATGGTCCATCATGTACAACTGGCAGATCACCCTCTTCATATATATATACTTTAAATCTCTTCTCCATCTCTATATAGCTCCTGCATGCATGCATGCATGCATTTTTTTTGCAATTAGATCGAAAACTTCAGATTATAAATAGCTAGGTCCAAAATCCAAATAGTTTGTACAAATGACCCTTTAAGGTGATAGATAAATACTATTAAAACATAATAGAAAGAAAAGTGAATATTTAGGTTTAAAAGTATATATATAGGTGTGTGTCTATGTGATTTTGACATATATGATGACTTTGCTCACCTTTATCTCTTAAATAATGACTTTCATGATGTATGCATCAATTCCTCACACTAGCTTAGAAGTAGTTTTGGTTATAAGTGAAAGTTAATCATGTGTATAACATGAATAAGCTAGATCCAAGTAGTTAGTTAATAAATATATGAAACCTATAATGTTACATGTACACACACTACTCAAAAAACTCAGTTTTAGTGTACGTAGGCAAACTCTGTCATTAAATGATGGATGTACAGTTGGAATGGGCTGTCGGATTTCCGACGAATCATGGACGTACATTTTTTTACCCACAGAC
>JAOXNX010000033.1:9279492-9292873 GCA_028566075.1 Solidago caesia
CATTAAGTCAAATATCATGTTTCTTTTTTGACTTAATAAACAAAAATAACCATCAATTACCTATTTATTACTTAATAACATTATTTATGTATTCAACCACTTAATACACTCAGTACTTAATAACTAAAAAAAAAAATCTGATATATAAAATTGAATGGAGATGCGGGGGATCGAACCCCGTGCCTCTCGCATGCAAAGCGAGCGCTCTACCATTTGAGCTACATCCCCGTTTCTTTATTATTTCTAAAATATTCCAAATAAAATACTAAAATGAAAATTTGCATCCATTTGTGTTTAGTCTCCTGCCCTGCCTCCCGTAATCCCGTTATCACAGCACAGCTACCATACATAAACAACACACTTTTCTCCTTGTATCTATCTATATCTATATCTATATCTATCGGTCAAAGAGTAGAAGAAGAAGAAGAAATGGCAGCGTTGCAGTTGTTGTTCAGGTGTTACAAACCCCCACCACCACCCTTTATATTCTTTCAATCCCCCAAATGGTATTCACCCAGAACCAATAATATGCTATCTTTTAAGGGGAGGAGGTTCCTATGTTCAGGGCACACCAAACCCAGTAGTTATGATAACAAAAATAGTGAAAAGAAGAAGGAATTATCATTGTGGTTGTATAATACAATGAGTAAAGAAAAGGAATTGTTCAAGCCAAAAGTGGATGGGAAAGTTGGAATGTATGTCTGTGGTGTTACTGCTTATGATCTTAGTCACATTGGCCATGCCCGGGTTTACGTTTCTTTCGATATCCTCTTCAGGTCCCTCATCCCTCATTTTTAATACAATCACACTGTCTGTTATTATGCAAACTACTTTAATTCTTGATTTCAGTCCTGTATTCCAATTAGTTTAATGCAAACCCTTCTGAATCAAAGCTGTTTGGGTGGGAGCTGCTTATTTTTCATTGCTTATAGAATATAAGATAAGACGTTTCGAGGTGTCTCAGTTGTTAAATAAGAGCCTTAAAACAGCGTTTTAAAAGGGCTCATTTAGGTTCCTATATTAGTGTTGACTGTTGACAAAAGACCCAATATTTTAAGCTTATTGAAAATCAAGCATAAGCTGACCCCTGAATTTTTTTGGTCATTAGGTGCGTTTTAGTTTGAACACCCGTAGGTGCCTTAAAATATGCACTACGTACTCTGCACATACAAAGTAACAAGAAGAGAAAGTGTACGTTGCGTAAAACAAAATGCTTATGCTATTAGTATTACATCTCATTATTTCTTCGATTTCTTTGAATTTCATTATTGTGAAAAGTAAACGCTTCTTTTTTTTTTTGTTTGTGTGTGAATGTTGGGAACTAAACGTGGTATATGTTGCTTATTACTAATCAAGTGGCTTTTCTATTTGTTTTACTTGAAACTTAGGCAGATACCTACGATTCATGGGTTACGAAGTCAATTATGTAAGGAACTTTACTGATGTTGACGATAAGGTCAGTCAACTATTACATTACTTTTTCATTCTGACTACATACACTTATGTGATACTGGTGATATCACTGATATGAAGCTGTAATCTTTTCTTAAGGAACACATCTTTTTAATTTTAAATTCGGTGAAATCGGGGGTTTTTGTCAGTTTTGTGATATGTTAGTTAGGGAATTTCAATATAGAAGTATAATTTTGATTTCTGATCGAACTTGCCAACATTAGCAGCATTCTTTCTGAAGGACCTGTATCACTTGTATTTTTTTTCTATGTAGATTATGCGTTTATTAATCGTTTGCTAAAACCTAAGATTGTGGATTCAAGTACCAAATGCTTTTTACTTATGGAATGACAGGATAGCTTAGTGCAATTTTGAAATTCTGTAGATAATTGCTCGAGCAGGTCAATTAGGAGAGGATCCAATCAGCTTGAGCAGACGCTTTTGTGAAGAGTTTCACCGTGATATGGAATTTCTTCATTGCTTACCTCCTACCGTTGAGCCTCGAGTTTCTGATCACATGCCCCAAATCATTGATATGATCAAACAGGTACTTTTCTAAATCATCGATATGTCCACTTATGTCCATAGATTATCTGAAATAGTTATGTAGTTTTTGCTGGCCTAGTTTCTATAACTTTTATGGCACTATCACTTCATTTTAATTATGACACCAGACTTGAGATAAGTCATTATGAAACAACTGTATCTTTCAAAATAGATTATTTTGGTAATCTTAACCGAAAACCTGTAAATACCGACATGGCTGAGTAACTTTTACAAATGTTTCGAAAGTTTTTTAAACGTTTTTTAGAGTTGGATATAGTTGGTAAATGCTTGCCTGGCTGTCATGTATATTTGATCCAACATCTCTATGGTAGTGATAATTCTTCATGGTCTTGTTTTCTTCTATCTGGCAGACTATGATACTTGGTTGTTTGATATGTACATATATTGCAGATTCTTGACAACGGGTGTGCCTACAGAGTTGAAGGTGGTGTATACTTCTCTGTTGACGAGGTTCCTCAATATGGACGACTCTCTGGGCGGAAGTTAGAAGATAACCGAGCTGGTGAGCGTGTCGCGGTGGACTCAAGGAAAAAGAATCCTGCTGATTTTGCTTTGTGGAAAGTAAGTTTTAAGTTGTAATATATTATATAGTAGTGGGTTGGGTCAATCCAAAACAGTTCATGTCCAAAACTTTTAATCTTTGAAAATAGTTACCCTGTCAAATCGCAAAGTTTCTGTTTCAACAATAATCTAACTACAAAGATATGTAGCTGGTCTGATACATAAAAATACACTTTGAGAAAGTCTCTGTAAAAGATATTATTTTCTTTTCCAGTTACGTGTTTGACCCTGTTAGAGATAAAACATAACACGAATTGATCCATTCATAAGTATATGGATCGAAATTGCCACCACTTACCTTAAAGAATCAATAACTAGAAGTTTGTTATTATAAGACCGGATTTTATCCAACAATCAGCAAGATGGACCTTATTCAGAAAGTCTCCGTAAAAGAACATGTCCTATGTAACCTTAAGCAGGGTTATCAATTGGGCTGATTTAATTTGTTTTGCAATTTTTCAGTGCATAGTTAATTCTCTAGTTTCCTTCTTGCAGTCTGCAAAGGAAGGTGAGCCTTTCTGGGAGAGCCCGTGGGGAGCTGGAAGACCTGGATGGCATATTGAGTGCAGTGCAATGAGTGCTGCTTATTTAGGTTACTCATTTGATATACATGGTGGTGGAATGGATCTTATTTTTCCCCATCATGAAAACGAAATTGCTCAGAGTTGTGCTGCATGCGAGAAAAGCAACATAAGCTACTGGATACACAACGGTTTTGTGAATATAGACTCCCAGAAAATGTCCAAATCACTCGGTAACTTTTTCACAATTCGCCAGGTAAAAGGATCCTCCTTATGTTATTTTTGATAATGCCCTGGCTCCATTCGTTTTATCATTTATGGGTCACACTAGTGTATTTGAGACGAATTGAAGTTGGACCCACAAAATGTAGAATGTAAGATAATGATTGAATAAGATCTTTGTTGGTCTTCGTTGTGACTTTCAAATACTGTCTTCACCCCTTGTTAATGACGATGCTTAAGTTTGAAAGATAAATCAAAGTAAAAATTCTGAATTTTTTTGAAGATCAAATCGCAAAAATAGCAAAGTACTTTCACTGATTTCTACTTTGGTCAATAGACTTGAAGTGTTCAAAACTTACTATTTGGAATTTTGATCAGGAAAACTATAAATTGTTGATGTGAGTGCATGTTCTTAAGATGTTTTCAAAAGTTGAAAGGGTTTTTACTACAATTTTTGAAAGTTGGATGGTTTTAAAAAAGGATATCAAAAGTTGGTTTTTATAATGGTTTCTAAAGATTGTATGCTTTTAGTAACATGTTTTTAACTAAAATAATCAAATTAGAAATGAAGAGAAAGTGACAACTATTTACTGCAAATTATTTGTTGTCAAACATCTAAAAGGCCCTTTAATTGGCCAATAAACGAATGTTATGCAAACCGAATTAATACCTTCAATATATTTGCAGTGGTGATAGGCATTATGGGAAACTTTAACGTGTAAATCTTTCTACATTAGTTACAGCATTCATGTTACCCTCCTTTAAAGGATCCCATGCAAGAAATATTCCTTTAAAATCTTTGAGCATAAAGTTGGGCAATTTGTTTTCTCTCAGGTTATAGAACTTTATCATCCATTGGCCTTGAGACTTTTTCTAATTGGAACACATTATCGATCCCCTATCAATTACTCTGATGTGCAGCTTGAAAGTGCTTCTGATCGTGCTTATTACATATACCAGGTTTTGTATCTACAACTATCTTGCGAATTTATCTTTGATTTAAAGTTGTTCTATTCATGGCTAATTTTTGCAGCATTTAATTAAATGATTTCGGTTGCAGACCTTGCAAGATTGTGTTGAAGTTGTAGGGAAGCAGGATGATCCAAGTCAGAAAGAAAATATACCTACAGAAATAGTTGATTGCATACGTAGTTTCAATGATGTATTTATTACTTCTATGTCCGAAGATCTTCACTCTCCGGTTGTCCTTTCTGCAATGTCCGATCCTTTGAAAACTGCCAATGATCTTCTACATACTCGTAAGGTACTTCAGTTTTCATTGTGATTTAGGCTTACTATTGTGCAAGATGACACTCCTGTGGTTTAGCCCATAAACGATTGTACCCATGGCATGGTGCAGCTACACCTTGTTTGCATTGAAGTCTTTGTTGGATTTTATTACTTGTAGACATCAGGCATCCTATACATGTGTTTTTATGCTGGCTGTAAGTAGAGGTGGAAATTTGACCTATTCACCAGTAAATGGTAAAATTTAGGTTATATTTTCTCTAACAGGTTGAATGAGATAATTAAAAAGCTTACCTTAATAACAAAACTTGTCAGACGGGTTGATAGTTAGTGAAAGTATATTAAGATGCATACAAACTCCTAAATCATTTTATTGATTAAAAATTATTTTTTTGTAATAATATGAGGTAATAAATACATTAATTATTTCTAATTTCAGTCGAACTAGGAAAAAAAGTTTTTGTGGGTCTGATACAAACTCATCTCATAATAGGCTCGCATCAAGCCATAAACTAAGTGTAGAATCCACTCCAAAAAGCTATCTCAAAGGAGGAGGGGACACCTAGACTTATAATCCACCAACCAATTCCATATTTGGCCGATGTGGGGTCGTAACAATAGCCCACCCTTTGAAGAGCCAACGTCTCCGTTGGTCACGGCTATGTTAGTCATGGTTGGCACCCCTTTTTTTGGGTCCAAGCCACCACTCCAAGCTCGTTGGTCACGGCTATGTTGGTTAGGGTTGGCACCCTTTTTTTTCAGGTCCAAGCCACCACTCTGAGTGTTGGAACTTCGAAAGGTAGGGGTGGCTTTGATACCAATTGATACGAACTCATCCCATAATAGGCTCGCATCAAGCCATAATCTAGGTGTAGAACTCACTCCAAAAAGCTGGGTCAGAGGAGGGTACACCTAGACTTATAAATCACCAACCCTTCCCATGCTAGGTCGATGTGGGATTGTAACAAGGTCCAACCAACCTGTAGTAGAAGGTGTACCACTGTACCCATTGTGGCCCCAGCTTGGTTGGACCCATTGTGCAACCTCTATTTTGCACCTCTACCTGAATGATTAAAGCGTTGTGACGAGAAGCTGTTGAGCAAGGGAGAAAATTTGTTAATGGAAAGCCATCCTGTTTTAGGGTAACCCCTTTTATGCATTGTCAGAAAATTGAGGATGCATGCTATTTTAGAGGATCATTTCATTTCTGTGAATGATTGGTTAGCTGGGGGAAATGAGATTACTGTAAAATTCGTTTCTTGATGCTATTATACTTCAATTTTTCTTTGTCTCGCTATTTAACATACAATTTGCAGGGAAAGAAGCAAGGAAAACGGATACAGTCACTTGCTGCTATAGAGAAAACTATCAGGAATGTCTTGGATATTCTAGGGCTAATGCCACCAAGTTACGTTGAGGTATCTAATTAACTCTATACAAAAAGTATCTGAATGGAAACATTTATAAGGAAAAGAAGTAAAAAATATGTAGCATTAAACTATATAAAACGTAAGTTATTTTCGTTGGACCAGATAAACTATATATCTTACCCTTGTTTAATTCTAATTAGTAGAGGCGGAGCCAGGATTTTGGTTCAGGGTAGGCCGAAAAATTTATTAAACACAAACAAGTGACAAATTAGTATTTTGGGTGGGCCAAAATTTACCTATATATCAAAAAATAAAAATAAAAAAGGGCTAAAATACACTACGATTATTTTTTTTATGGTGGGTCATGGTCAACTCTACCCTTCACATGGCTCCGCCCCTACTAATTAGCATTTTGGACAAATGTGTTATGTACTTTGTTTATATACCCAAAGCTGAAAATCAAAAGACTCCGGTTGACATAATAAAGCAACCATCACCATGCCAAGTAACGTTTTCTTTTTCTTCTATGACATCTTTTCAAGTTAGTAAAACAGAAGTAGTTTGGTTCCGAACTGTATTGGACTGGACTGGACCAGACTGAATCTAGTATTGAACCAAATGTAGTCAGTTGGGTCTGGTTCAGTTTGGTCCTTGTATAATTTGGTCCAGACCAGTTTTTTACCTACTCTTCTTTTGCCCTGCTGTCAGTTATTATCTTCCAGTTGGGATGTTAGTGTGTTGGCTGTGTGAAAAATGAAATGGCAAGTACAATGGTTCGTACAATGGTTCGATAGTCCCATGTACCTCCCACCTTGAACTTGAAAACAAGTATTTTGAAAGTTTCATTTAAAATTGATGCTACAATCAATTATCTTAAGCATAAGAACCTTGATGTTAAATTCGT
Organism: Solidago caesia; assembly: GCA_028566075.1. Lineage (NCBI taxonomy): Eukaryota > Viridiplantae > Streptophyta > Magnoliopsida > Asterales > Asteraceae > Solidago > Solidago caesia. Next base: position 9,286,338 of record JAOXNX010000033.1, read on the forward strand.
GTGGTGCTTTTAAAGGTTTTGCAGCAACTGAGGGAGAAAGCACTCAAGCGTGCAAAACTAACTGAAGATGAAGTTGCTGATAAAATCCATGAAAGGAATGTTGCACGAATAAACAAGGAGTATGAACGATCAGATGGAATCAGAAAAGACTTGGCTACACTTGGTATTGCTCTTATGGATAGCCCGGAGGGCACATCCTGGAGACCCGCCGTTCCCCTTGCAATGCAAGAACAGTATGCCTCCTCAGTGTCTTGAATTCGCAAAATCACACCGTGATTGGCTATCATAAGTCATAACCATTTTAAGCTATTTGAGTTTTTATCTTGTACTATAGTAATTTATTCATTAAAAATTTTCAATCCTTTTTATATCAGGCAAAATAAATAAATAATAGCAAGTGATCAGTAACTTAATTACATGTTTTAGTCTTAATTAGGTTACGTTAAAAGAGCAAATTTGTATTTGTAGTACAAAATTTATGAAAAGCGCAAATTTGTCACCAATTATTTAAGGTTTAAATTTGTTGCTAAACAATGATTTTTTAGGAATTTGTTTTTTTATATAACTGTTCAATTGATTTTTTAGGAATTAATTATCAACATAAAATTTAATATTATTTGTTCTAGTTTCCTTGCAATTACCTTAGTTTATCGTAGTTTAGTTATGGAAAATGTTTTGTTTAGTAATGTATAACATGATAATTATATAAAATAAATTTATATTTCTATACCGTTCAATTGTCGAAACAAGCCGCCGTCATTTTGATGGCGAAAAATGTCGTTTGACACTATTCATCAGTGGCATTTCTGTAATTATTGTCAGCTTTATGATTAATTTAATACCACGTATTAAATAATAACAGATATTTTCATATGTTGTTATTTCGTTGTGCTTGCTATGTTATGATTCATGCTAAATAATAATATATGTCGGTTTCATGATTAGATTATTATTTATTGATGCACAAGTTTAAACTTTATCAAAAATTGATTTTTGAAAAAATGTTATTAAATGTTCTAATACAACAATAACAAATATTTATTGTTGGTTATTTATGTTCGGTAAGATGTATTCAAGACAAATGTTATATAATTTGTTGTTAACAAAAATTAAGCATGACAAAACCGCAACGAAGCACGGATTAATTTTTCTAGTTTAATTCATAATGACCCAACATAAAAGTTATACCAAACTGAAGGATTAAAAAACTTATAGAAAGACTACAAAAAGGGCAAATGCAAAATTAGACATAGTTAAAGATAGAATTAAGTTCTCCAAAAATAAAACCATACAGAGGTAACCTATACCAATAGCAATCATGGTGGAACTCTTGTTTGCCTGATGAACAAAGGTAACCTATCTCTGTTTTCAATTATTATTATTATTATTATTAGGGTGGAGGGAATGGTTCAGTACCATCTCTCATCTTTCACCTTTTTTATCTTCCACGTCATCCATCTTTCTCCATCTTATTTTACATGGAATGGGCATCTTTCCCAATCTTTCATCTCACACCCCTTCTTTTAATTTAGAAAATAAAAAAAGTAATAAAAATGTGTGAGAGAGAGAGAGAAAGTGCAAGATGAAAAGTGTGATGAGCATCTCGTTTTTCATCTTGCTTTTGCCATCTTTTTTAAGGAGGGGTGGTGTAGCTTGTGGTACCACATGGTACCACTCCTCCATCTTGCTACACTCCCTCCACTCTTATTATTACCTTTCTATATTAAAGCAATTGAAATGAAAACAGTGGATTTTTGTCTTTTTCCACCATCCTCCAACATTTAAATATATACCGTATAAGATTGAAGAAATTATAATACAAAAAGAAATTAGAAGAAGTGGAGGTGGGCTTTGGTTTTATATGAGAGGTCCAGCCCATCCTCCCATTCTCATCTTTTTGTTTTCCTATTTTGGTATTTTATAATTTACATAATGCCCCCCTCCCAAATTTATATATATAACCTTCAGTTTTTATATTTAATTGAAATTATACATATAGTTTAGTATTTTTTGTTTTTCTTAATATAACAAATTTATCTTTCATGTTTTTATTTAAACAATTTTGTTTTAAACCTTTTTTTTATTTTTGGTTTTTTTAACATTTTGTTTTCTTTTATATTTCTTTTGTACTTTTTTTGTTTACTAACTTTTTGTTTTCTATAATGTTTTTGTTTTTTTATTCATTTATATAATCTTTTAGTAATTCTTTTTTTTGTAAAATTTTGTTTTACATATATCTTATTCAGTTTTCTTTTAATTATTTTTGTTGCATTTTTTTGCTTCCTTCTGACTTTTAGGTGTCTTTGTTAAAACTTTTTTCTTATGTGATTTTTTGGGTAAACATAAAATGATGGTGTGGTTGTGATATTGCCTTAAAAAAGAAAATGGATATCTGCTACAACGCGTCGGGTTGAACCACCTGCAATTTGTTTTAAAACTTTTTGTTATAGTTTTTGTTTATATTTTATTTTTTGGCTTTTTTGTAACATTTTTTTCTTTAGTATACCTTTTGTATATTTTTTAGCTATTTTTTTGGTAAAATTTTGTTTTACATATATCTTATCCAGTTTTTTTTTTTTTTTTTTACATTTGGGTTTCTTTGTTAAATTTTTTTTTCCTTCATGATTTTTTAGATTAAACATAAACATGATGGTGTGTTGAGGTTGTCTTTAAAAAGGAAAATGGATAACCACGACAACGCTCTGGAAAAGGAATAATATCTAAGACGTGACAAGTTAACTTTTTTTTTTTAAAACATTTGTTTTATTCTGAACCAAATAAATAGTACATGTTATCTTGAAAAAGTTTGTATTTTTTTTAACCATGTCCATGAACTCATACACTTCCAAAAACCGCCGCCGTCCATGGGGCGGCCACGAACCACCTAGTTTCAAGAATTTCATACTAAATCGACTAGGTGTTGCAGTAAATTCATCCATACATTAAGGCTATGAAATTGCTTAAGCCGATAGCATTGGAGGTGTTTTAATCAGACAATACTTTTAGCCCAACAGTATAACCACTATATTAGTATATTACAATACTAATCTCGTTATAAATGAAATTGGGAGGAAGTATGATACAAACAGTTATATCCTTATTCAAAAATAAAAAAAATAAAGATCTTTTTTCCGGGGAGACCTCCAACAATATAACCACTACCATAACCATGCATATTTAAAAAAATATTTAACCTGCTTTTCATCCAACTTTACAAAAACAAAAAGGAAAAGCCAACCTGAATGGGTTGGTCCATGAGGAAAAAATGGAGCCTCATATTCTATAAAGGCCATTTATTTTAATATCAAGAGAAGAGCCCTACATGCAATAATAACTATCACTTCAGAACTCTCCTTTCCGTCTCAACTTAATTGTGCGGCCGATCAATCATATCGTACCCATGCAAGCATGCTCGCTCTCTTCAATTTTCTTTTCTTGTTCTTAAACCCTTTTTATTATGTATGTTTGATCTTTTCCTTGTTAAGAAAAACCAACAAATACATCATTTCAATTATTTTGTCTGCACACGAAACGACATCTATTTGAAACTACAACAAATATATCATTTAATTTGTTTACATCTTTTTGTTTACATTTAAAAATAAATGTGAAATAAATATATTAAATCGTTCACACTTAAAGTGTGTATAAATTTTTTACATTTATAAGTGTGAAGAAATTTAAGTAAACATAACAAATTTCACTCTTATACATGCCGGAAAAAAAAGATCATATACTTACAAGTGTATAGAAATATATAAATTGTTGACATTTAAAAACGTGAAAGTCAATTTGTAACACAAACTTACTTCACGAAAGAAGAAGCGTGGTAAAATTGGGTATTACAAATTAATGTTCGCACTTTTAAGTGTGGATAAGTTTGAACAAAGTGTGAACATTTTGTTTATACAATTATAAGTGTGAAAATCGTTACGATTTTTCAACTTTTTTCATACATGTAAATGTGAGATTTTCTACACATTTTCAAGTTTGAACATTTTATTATAGGTGTGAAAGTCGTTATAATTCTTCAAATTTCTTCAAACATGTAAATGTGAATTTTTTTTTACATATTTTTAAGTATGAATAAATTGAAATTTTTCTTCATATTTTTTTAGAATTGTGAAGAAATAAATATGAAAATATAGTTTTTTTTGTTGCAGTGAATATTTGTTAAAGAAATTTGATAAGGATGTACCTTCTGATTTGACATGCATGTAGGAATATATGTGGTGTTAACTTCTTGATTGGAACAACATTAACCTCATATTAAGGAGGGATTAGGTTTAAATCACATTCAACCAAAGCACATTCCGTAATATTTTATTGAGCTAATCCACTTTGGTCCCTAGGGTTTGTACGAAATTTCAGTTTTCATCTATAGCTTTCCAAAATTACGTTTTTGATCCTGACTTTGGAGCTCCGTCAACAGTTTTAGTCTACACCACTAACGGACGTTAATAAAATGGTCGCATGACCTGCACGTTAAGGGTATAATGGTCATTTCCAATGGCCACAGGGACCAAAAGTGTAATTAACTCTAAAAATAATATATAGATCTATATATACAGATACATATATATATATATAATTAGTATATATATATATATATATATATAATTATATATATATAGGAAAAAGTGAATATAAGGTTGTCTCATACTTAAGCTTAGGTATGAAATTCCTCACATACCAATTTTTTAATATTTGTTGAATAATAAATAAATGACCCGGGCCCCATGAATTTTATGGATTAAAAAACAAAAATGTGAGGGTTCCATACCTAAACTTAGGTATGAAACAACCTTATATTCACCTCTCCCAGTTCATATTTACTAAAAAAATATTTAAATATATACAAAAGTTCAAATATATAAAAAGATATGAATTATGAATATCACGTAAAGAATACAATCCTTATGAATAAAGACAAAAAAGAATAGAGTTATCATTTAGATAAGTTAGTAGTCATAAAAGACTAATGGTGCAACAAATTATAGAATAAAGGATCATCCGTTTAATTTTTAATCCAAGACTGATAAAACCAATCTCTAAAGACAAGGACATGATAAAACTTTCACTCATTTTGATTTATTAAAAAATTACATGTACATTAATCCATTACAAAAATAATCATTTTTATGGACCAAGATAACTAAAACGAACTAGATCGCATCACATGAACAAATAAAACACAAGATCACAAACACCACCCATCCAATCAATTCATAAATTATGGACCAACGAACCGCATATGTTTTAACCACAAACTTTGAACATGGCTTTCGAACCACGTGAACAGATAATCATGTCCCATTGAACATTAAAGTTGCCTTTTAAAGCATAAACCGCAAATCATCAAATGGATCAAACCGAAAGGATTACATCTTAAAAACCAAAAACTTTAAAAGACATGGTCACTCATCAAACCCAACCAAACGCATGACAACGACTTGAAGAAGACACTTGACCACGAACCCAACCATCGTAAAATTCAAACGAAGTTTGACCAATGACGAGTATTCTATAAATCTGATGGCCTCAAGACTCGCACTTTTTATGAAGAGTTCCAATAGAATTCTTAGGCTCTTCCCAACGGTGTAAAGTCTCGGCACGTTCTCCGCGTTCTCACATCAACCAATGGCACGGGCTAAAATTCTTGCCACGTTCTCACGTTCTGGGGAGAACGCCAATGACACCAGTAAATTCTCGGCCGCGTTCTGGAATTGAATTATGTTGAGAACGTGAAGTTTTGTAAGAAGGGTGGGCCCCTTTTGTCACATGCCGCGTTCAAACAAAAAAAAATGTTATTTTTTTGCAAGCCTTGTATATATATATGTCCGAACTTGAGAATTTTGTAACCAAAACAACATCAAACAACATCAAAAATTTATAACCAAATCATTTTCCAAAGTCTTAAGATCACCGCTTTCAAACTATGTCAAACCGTAACAACCAAAATTCGATCCCCACTTTCAAACTTTACTCGACATGGCGTCACCGGCGTGTTCTTCATCTAACCCGCAAGGTCAGACGAACAACTTTCCTCCACCATTTTCACAACCCTCATTTTCACAACCATTTTTTAATCAACCCCCATTTTCACAACTGTTTTTTAATCAAATCCCCGTTTTCCATCTTATCCGTCACAGATCAACAATCAACAACAACGGGTCCAATTTCAACAACAACAATTCGCCGTGTGGCAACAACAACAACAACAAAAACCAAAAAACAATGTAGATGATGAAGACGATAATGATGTTGCCGATAATGAGCCCGAAAAAGCGTTGTCGGTTCGCGGGAAAGGAAAAAAGCAAGCGGTCGACACGGGGAAAAAAAGAAAGTTTCTGTCAAAAAGACGTGGACATTGAAGCATTATTGTTGGTGAGAAGCTGGGCCTCGATTTCCGAAGACCCCGTTGTCGAAAATAATCAAACCGACACGACGTTTTGGAACAACATAGTTCGTTTGTTCAACAACGAAACTTGTGATGGAACCCGTACCAAAAGTCAACTACAAGGCAAATGGACAAA
>JAOXNX010000033.1:9392965-9413533 GCA_028566075.1 Solidago caesia
CTGTGCAGGACTACAGGTGTGCTGATTTTCCCTTTGTGGAGAAGATATCAGCAAACCCCAAGGCGTCCTACCATGAGCTGCTTGTCATCAAACCCGAAAAGGTCCCCCAGGTGCCTGTTTCTGTTCAACCAGGCTCTTCGTCCCCAGCTCCGCCTCAAGGCCCTCCTGTGGATGGTACTTCTGCTGCTTAGTCTGAGTCTTTGGTCTTGAGACAATATTGAAGTTAGTTGTGTTGAAACAATTTCTATGTTATTATTTTGTGAATGTTTGCAAACGAACCCTATATGCTATGTTATGTGTCGTGCTTTATATGTCATGTGCTTTGATGGTTTGTATTGACCATCTTATCCTGTACTTGTATTGCAAATCAGAGTTTACCCCTACCGAGGATATTCTGATGTAGTTCGAAGATCGTGTCTTCGTTCGCTATATGCGTTGATGTATTCGAAGGTAGCTCTTGTAAGGGCGTGTTCCTTCATATTTACTCCGAAGGTCGTCCAAAAGGGGCTAGACCTTCGAACATGTTACGAAGGTTGCTTCGTCAGAAGGTGGTCCTTCGTTTTGTAGTATTGCGTGCTTCGTTGCCAAAGATGCATACGATTTAGTTATATGGTATGTGGGCGTCCCCATGGTCATACATTGTACTAAAATTGCACGTCTTAGAAATAATGCGCGCGGGGGTGTAAAGCAGAGTGAGAGGGAGCGACCCTTCACCGAGTAAGAATAAGAAAAATAAAAGCTTTATTCGAGTGTCCTCGGGTAGTTTTACATCACTGATAAAAAAAACTATCCGTAGCTTTCTTAAATGAAACGAAATAATTAGGGGAATACCTATAGGATGACTTTATGAGCCTGATTCTGCATTGAGACTTCCCACTTCCAATTTGCGAAGCATGTAGATAGTTGCCTCGGGGGGATCTTTAGCAGCAGCTTCGCTTGGTTCTTCTTTTACCTTTTTGTTCTGACGGATCCCGACCACTAGGTGCGACAGTTTCCCAGCATTGATAGCTTCGTCAATAGCTCTCTTTAGTTGTATGCAGTCGTTCGTATCGTGGCCATGATCGGCGTGGAATTCGCAGTATGAGTTGTAGTCACGTCTTCCTCTGCTGACCATCTTCGGGGGTAGTGCGAAGGTCCTAGCTATTCTTTCTGTGGCAAGTATCTGTCTTGGTGTCTTCGTGAGTTCTGCAAGCTTCGCAAAGTTCTTAGATCCATCTTCTCGGTTGAACGAATAGCGATTTCGCCCTTCCTTTTCATTCACATGTGGCTGCTTTCTTTTTCCGCTGGTCATTTCACTGTCATACGCAGGTGGCCGGGCGCTGTTTGCGGCGGTCTCTTTCGAGTCCAGCCAGATGAGTGCTTTGTTCTTTAATTCATTGTAGGTTCTGGGGAGATCAACACTTAAATGCTCAATCAAAGCAATGGATCGAAGACCATGAATCATTCCTGAAACCCGCTGTGATTCTGGGAGTTGGGCTATTTCCTGAGTTTCGTTAGTGTATCTTGATATGAATGTCCTGGTACCTTCGCCATCTTTCTGCTTTATGTTGTGCACCGAGACATGCGTCTTCCTATGTTTTTTCTGTTGGTAGAACTGTGAACGGAACTTGGTTTTGAGATCGGAGAAGCCAGTGATGGAGTTTTTAGGTAGGGCATTGTACCATTCTCTAGCATCTCCTTTTAGTACCCAACTGAAGGCTCTACATGCTACCGGGTCACTCCAGGCTTGCATCTCCGCTACTCCTTTAAATGCTTGCAGGAAGTCATCTGGGTCATCTTTACCTTCGTATGTTCCAAGCACGGAGGGGCATTTCATATTTGTTGGCAGAGGGTATTGCTGAATCCATTCTACTAAGGGTGAATCCCCCAGGCCGTCCCCTAACAAAGTAACCCCCTGGTTTATATTGTTTCCCATCGAAGGGATAACATGGTTGTTTTGGATAGGCCCAAAGGGGTAAGGATTGTAGGGATGAAACCAAGGTGGGTAGTAAGGTGGGAAGTGTGGCATTGGATTATCTGTCGGGTGAGTCACTCCTAGGGAATGCGGTACTGTATTCCCCTCAGGCAAAGGTGCTTGGTTCGTTTGCGTTTGTGCTGGGGTGTGTGGGAGAGGAGTGCCTATCTGATTGAATAGCGTGTTTGCTCGAGGAAAGTTAGGGCGGTTATCGCTTTGAGGCTGAGGAAAGTAGTTGTGGGGTCCTTGCGCATATCCTGCGGGGGAATACCCCGAAGCCATTTGGAAGTATCCCGGAGGTGTGGGGAAATACCCAGGGGCATAACCTTGCATTATCGGGGCATACCCCGGGGTTTGAAAATCCTGCGGGCGGACGTTTGCCCCGAGATGGGCGGCAGCAGGGGTCCCAGGGGGAATGGTGGTTGTTACTGTGACGGCAACGGGCGCTCCTTGTATTGGCGTGACTGGCGTGGCATTAAGATTTCCTCTGAGGGTATTCCGTTCGCTGTTTGTTGTTGGGTGAGTTTCTCTAGGGTTTCTTCTTCGTACATTAGCCTCCGGTATAGGCTGTCCGTTCGGGGCCTCGACTTCCCATTCTTCATCGACATCTGCATCAAAGGAGAGAGTCCTGCTAACATTGTTCACGAATCCCATTTCTCTTACTCGTCTCAGTCCTTCTCTCAGCTGTTCATAGTTCCTGATGAGGTACGCGTCGTCTACGGGATCCACTACTCCCCTAGAGGTGGAGGCCTGATTTGCACCTAATCGTGAGGCCCCCGGAAGTGGGGTAGATCTAGCGGATCTGTTGAGATCCAAGGTGGTACGGCGATTATACTGGTTTCTGAAAGGCTGGGCTTCTGGCGGCGCACCGGTTTCTGGCACCGCAGAGGTTATACCCGTGGTTATCGTTGTTTCTTGAGTACCTCCCGTTGGCGGAGGCACTGGTTCATTTGGTAATGATGGTGTTGCGGGGAAAACAGAGACTGGAGGTGTATCCTGAGCGGTGGTAGTCATGGCTTAGCGGATCTATCTTTGTGGTAAATTTCGTGAGTTTCTTTGTGAGACGTTTCAGCGTTGGGTCCCACGGATGGCGCCAATTGATTGATCACCAAACCGCGATTACCTTCGTTCAGGTCTTGGGTGGAGATATGATGTTTATTGTGTTTAGATGGCGGTTCCCCGAGGGTAAGCAACTGCTTATACGCCAATGGTGGAGTATTGTTTTGCGGCTGAGATTGAGGTATTCATCATACCTAACAATGATAGGGTTTTTCCCTTTATATAGGACCCTTTTATTTAGAGATAGATCTCGTGTATTTAAGATAGGATTTATCCTTGTTTTGTTATTATCGAGATAATTAATATATTCCGGTTTTATTGTGATCTCTTACTTGAAGGACACATCTTCCTGATATATTTAAGGAGGATTTATATATTCCATCTTTATAGCGGTCCTTCGTATTTGAGCTTCGTACATGGATGCCTTCGTACAGACCAAGGGGTATATCATCAAGCCCCCCAGTTTAAAGTGAGGGGCTGCAAAGGAAATTACTTTAAACTTATAATAAAAGTTCCGGGGTGAGAAAGGTAAAGTGAATTGAAGGAAGAGAAATTAGGGCACCATTTAAACTTAATAAATACTGGCACCTACCGAGTAAATATCCTTATTTGGCGACCTCGGGGCGATCGAATAGGAGCGGCGATTTGAGCAGTCATTGAAGAATCTGTGTAGGTGAAGAATCGTACTACGCAAAACAGGTAATACACTCCTTCCTCTAATCCGTTTGAAAACCCTAGTGTCCGTATTAAACCGTTTGGAGATGGCTAAGGTAGGTATTGGTTATTTTACATCTAGTATGACCCAAGCTAAGTTAGCTGTGTTTGCCGAGAGATTTTTCCCAAATCATGTTGATTTGATACAGCTCCCGACTGGGGATCAAACCGTGTTATCGCCCCCTGCGGGGTTTGTTGGAATGTATGTGAAATCATTTACTGTTGGGAGTGTGCGATATCCCTTTTCTGAGTTTTTCTTAAATGTGTTAAAGTACTATGGTCGTCATGTGTCATTGATGCATCCGCAAGGTCACTCGAACATAGTGGCGTTTGAGGTCATGTGTCGCGCCCTTGGAGGTGAACCCACAGTAGATTTATTTAGGCGTTTTGCAACAATTTGTGATGCTGGGGAATGGGTTACAATTGCTAATAGGGCAAAAGGCGTAGGTTGTTTTGAGAGAGGGGGGGTAGATATTAGGAACTGGAAAATGGAGTTTGTGTATGTAAGTTCAAGCTTGTTCCCAGCGGGGTGTGAGATGTTAGTAGATAGGGAGAGTCTAGGTGTGGAGAATACGGCCATTGACCCGCTGCCAGATGGCGTGGATAATAGTCAGCTGTTTAGAAGCTTGTGTGAAAACCATTTTAGTGTGTGGGTGTACCCAGAGAGTGTGTTATTCAGGGCTGGAATAGTTAAGTCTGTACCGGTTGGGGAGGAAGCTATTGATGGTAAGTCGTGTAAAACGCCTGTTCTCGTGATATGTATGTTGAATATAAGTGCTTAATGATTGCTATTTGTCTTGTAGAGATGTCTTTCCAGAATTTTGTCCGAAGGGGCTCATTTGGTGGTGGTGGTGCTTCTCAGGTGACTGCTAGTGCAGCACCTCCTGCAGTTGGTGAGGCTGAAGTCAATAGTAGGCCACCTGTAGTGGCAGATGCTACTCTTCCCGTTGTTGAGGGAGTTGCTACTTCCCAGGGGGCGACAAGAGAAGAAAATGAGCAGGGTCTGTCAGAGGACGATCTCATTATCATTGGGTCGCTAAGGACGAACATAGGAGGATCAGAGGGAGGTGTGACGTCTCGTGTAAGGGGAAAGAGAAAAGGGGGTCTTCCTCCCAGGTCATCTGCAAAGAAGAAAAAATCAGCTGCAGGGTCAGCAGCTGCTGAGGAGCGGACAGGTTTGCTTGTTGTAGTATCCACATTAGGTGTGTTGATGTATGCTCTTCTAACATTGTTGCTTTTTGTATTTGCAGAGGATCCAGGGTTGGAGGAGGATCAAGTTGATCCTGAGCGGTGGTAGTCATGGCTTAGCGGATCTATCTTTGTGGTAAATTTCGTGAGTTTCTTTGTGAGACGTTTCAGCGTTGGGTCCCACGGATGGCGCCAATTGATTGATCACCAAACCGCGATTACCTTCGTTCAGGTCTTGGGTGGAGATATGATGTTTATTGTGTTTAGATGGCGGTTCCCCGAGGGTAAGCAACTGCTTATACGCCAATGGTGGAGTATTGTTTTGCGGCTGAGATTGAGGTATTCATCATACCTAACAATGATAGGGTTTTTCCCTTTATATAGGACCCTTTTATTTAGAGATAGATCTCGTGTATTTAAGATAGGATTTATCCTTGTTTTGTTATTATCGAGATAATTAATATATTCCGGTTTTATTGTGATCTCTTACTTGAAGGACACATCTTCCTGATATATTTAAGGAGGATTTATATATTCCATCTTTATAGCGGTCCTTCGTATTTGAGCTTCGTACATGGATGCCTTCGTACAGACCAAGGGGTATATCATCACCCATCAATTAATATTGCACATATGTCAAAAACACTAGTTTCTTAGAAGCACATTTTGTGTCATCGAGCTGGAGAATAGGTGATAATTCAGAACCCATTTATAAATAAACGCGTGGATTTGGGTTATACTATCCTGTAACGGGTCAAAATGCTTAGTTTACGAAATTCTTTTAGAACTAGGCGCATTTTCGAACGATTTTTTTCAAAGAGTGGGAATGACAAAACATTTTTAAAACTACGTAAGTTGGCTTTGCTAAAACCCAACATCAAAACTGACCTTCCTTAAATCCGGGTATCGAATTGCTTGGTTGAATGTACTCAACTCGAGTTAGGCAAACATGAGTTGAAGGAAAATCGTCCAGGGCATGTAGAGCATTGTAGCAAACTTCAAACATGGCCATTACTAAACCCAGGTTCGCCAAACCCAAGTTTAAGGGAAACCAAGCCCCGGGTTTAGGGAAATTCAGTTTCGATGTCAGGCTGACTTACCTAGTTTTGAAACTGTTTTGTCAACCCTGCCCTATGGAAAAATCGCTAATTGGAACAAGCCGCCATTCTAAAAAGAAAAATAATTCCTTAGTTTACAAAAAAGGTTGTAGAAATGTACATCTGAAACATATCTAATTTGTAATAAGTATTTTTGTTAATCATATTTAAAACATTACTTAAGATAAAACATCACTCTACAAATTAAACGTTGTCGCGTATTACCCAAGTTCTGCGTATTGTTTCATCTTCATAACGAAATATGAAAATGAAGCACATCTACTGATGCAGACACCATGTTTCAAGAACATAACAACTGTATTATTGTATTATCCGTATTGATCCAGATCCATATATATCGATTAACAGCTAAAATGAAACAATAATTATGATGATATACACCTTTTAATTGCTAATCCCCTATCGTATGCACGGTATATTAAATGAAGTAGACTAACAGGACAGATGAATACACTACAATGAACGTAATGGTATCCTAATTACAGTATTGATCATATTAGCTTTTTAACGTATACCTTAATAAGCATGATCACCGGATCTCTCCATTTTCGTCTTGTTCTCAAACGTTGACGCACTTTTCCACTATGGTATGAACATGAACACCTGAGTACCTGACCATTGTTACCTTCGTGTGCTGCATGCTTGTAGACTACATGTACAGATATCTGGTATATTCTTGTGAGAAATCGTTGATGGTATCATTTGGGAAGTCTACATGACATGATTTCCGTCACGTTCACCTGCATTGCTTCTTTTGTGATTAAGGTTGGTGGGCAGCCCTTGAAGAACTTTTAATATTGTAAGAAAGCTATTTGTATGATCATATTCAATTCAAGTTGGTTTTGGAAAGAATTTCAATTTGCTGGTTAAAAAGGGCATTTGGCCTAGCTATATCCAGATGGCCTGACAACCATGTGGTTGTGGGTTAAGACTCGAGTTCCATTCGACAAAAAAATGTATATATTTGTGATAATGTGTGCTAATATTTGTCTTTCAAAAAAAAAAGAGAATTGTATAAATACTGCATGTCCCATAAAATTTACAAATTTTATTTCGACATATAGTTTAGTAAAACTAGCATGGAGATCCAAACTGATTCGGAATTATTTTTCAGGAAGACCACAATAATTAAATTATATGATTCCAAATAACAAGAGTTATGATTGGGCAAACGAAAATGGGTCAATTCGGGTTGTGTTTATTGATAGCAGGTCAAATGAATATAATAGACATAGGTACTACGAGTATAATGTAAACGGGTCAAATGGGTAGAACAGGCCAGAAATCGCCGAAAGTGTACTTATTTACTTGCAACATATTAAATCATTACATTATTATTTGATGGTATAGTTTTTTGTTATCAGATTTTATAGATTAACCATTTTAAAAAAAAATTAAAAAAATCAAAAATTGTAGGCGGGCCAACCCAACACACCTTATTTAACCCATTACGTAATAGTTACTTATATTGACCCGTAACCCAACCCGACCATTTTACTACTACACTGTCCTGGTCACCTTTAAATAACGAATAACATGAACGCATTTGGACTTGAAGCAAATTAGTAACTACAAACATATAAGATACTTTAGCTTGGAAATAGCACTAAATGAAAATGCAATTTTAATGGGACGTTTTAAAAAGGAAATTTTCGTGTGTGGAAGATTATCGAGTCAAAGATTGTTTAGTCAACAGTAAATGAATGAGGCTGCATTTAGATGTAAACTACCTTTTGCGTTTGCTCTTCAAGACAGTAGAAGAGGAAGGATTACTATGCCAGTTGCGCTTCCTCTGATTGATAAACCAATTGTTTATCTGCTTCAACTGTAGGCCCGTTTCCTGAACCAATCGTGCCTTGTCTTCTTCCTAAACGAAAAAAGAAAATAACTCAACAAAAGATCACTTCTATAGATTATTTTTACGTTTCAGCTGAACTTTGTTCTCAATGTGATGCAAATAATGCCCGCCACTTGGGTGTAAAAGGGTTTGGAAAAGCGGTACTTCCTGGTTGCTTTCTTAATATTTAGCTACAATAGTTAGTTTATTCCACCTTGTGCCACATTAATCGTAGTTACTCTTATCATGATTAATATCTTTTCTGTAATGTGTAACTTGCAGCAGCAGCATATATGAACACACGAATACAAAGGAGGATGTATTCCTGTATCAAGTAGAGGAAATTTATGGGAGTTGTAAGTTGAAAACTTACAGTTGGGTATGGCCATTTGGCGTGTGATTGCCACCAAGATTTTAGAACAGAGGTGGTATCTCCAGGTAGTTTTCCTGCTCTCCTCTTACGTAAAATTTCCTCTCGTATGTCCACAATCTTCTCCTTGTAACCCTAAAAAGAATAAATCCAATTCATGGATTTAATTTGATTGTATTTACATATTCAAAAACTTATGTTTCATTGTTGCAAAGAACATGAACGTGGCCGGGTGCATGATAACCAGGATTCATTCATTCTGATAAACTGTACGTGTATAAGGATGTATGTGTGTAAACATACACAAATCCAAAACAAAACCTCTTAAAGAACAAAATTTCTCATAATTCGTAGTAGTCTATCTTATCTCCTAAATATGAGCTATGTTAATATTATGTTCCGTTTCATAATGTGTGAAATCTCACCTCATAGTTCTCAAGATGATCCTAATTTTTGGTCAGACATTTATACTTATGTATCCCCTTTTTAATTATGGTCAATGATTCAGGAATGTAGTCTACATATGTACGTTTTTGAAGAATCCGTAAGGAGGATTTTACTCACCTGTTTGAGTTCATGCTTCAGCTCTTGCCTTACACGCTCCATCAATGACCTCTCACTCTCTGTAGGGACAAGAGGGCCGAAACCCATGCTGTCGTGTCCATCAAGACTTCCATCAAACATATTGACATCACTATCTACCTGATCTTCGTCATCATCGGACATCGTTGCACCTGTGCCTTCTCCAGGTGACACTCCTGTTCCGAGAAAAAAAAACCGTATAAGCTTCATCTTTTAACTAATAATTCACGCGTGACACAATGTTGGAACAAAATCAAATAATTCACAACAACTTATACATTACCTGTTAAGCTTTGCAGGGACTGCTCAATCTCCCAACAGGCCATAACTGCTTCCATTGCATGAACTCGAACATGTTGCTGTAATTGTTCTTTAAAAGAACAAAGCAACAGAACATAATGTGTCTGCATTGCAATGCAGAGATACAGTAAGTATTTACATGAAAAATATGTTCATATAAAACTACTTTCCATACAATGATCATGCGCGCAACTACTATTTCTAAAAAAAATAACTTCCATATCACACAAAACAATTCCATGAACATAAAAAGAAAGATAATCTGCTTGGAGCATTTTCAGTTATTTTTTGTTAGTTTTCAACGAAAATGAAATCTCGATCTATAGAACTGCTCATCGAACTTCAATTGGAAACAACCTCTTGTACGTAAAGCTGACGGTTGGACTAGACCAACAACTACTTGTAAAGCTGACAATTAGCAAATGAGTATGTCTGTTTTTCAAATTAACGATGCAATGCCTATGCGAAACTACAGTGGCATTAGCTCTCTGAATCAAGTCTTCGCTTATAAGCATCTACCAATTACCAACCAAAAGAAGGATTTGTGAGAGATCAATTGGAGCTTAATAAGTCTATAAACCTTCAAATACTTGATAGGAATTGCTAATTAAGAACCTTTGATTCGGTTAACACTTTGCATATATCCTCATTCATATTTGCTCAAAGATAACTCTCATTTAGTGTTAATACATACCCTTCGATCTGCCGGAAGGAAATTATCACATCCATTGGCTTCATTTGAAGTTAAACATCCTTTTTTTTTCCTTAATCCATTGAAACCTCTGATCTTATCGCCCCCTAGACTAATCACGCGTAAGTGCATACACTTGTTCATTCATCTCCATATTTTTCCTATTAAACAATGTACTTAACAAAATATAGATAAATGACTAGGGGCTTTAAAACCATGCTAATTACTGTAGTAATTAGTACATAATTCTTTTTAATATCAATCAATTATTGATATTTAATTGCCTTTTTTTCTCTTTTCTTAAAACTTAGTAGTGTAATTAAGTACCATCTTAATTAACATAACATTACCAAAACCATTAACCACAAGATATAACCTATTATCATAACATAACATACAAAACTTTAGATAAATTAAAAGATGACTCAAAGAAACACAATTAATTAGCACGTACCATAAACTGATCAAGCTCCTTATCATCGTGATGATCAATATCCGCATGTCCTCCAAGACCCGAATACTTAGAAACAACATGTTGTGATTGTGCAAGCTGTGCATCGATTCTAGGCAGCTGATCAACTGGAGTAGCGATACGTAAACATGCCACGTGAGCAGCTAACAACTGTTCGTACAACGGATGTGACAATAACTCTGCTTTTTGCTTAGCATTTTGCCAACTTATCACATCATCACTTTCTCCTGCTCCTCCTCCTCCTCCTGCTGGAATTACATTACTATTTTCCACCTGTAAATATGATCGTTTCATTATTACTACTATTATTATGTGAAGAATTTGTTATACCAATGGATTTTGTTTTTAGAGGAATGTGATCTTTTTATTTTTTCTTTTGTTGGATTGCTGGTTTTTTTTGGGTTGGGAACTTGGGATGTATATATACTATAAAAAGAAAGTGGCGGTAATTTTTTTTTATTTTTTCTTTTCTTTTAAGAGCAAAATTTTATTAATAAACTCTGGCAAGGCACCGAGGAAAATAATTACATCAAAAATACAGTGCTAGCTTGGCATAAAGACCAAGAAAATGATAACTTCCTAGATATACATCGACTAGAAATCCGAAGATAAGACATTGAAACAATGCAATGAAAAAAGTTATAATTGTGCGACTGAATTCTCTAAATGTTGCTTCGTTTTGATACTTCCATAGAGAACACCACCATACAAAGCAAACGGCTTCAAGAATTCGTTTATAAGACGATGTAACGTTAACACGTTATTAAAGTGGTGGTACGTAATTTAGAAGAACAAATTTCACACGTACATGGTATGATAATGGGCACCGGGGGTGTACGTACTATTGTGTTTGGTAATATTTGATATAGCAAATAATAATTCGGACATCTTTGATAATATTCAAGGGTTGAGTTCATTGGTGAAAGTTTTTAAATCACATGTTATAGTATACATGATTAACGTATTTCTTTCCTACGTGAAAAGTTATACAACAAATTAAAATGTCATTTATCCGCTCTTTTTTTTTTTTTACATTTTTAAAAAGTATGAAAAAATTTGTTAATTTATTCAAACTAGCTTGAAAATGTGTAAAAAGAATTTACATTTAAAAATATAAAGAAATTTAAAAATCATAATTTTTTCACACTTATATGTGAAAAAAAAAAGTTTGTATCTTCAAATGTGTAAAAATATATTAATTGGACTTTTCTAATTTTTAATTTACTTAAAATTGGACTTTCCAAATTAGAAATTCTCTATAATTTTTTTATTTTAATATATAAAAATTATTAAAATAAAATTGAATATAATGATATAAATTTTTAGCCCCAAGTAAAATTCTCGCATGTATATACATGTGACACGGGTAGAATAAAAAAAAAACATTAAAGTTTTTGAAAGATTTTGTTTAAAGTGATATTCCCGGTATATATGTTCATTGAAATTGAAATTTGAAATGTAAGTTAATGTATAACTTTTTTAATTTAATCTAGTATATATACGGATATTGTAAATTTAATATGCCATAGTAATCTCAAACTTTTGATATGAACTAATATTTTGATTCATACATTCTAATACATCTATGATGTATAGACGACATTATAAATTAAAGATGAAAGATCTTTGAAAAATATATGTGAATTATGGATATATCGGTTAATATATTTTGAATGTTTTAGTTAATTTAAGTTTTGAATGTTCAATATCTATACTATGTTATAAAGATTATCCCATCCTTGTTGAAAATTACACAATGCGAAATGACCATTCTACCCTTAATGAATTAATTAATTCGTATTCTTTTATTCAATAATTTAAACATCTCCACTTAAAATACCTATAATGCCCTTAATGAAATATTTTAAGACATAGATCCCTCAGCTCTTAAAATAACTACACTATTCCTTTTACATCAATTACCTTTACAATAACAACTACACATCCGCCACCACCAACGCCGCCACCACCACTACCAACCACCGCCGCCACCACCACACTGCCGCCGCATTGCGCGGGTACCATGCTAGTATATCTAATGATAACATAATTAATACATTTTGAATGTTTGTGTTAACTTGAGTTTTAAAACTTTTTAAAATCTCACGTTTGTATTTACATTTATTTGAATCATTCAGTTTGTTTTTGCATGTACATTAAGTTTAGAAGTTATTTTAAAACTAATGGATATATATACATGTCTAAACTCTAAAATATCACTAAATATAAAAAGATAATTCTCAATATTTGAGCATCATTATAACGTAACTATGTGTATACACTAGACTAAAATCTAGTAATAATAATAACAATAATAAACATAATAATCTTTTATCTATACTAATAAAAAAGTAAGAATTAAAATTGAAGGAAAACTTCACATATCAATCAGTAGTGATATTTTCACAACACTTTTTAGCCATACACAACAAATGCACATATTTTATTGTACAGTATACAACTGTGTAAAACATAAATTATTATGAATGGCTAAATGGTGTTGTGAGAATATCACTCCCCATTATACTATACAAATCATCACTTATCCACGTCATCAATTAAATCAATAAATTTTATCCTACTCAACCCTTATCATTTCTTTTAAACTTTGTATCTAAGTTATTCTTTATGTAATGAACATAGATTTAGCTCCATAATAGTTATGTAATTGCATTAAGTTTTATTTTCCTTTAGATACCTTAAGTTTTAAATTTATATATACATCTCCATCATTCATTAAATATAACTTGATACTTACATCATTCATTAAGTATAAAACTCACTATGTGTGAGATAGAAAAAGAGAAAGAGAGGGAAAAAGAGGGAGGATGGGAAGAGGTATCAAAAAACAGAAGACAAAAATTTCATCCGAATGTTAAGGCGTCTGGCGCTAATGTGATGAAGTTTTCCGTAGCCAATATCCCCGACAGCTGTAGGCCTTGGGATTTGGCTGATGCTTTGAGGAGTTTTGGAGATTTAGCAGGTGTGTATATTGCTAGAAGAAGAAACAAAGAAGGGGTGAAGTTTGGGTTTGCCAGTTTTAAAGGGGTAGCGGACTGGAAAAGTATGGAGGTGGCGATGAAGAACATTAAGTTGGGCAAACACTCCCTGAAGATTAACAAAGCATGGTTTGCTAAGGAAAATGATGTGCCCGGGCCTGTGAAAAAGGTTAAGGTTGCCGCGTTTCCCTCCTTTCAAGGTGGAAGGGGTCCTAAATTAGTGTCGAAAGGTGTTTCATTCAGTGATGTGGTTAGAGGCGGGAAGGTTGGTGAGTGTGATGTCGTCGAGGTTAAAGTTGACGATTCGTTTGCTGGGTCACAGTCGAGGTGTGTATGAATTTTGATTCTCCAGTCAATCTTTCGTCTCGGTTGGAAGGATGTGGACTAGGCTGGATTAAGCTTCAGTACCTGGGGGCTTTCTATGTTGATCGTTTTTCAGGAGGAATCTTACGCTATTCAGTTTATGTATAAGAAGGTGCTATGGAAAGATTGGTTTAAAAGACTGGAGGTCTGGAAAGGGAAATCTCTCCCGTTTGAAAGAATTGCGTAGGTTGGGGTGTACGGTATCCCGTTTCATCTAGCATCGACGGATGTGGTTAACAAAATTTGCGCGAAGATTGGTAAGCTTGTCAGTCCCTCGACTGCTAAGGAAGATGACACCAATAAATCTGTAGAATGTTTCGGTTTGCTGGTGGGTGATGGGAAAGAGGTAAAAAAGGAGGTATCTCTTTGCTGGGGTAACAAGAAATTCAAGATTTGGGTGGAAGAAAAGTCGATCGATTGGTGTCCCCCTTGTGGGGATGTGGATGGCGGTCCCGCGGTGGAGAATGGTAACAGGGTCGATGGGGCGTCAGACGGTATTGGGTTTTCCCCGGTGGTTTTGGAAGATGGGGAGATTGCAAGCTCTAAATTAGAAGATGCAAAGGTTTTGCATGGGAAGGAGCAGTCGACCCCCATGCATGCTGGTAGTGGTGTGGAATCCAAGAAGACGTTTGTATTTTCTTCTCCTTCGGCTGTCCCCACTGAAGTGGCCCCCACTGTGGTTATCAACAACGACTTTTTTAGTAATGTGGTGGGTAGTTTGTCTCGTCTAAAAAAAAGGCCAAGGGAAGAAGTTGTATTTTCTGATGGGCTGTTGGGCCCAATTATTAACCCATCTCATTATTCTCCAAGGGTGGAAGCTGTTGGGCCGACTGGGCCGGTTTCTAATAACAATAATAGAGTTACTGATAACGTGGTCCCTGTTATCCCGATTTCTTCCCCTTTATCATTGAAGCCTCAGGTTAGCGGTGGTGGGTTGTTCGAAAATAATGAGGGAGTGAGGTCAGGTGGCGAATCTGGAGATGATGACATAATTCTTGAGACCGAGGAGACTATAAATATCGGTAAAGCTATGGGGGTGAATTTGGAAGGAGCAGAGGAATAAATAAGAAGGGCAATTAAGCTTGAAGGTATCAATGTTGTCTTAAAATGAATTTACTCTCTATTAATATCAGAGGGGTCAGGGGGGTGGGGAAATCTAATTGGATAAAAGGCATCAAAATCAAAGTAAAGGTTTCATTTGTAGCTTTACAGGAATCTCAATGTGGTGGGGTGTCTGATAGTGAAATTCGAAGTTTTTGGGGCAACACGGGTATGGCTTTTGAGTCTGTCGAGTCAACTGGCAGGTCCGGGGGTATTATCAGTGTATGGGATCCTGGGGTTTTCAAAGTGGTGGATAGAGTTAAAAGTGCTAATTTTCTGCTTTTAAAAGGGAAGGTTAAGGGGTGTAATGGTTTTGTATTTGTGGTGAATGTTTATGCACCTCAAGGGAGGATTGAAAAAAAGTTTTGTGGGAATCTATCTCTGCTCTTAAACAGGGGTCGGTGGGTTTTTGGTTTGTGGTTGGCGATTTTAACACGGTAAGGAGGCCGGATGAAAGATTCGGTTCCAAATTTAAACCCGGGTGTGCGAGGGACTTCAATCAGTTCACCGCTGATGCAGACCTTCATGAATATGAAATGAGAGGATGTCATTTTACGTTCCTGATGGATGATGACCGTGGAAAAAAAATATAGTAAGATCGATAGAGTTTTGGTAAGCAGAGAGGTTGTGGATGTGTGGCCTGAGGCGACTTTGCGTGCATTGCCAAGGTTGTTCTCAGACCATAATCCGTTGTTAGTCACTTTGGTGGATTTAAATTTCGGTCCTAAACCTTTCCGAGTCTTTAATTCCTGGCTGGAAAGATTGGATTTTGAAGAGGTTGTGGTGGCTGCCCTGGACTCGTTTGTGGGGGCTGGGCCACCGGATATCCAGTTGATGTTAAAATTTAAGTGGTTGAGAGAAAAAATAAAGTTTTGGAGGGACGAAGTGAAAAGCAAAGATGGGGAAGAGACTGAGCTATGTAAGAATGAGCTAGAGGAGTTGGATTTTGCTATGGAGGAAAGGGACCTGTCGGAGGACGAGTGTTGGACAAGGTTAGAATGTAAAAGACGGATAGTAGAGATCGAAAGAAACAATGCTAGTGACCTCAAACACCTCTCTCATTGCAAGTGGGCCTTGGAGGGCGATAAAAACTCTAAGTTTTTTCACGGATTGGTTAATAATAGGAAGAGGAGTAATGGCATTCCAGGGTTGATGGTAGATGAGGTGTGGGCTTCTAAACCGAGGGAGGTTAAGAAGATAGTTCTTGGTTTTTTCAGAAACAAATTTAAAGAGCAGTGGGTTGACAGACCAGTCCCGAAATTTGAATTATATGGTCGGTTAGGTTCGGTTGAAGCTGACAGTCTGGTGGGTCGATTCACAATATCAGAGATAAAAAATGCGGTGTTTGAGTGCGGGGATGACAAGGCTCCGGGCCCAGATGGTCTTAATTTCAGGTTTATTAAAAAGTTTTGGGGGAGTCTTGAAGCCGATTTTATAACTGTTTTTAATAGTTTTTTTGACAGTGGAATCATTAATAGAGGCAGTAGTTCATCCTTCATAACGCTTGTGCCAAAGATTAGTGATCCGGGAAGCTTGAACGACTACAGGCCCATCAACTTGGTGGGAATTATCAATAAAGCGATTTCAAAAGTCCTCGCCAACAGATTGAAAAAGGTGCTAAGTTCTCTTATATCTAATACACAATCTGCTTTTTTAAGTGACAGACTGATCTTGGACGGTCCTTTGATATTGAACGAGATTGTGTCTTGTCTAAAAAAGAAGAGAAGAAAGGGGTTTGTTTTCAAGGTGGATTTTGAGAAGGCGTACGATAATGTTAATTGGAAGTTTCTGGTTGCTATAATGGGGCAAATGGGTTTCCCGTCGCGGTGATGTAAGCGGATTTATGGCATTTTGTCTACGGCAAGATCGGCGGTGCTTGTTAATGGGTCGCCTACTTACGAGTTCCAGTGCCAAAAAGAAATGCGTCAGGGTGACCCGTTATCCCCGTTCCTGTTTTTGATAGTTATGGAAGGTTAATCTAGCATGATGAGAAAGGCGTGTCAGGCTGGAGGAGTCAAAGGTTTGCAACTGTCAAAAAATGGGCCTGTTATCTCACATCTTTTGTACGCTGACGACTGCACATTTGTGGGGGACTGGTCAGACGAAAATATCAGGAAGGTGGCGAGGGTTTTAAGAGTATTCTTCTTATGCTCGGTCCTGAAGATAAATATGGGGAAATCGAGTCTCTTTGGAATCGGGGTGGAGGTGGCTGATATCAAAAGAATGGCCAGTGAAGTTAAATGTAAAGAAGGTACGCTTCCTTTCAATCACCTCAGAATCCGAATTGGTGGTAATATGAACAGGATTGTTAGTTGGAACTTCTTGATCGACATCTTCGAGTCTAGGTTTGCTAGTTGGAAAGCGGACCGTATCTCTATTGGTGGCAGAGTTACTTTAATCAGGTCGGTGCTGGAAAATATCCCCACATAATATTTCTCTCTTTTCAAAGTCCCCGAGTTAGTTATTGATAAACTTGAGGTGATTATGAGAAGGTTTCTATGGGGTGGCTCAAGGGATAATAGGAGGATAAGTTGGGTCTCATGGGATAGGGTAACTTCACATGTTGAAGCTGGGGGTCTCCGCATTTGTAAACTAAAAGAGTCCAACATTCCTTTGATGGCTAAGTGGTTTTGGAGGTATCATAACGAGCCGAATGCTTTATGGAGGGTGGTCATCGGCACGATCCATGGGTCCAGATGGCGCTGGGAATCTGTTCCAGTTAACAATTCCATACCAGGGGTATAGAGGTCTATAGTGGGTATCGTCGAGAAAACCAAAGTTGCGGAGGTGGATCTTAGAAGTGTTTTCAAGGGTGTTTGTGGTAATGGTGAGGCTATAAGGTTCTGGTTAGATAAATGGGTCGGCAATTTGGAATTGAAAGTGAGGTTCCCTTTACTGTTCAGGTTTGAACAGGATAAGAGGTGCGTTGTTAGTGATCGGTTTTGTAAGGACTCAAAATTGTTTGTGGGTGCCCCTGATTCGTTTAGGTTCTCTGCGTCTTCTGAGGTGGTCGAGGAGTGGGTGGCACTTGGTAATCTATTGGAAGGAGTCAAGCTGGGGGATGGGCATGACAGATGGGTTTAGTCGGGTAACAAGAGTGCTGTTTTTTCGGTAAAAGGTGTCAATGATTTTCTCAGGAGTGAGGCCGATTATAGCAACAGGTATGTTTTTAAATGGTCAAGTATGGTTCCAAAGAAATGCAATATTCTCGTTTGGAGAGCCGCAATGAATAGTGTTCCCACTTTGTTATCCCTGTTGGACCGCAACTGCTGCTTTGGGGCAGTGGAGTGTGTGCTATGCATTAACAGGGAGGAATCCATTGAGCACCTTCTTTGTGAATGCAATTTGTGGGCTCTGGTTGGAAATTTGGGGCAGTGGAGTGTGTGCTGCTGTGTGGGCTCTGGTTGGAAATTGGTGCAAGGTTGGTCCTCTCGTTTTTCATTCAGTTAAAGAAATTATTGATTGTGCCAAGGTTGTGGGGATGGTGAAAAACGTAAAGAAAGCTTTTAAAGGGATTATGCTCACTACTGTTTGGTGCCTTTGGAAGACAAGAAACGAGAGATGGTTCGAGAATGTTTCGACTAATAGCAGGAAAGCGTTTATGGAAGTTAAGACTATGGTTTTTTTTGTGGTATAAGAGTAGACTTAAAAGGGGTT
Source organism: Solidago caesia (assembly GCA_028566075.1). Lineage (NCBI taxonomy): Eukaryota > Viridiplantae > Streptophyta > Magnoliopsida > Asterales > Asteraceae > Solidago > Solidago caesia. The sequence goes on from JAOXNX010000033.1 coordinate 9,411,371, forward strand.
CAATTAGTTGGGATAGTTGGAATACCTTCAATGTAATATAAATCTTTTGTAACCCTGTGCCTCTCCATAATTGTGTGAGACGGCTAGTTTGTGAATAATAGTAACCTTTCAAAAAAAAAAAATTAAGTATAAAACTTGTCCCATGCGGCATAAAAATAGAGTTCAAAGGTTCAAGTCTCACCTCATGTCTCTTTAATTATAATGGTACATGGTTTATCTTTGCTTATATATATATATATATATATATTGGTTTTGGACCAGTCAGTGGGGACCGATAATGAATCGGTTATCCATTTTTATATTAAGACTTTGGCTCAAGTTAAATGTACAAATACTACTCAAGTTAAACATTAGATGGAATTTATCATTGGGACAAATAACACGCTTATAACAATACCAAATAGTTTGTAATTTCAGCGGGCTAGGGAATGATACTCTTCATTAGGGTTGTAAACAAATTGAGTCGAGCTCAAACTTGCCTAAGCTCGGCTCGAACTCGTTTAACTTTAGCGAGCTCAAGTCAGTCCATTTCGACTCTTATAAATAAAGCTTGAGCTCGGCTTATGAGTAATTTTAGAGGTTTGAGCTCGACTTATTTATAAAATAAATTTATATTTTAACTATTTTACTTTTATATAATATTTTTAGACAAATTCAATTATGATTATATATATAAATATATATATTTTTAGTAATAGTAGTTATAAATATAAAAATATATAATAATATTTAAGACATAACTTATATTAGATTAATTAACATGTATTAAATAAGATACTCGTTCAAGCTTGTTTAGGCTCGCAAATTTAATCAAGTCTAGTCTTCGATCAAATCTTGAGCTCGATTATTAAACGATCGCTGAAATATATATGCGTGAACCCGTCTTGAACTAGTTTAGGCTCGGCTCAATTCAAATTTATAACAAGTCAAAGTCGAGTATATATAGCTTGATTCATTTACATCCCTCTAGTTAATTAGTCTTGATGAGTGTCACAGTATACCAGTATTAAATTGCAAGTAATTTTGTTGTATCAAGTATGAAAACATGACGTTTGTTTTGTCAGTATCAGTAAATTACAAGTTAATAATTCCACGTACGTAATCTAGCCATTTTAATTATTATATTAATTATCTAAAGTAGTTGAAAACTTAGGATATACGAAAACTTATGTGAAAATATAATCTAAACTTAAAAAAATATATATAATTCGAAGCTGAAAAATCATATACCTGACCAGGAGCAACAATATTGATTGAATCATTATTAGAGACTTGTGTAACAACGCCATGGTCTCCACTCTGCACATCACTAATATTCCTTTGTAATATTGATCTCGATAGCCATTGATTATTACTATTACTATTACTGTTACTAGTACCGTCACCGAACCGGCCTTGCTGTCTGAGAATAGCACTGTTAAGCCAGTGGTCTTTTCCAGTGGAACGAGAAGAGGGAAGGTGGTGGTGGTGGTGGTGGTGGTGTTCTGCAGGTAGGATTGTTTGGAGGACGGAATTGTTGTCGGTATCCGAAAAATGTTGTTGTAGAGACATGCCTTGCGAGATATGGTTAGGATGATACGCCATTAAACCAACCACTAGCTAGGATTGGTTGTGGGGATTATATATGCACCGGATCAACTGTGGCAGCCGCAGTAGTTAGCAGCTTTGTGCAATCAGCAAGAGGAGAGGGAGAGAGAGAGAGAATGAAAGAAAGTGGGAGGGAAATGAATAAAATAATGGAGACAAAAGTCTACATATACATGGAGAAGAATATCACTTCATGGTAAGGAATTTTTTAACACAAACCTTGGACACGAGTATTATTATTCTTTACATAAATATGAGTATGATTGTAATCTATATAGATAGATATATAGGAAAATGATATTCGTATCATAATTTTTGATTTATTTATCATAAACATATTTTATTGGTTTATATAATATGTTTTAAAAATTATACTATGTTAATTATAAATATATCAATATTTATGTTACAAATATCACTTCTCGACCATATATATATATTTTATATATGAGGGTGGAGAGTATAAGACTGTCATGTACCTAGCTTAGGTATAGAACCACCTCACATCTTAGTTTTTTAATCCATAAAATTCATGGGGCCCAAGTCATTTATTTATTATACAACAAATATTAAAAA
>JAOXNX010000033.1:9480300-9501082 GCA_028566075.1 Solidago caesia
TTTAATTAACGTTTCATGATGTTAGGACTTACATTGAATGATAAACTTAGATAACTTATGCATACCGGTTCTACACTTGTGTTCATAAGAAAAGGAGTGTATATCACAGCCCAAATGATTTAACAAATTGGGGGCTAAGGGACTCACCTTGGTTAAGACTTGAAGTAAGGAAAGAAGTAGTGGTGAGTGGTGGCTTGATTAAGTGGTTCCTAGTATAAGAAATATAATATTGTTTTAGAATGATTATCTTTTAATCTTTTGAAAGTAATACTCAAAGAAATTAGTTTTCATCACCCAAGTACTAGATTGAATATTGGTTGTATGTTTGATCAAAAGTTTCATATGATAAAGTACATACTTATAATGACGTAATTGTGCTTTATATAAATCTCAAGTCAAGTAATGTTTTAAGATTGATTTTCTTATTTACTTAGTATGGATCAAAAATGGATTGGAAACATGGTGTAAAGAAAAGTTATATCCTTTTATCATAAACCTTTTTGTTGTTCACGTCAATTGTCAAGATTATTAAAAATCCATTAAGTGGTATTCATACATAAATTCATCTCAAACATGTACACTAGGTCCAGGGTAACTCCGAGGTTTTAAGTGTAAACACGAATGAAGATAAACCATGAATGGGTATCCATGACTTTTAGTACATACGAGGGTAAGGTCATGTTAGGAGGAAGAGGTTAGATTAGAGTTGTATGTACCAATAGTCACAAGTTTTATACTCATACATACTTATGTATTACCAACTCGTGTGCAATACACTTGTAAGTAATACACAAACATATCCAAGTATAAAGGTAATCTAACTTGCTAGATTGGATACTAATTACACACTTGTGTATAAGACCCTTTCATGTGAAACCATACAATATGTTGGAATACCCTTCACATGTCTAGATCAAACACACAAGTACATGATTAATATCTAACCACACAAGCTAATAAGTTCAAAAGTTTCCTTTTTATCCTTTTTGTTTCCAATCATTAGATCCAACTAAATCCCATTTAAGTATCACATAAAAATAAAAATACTTATAATTACCCAATCAATGTAGAATCTTGTAAACAATTCAAGTAAATAAATACTTTGTGGGTGATGAATCCCAATACATAAACTAGTAAGAGCACATGCAACTAAACATCCTTCTCTTGTCTTAAACCAATAATTAGTTGTTTGAACCCAAAGGCCAAGCACTTGGTTATGATAGACAACTCATTGAAGGGATATAATAAGAATATAATGAAGCAAAATGTATGAGTTTTCACTCATAAGAATTCTGCCAGCCCTCATGGAGAAGAGGGTGGCCTTTTTGACTTCTATTTACCTTTATCTAGCAACCTCACAAGTAACCAATGATTTTGTATGATGTCTATTATTATTAGAGGGATGTTTTAAAGTGCTTTTCAAGTCTTAATGGCTGTCCAAAACTCAGCAGAAAATTAGAGAAGAAAAGAGAAGTTTTACTTAGTTTTTAGCTAACCAAAACAACCTATGAACTCTCCATGATCAAAGCTTATTATTAGATGATTAAAAGATGAAGATTGAGAGCAAATATAGAGTGTGTTGTATGGAATGTTGGCTGCCCAAATGAGGAGATGGGTGCCATGATTTATAGGAGAGGGAGGGAGGAAGAATGTGTCTTTTCTTTGTGGCATGAAGCCATGAAGGTATGGGTTTATTCCTTGGACAAGGAACTAAATAGATAGTTCAATGTTAGTGGATGGGGGGTGTTTTAGCCATGCAAATAGAGGAAGGGTTAAAGATGTAGTTCTAGTATAGTTAGGTTAGTTAGTTTAGGTTATTAGTAGTATTATTTAGTTAGTTGTAGGTAAAATGGTACAATGGTTTATTATAAGCTTTAGTATTGTTTAACCTATGATTATCTTTATAATCATAATTCTTTTTCTTTATTTAACAAATTAGTCCTAGTATTTTCCATGCAAAGGTGGTGAAGAAATAATGTATAGATTAGTTGGGACGTTTTATAAAGGTCGATATATATAAGTTAAGTATTTAAGAGATTTTTATTATACGTGCATATATAAGTAAGTAGGTAATCACATAAAATCATATTGTAATCTCTTATTCATTTAGGGTCAAAGAATGGGTTTTTCCAAGTCAACGGACCTTGAATTTTCTGGGTGTCACAAGAAGCATATAGGTACCCTTAAATTATAACAAATAAAAAATCATTTTTTCTAAACTAAAAATGTTGTACATTATGAAAATTTTCGTGCATCAGTGTATACACTTGTGCTCTATGAATCCTCGTGCATCATTTTTATCATGGTTCAATGGTCAAGATCTTATCCTATTTATTTTACTTTAATAGTTGTTTTACAATAACCAGTCCTCATATATGTATATATACTATTATAATTATAATTTATAAATATAAATATTGGGGACGGTTCCGGTGAAAATGTCTTACAATGCGAAATGTGTGAAGCATTAATACACAGCTTAAAAGACACTACGATACACCTTAATTTGATTGGATGGAGATGGTGGTTAGATACAGGCTCCACCCTTAAGGGTATTCATAAAGGGAAGCTGGTGGTGGTGATCTACGTTATGGCTCCACCCTTAGCCATGCGGGCTCCTCCCTTAACATACGTCTTAGTTATTGGGCTCCGCCCTTAATATACATCTTAGTTACTAAGCAGTATATTTTTTTATTTTTTGGGTAAAGGTTACCTCAATCAATATATTATAACAACAAAAACTGTTCAGTACAAGTAATATGGCAGAGTACCACATTAATTCACATACATGACATGCCATGTATGTGAGCTATGCTATAACTTAGCATAAACCAAATAACAATACAATGACAACTCAATTAATAGTAGATAGTCAAGATCAAGCCATTGTAAGAGAAGACGTACATAGCAACAACTATTCGCTATGTATGGATCATCCAGCTTAAGTGATTGTTGTCATGGAACTAGGCAACTTCCACTTTTCAAGCAAAATTCCACCTTGACAACCATATTTAAACTTAAGATAAGCTCTCTTAAGTCTGACATTATGTACAATAATCTTTTGGAGCTGCCACACAGATCTCGTTTTGTTGGAAAATAATCGTGCATTCATTTCTTGCCATATAAAATACGAAATTGCAGCAACCACGAGTCTTCCCAATGATGCTTTTGCCGACTTTTGCTTGGATATTGGAATCAACCAAGCGACTATGTCGTCTAGGGGTGAGCATGGGTCAGTTTTGACCCAAAACCGAAACCCGAACCGTTCAGTTAGGTTTTTACAAAACCAAAATCGTTGGATTCAGGTTTGGTTCAGTTCAGTTTGTCGGTTTTCTGGTTCGGTTTGAGTCGGTTTTCGGTTTTGGTTTTTTATTTTTATTTTTTTACGCTTTTAGCTTATCATGTAATTAATATAACATTCAATTGTTAAGGAAAAAATATGATAAAGAAACTAAAATATACGAATGTTTTTTATTAACTAATTATATCTTTTAGGTGTTAAAATTGATATGATTTTTATAAACCAAATTGATTTTGTTATACATTTTTCATCTAAAATATAAAATTGATTTTGATTTGTACACTTAAAAAAGCAAAAGGTTTAAATGTATTAACATTTTTACTAACCATAAGTAATAAATATAAATATAAAATGATTAAATATGAAATAAATTAAAATATATTTGGTTTGGTTCGGTTCAGTTTTTGGGTCGGTTTTTTGCATATGAAATCGAAATCCGAGCCAATCCGTTCGGTTTTTAGAAAACAAAAACGAAACAAATCGGTTTGATTCAATTTTAACGGTGTTTTTTTTTCCTCACCCTAATAGACAATTAGACACCCATTATAATAAATAGTATAATAATAAATAATAAAAATAGTATAATAATAATTAAAATAGTATAATAATAAATAGTATAGCTAAAAGCCAAAAACATCACATTATAATAATTAAAATAGTATAATAATAAATAATAAAAATAAAACTAAAAAAGGAAGAAGTAAGTAAAGGGAATTTTGATTTTTAGCATAAAGCAAGTTCCCTCCTTTTCTTTTAATTATCTCCATCTCCATCTCCATCTCCTATCTACATTAAAATTTTTCTTTTTCTTTGGAACAAATTTCGGCATTAATTTACCATCTTGTCATTCTCCTTCATTAACACCCACCATTCTTTGCATTAACATTACCCCCGATTCAACAACTTTCTCTATGTATGCATGTTTTTCAATGCCTATATCCCAAAATATATGTATATAGGTGAATTATAAGGCTGTCAGGTATGGAACTTTCATATTTTTGTTTTTTAATCTATAAAATTTATGGGGCCCGAGTCATTTATTTATTATACAACAAATATTAAAAAATTGGTACTTGAGAAATTTCATAGATAAACTTAGGTACGAGACAATTTTATATTTATTTTTGTTATATATATATATAATGTGTATATATATATATGGGAAAAGTGAGTGTGTGGTTGTCATGTACCAAAGTTAGGTATAGAACCTCTCACATACCAATTTTTTAATATTTGTTGTATAATAAATAAATAACTTGGACCCCATAAATTTTATGAATTAAAAAACTAAGATATGAGTGTCTGAGGAGGTTTATAACTAAGCTAGGTGCATGACGGTCTTATAAAAAAAAAAAAAAAAAAGAAATTAACATTAACAAAGAGACAACAAGAGTGGGCAGACAGAAGAGAGAGAAAACCAAACCAAAAAAAAAAAAACAGCTATCAAGATTCATTTCAAAGAAAAAACAACACATATGAGATCTCACTCGTTCTCTTTCTCTGTCTTCATTAGCATACAAACTCATGACTTTCAACTTATTAGATTTCCTTAAAACCATGTTTTGTTTAGTATAGACACATTTAGAAATACATATATATATATACAACATGAAAACTTTCTTTGGTTTTTTGTTTGTTTTGATTTTGGATATGAAAATTATTATTTCTACAAATGCAACTCCCTTTATTGTTACTTCTGACATTTATGTACCTGCTTCTTCACCAATTCCTTCAATCCCATCATCAGTAGCTGACATTTCTTCAGGTACTGTTTACATTTCACTAAATTTTGTGTTTTTTTTTCTTTCTTTTTGTATAATGGTGTTCAGGCTATCCGGGAAAGTCGAGTCTTTTGGCCTGATATACGCGACCTAACCGGTATTCCCGTAGTCGTTTTCTAGACCTTTTCTTTTACCCAGTGAGGTTCGAACCCATGTCTCTTGACGCGTTACCGTTAGACCATTGTGGAGATGGTTTATAATTATAATTTTGTGTGTTTTTATCATAATCAGGAAGTGAAGAAAGTATCATGAAGCACCAAAATACATCAAGTAAAAAGATTCTTATTGGGCTTATTATAGCTTCTTCTTTAATGGGCATCATTATTTTGGTCACCATTTGTTTATGGTTATGTCATAGAAAGAATATACATGAATCAAGCAAAAATGGTACTAAGAAAAAAGGTAATATGATTTTTGTATTATTGGGTTTTGTTCATTTTGGATATTTTTGAATGAATTATTTGGTTATGATTTCAAGATTCTTTAAAAGGGCTTCCATTGAGTTCACTCATTAGCAAAAGTACTGGCGGTTTAAAGACGATTAGCGAAAAGGGAAGGGTGGCTGTTATGGATTATAATCCGTTAGAATCAGCAACTAATAATTTCGGCGAAAGTGAGATATTAGGGGTTGGTGGATTTGGATGTGTGTATAAAGCTAAGCTTGACGAGAATTGTTGTGTAGCTGTTAAAAGATTAGATGGTGGAAGTGAGGACGCCGTAAAAGAATTTCAGGTGAACGTTGCTTTCGGTTTGTATTTCGATTATATTTTGAAGATATGAGGCCTAATAATTTGTGTTCTGGAAATTTGTGATTCGGGTTTTTGCAGACGGAGGTGGATCTATTGAGTAAAATTCAGCATCCAAACATAATCACTTTGTTGGGATATTGTGTTCATGATGAAACCAGGCTGCTTGTTTATGAATTGATGCATAATGGGTCTCTGGAAACTCAATTACATGGTATGTCTCAAAGTCTTTTGTATATTGCAACTTTTCTCTATAGGCCAATTAGCTAAAATACCCTTAAAAGTTTTGCAAGTGATAATTAGACTTAAAACCTGTCATAAATACTACTTGCATGTTTTACGAAATTGTGCGATGTATAATGTATTACTTGTACCTGTTGTCTATGGCTAACTTTTGTCGTGTATGCATCACTTTCGTAAAAGTTTTGAATGAAAATACGATTAATACTTTATGGTGATGGTAACGGGCAAATATGTTGCATGTGGGCACAAGTGTTGCAAAATTCCATGAAAGCTTTGGAGAGAAATTAATGTGATTGGTAGTAAATAGGTCCATTTAGCTATTAGTCAAATTCTAAACACCCTTGAAAGCGTTGGACGAAAATCTATATGATTTTTGTAATGATGGTAAAAAGGTAGATTAGGTTTTCGTAAGTATCGGTCAATTGGTTATTACAAACTTGAAAGCCTTGGATCAAAATAAGTACAGTAAGAGCTAACTCAACAATCACTTCATATGGCCAAGTTGGTAGAACAACTTGGACCCTTTCATAAAGTAAGGTCATCCCAATTTTCCTTAACTGAGTTCTGCACCGTATGAGTGTATAATGTGGCAAGACTTGGATTGTGTAGATGTTAGTTGGCCAAAGATTAGATACTACAATTATGGAAAAAACTATTATAATTAACTTTTCGCAATTATTTAAGCGTATACAAGTAAAGGCTATATTGCTCTGAGGTCATTTTTAGATTGTGTGAAATGACGGCAACGTGCCTTTCGTGTATAACGCCCTCTATAAATCCATGGTCGATAATCAATATGATTAATACTACTCTTTAGTAATGATGATAAGAAAGATGGGTCATTTTCACTTGAAATTATGCACAATGGGGCTACATTCCAATCAATAAAGACACCCAATATGGATGTCATTGTAAGTATATTGAGATTATTTTAAGTAATAAAGATTAGATAACAGAATTTAATATTATGACCATACAGGGCCTTCCAGTGGATCCAATTTAACATGGCATTGCAGGATGAAGATTGCTCTAGATACAGCAAGGTGGGACTTCTTTAAAATGAAATTAGTGCAATGAGATTAATTATTATTTTATTTAAAAAATATTAAAATATTTGAATTGTTTGACCAGAGGATTAGAATATTTACATGAGAACTGCAAACCATCTGTGATACATAGAGATCTGAAATCATCTAATATCCTTCTAGATTCCAGCTTCAATGCCAAGGTACTTCAGACATCACCTAACTTTTTTAAACATTTGCACAAGACTTTCTTATCTGTCAGAATCTTAATAATGCATCCCACAGTCCTACTTTGAAAGTCTGGGGGTGGCCCGGGGCTCGCAAACATAGTGGAAACTACACGTAGATCCAACTATAATGCACCTTTCTATGAAGGGCCAACTGTTGGCTCGACGATCTCTAGTCTTAGTAATGGGACCTACATTAGGTCCCCCTTGTTGGCTCGAGGTGTTGGACATTCTTGATATCAGGATGCTACTATGTGGCAACCAGATGTTGCAATTTTCGTTCGTTTACTTATGAATGCGTAGGATCCCAGTAATGTTTTATCTCTAAGGTGTAATGGGTTAATTTGGTGAAAAGTCACCCAAAGTGTGTTTTTATTGCGTAAAATCTCCTAAATCTATTTATTACAGATATTAATTTATTACTGAAGAAACTAATTTTTGTTATCATATTTGACACACTAAATATTTATTAGAAGACTTTTTAATTGTGGCAAATAGTGTTTTGGGTCAACCAATCTTACCTGTTTTGACCAGTATAAAAAATTAACCATTATGACCATTACCCACCAGCCATTTTGCCAGCTATAGATACATGTTTTTGGGAGAGGCTTGGAAGTAGGTCCAATGACATTGGTTCATGAAATTACACTGAATCTTTCTCCTTTGTATCATTCTCTGAAGCTTTCAGATTTTGGTCTTGCTGTAATGGATGGAGCCCAAAACAAAAACAACATTAAACTTTCAGGGACGTTGGGTTATGTAGCTCCCGAGTATCTTTTAGATGGTAAAGCTGACTATTCTTGAACTACTTTTGTATGCAAAAATAGGTTTATATCTTTAACATAGAAATCAGAAGTAAACCTTTTCTTTTTCCCGTGGTGAATTGCAAGTAGAACGTGTAATGCAACTAGTGTTTACTAAGTATTTTTGAAAGCATAAGTTGTACTCTTACAAATCCCATCAGGCCATCCTTATACCAAAAAAGTTAGGTGATTTGTGCACATCATATATTTATTTTGCACACCACATTATCAAATTATACAAAATTGCTTTAAAAGGGAGTTCTGGTGTGCAAAGTACAAAAATGGTGGTGACCAAATCGTCTCCCATCAATAAACAGGACCCTAATCGAGCGTTGTACATTTGTCTGGACATGAAAATGATTTTGTCTCGGTACAGGAAAACTAACGGATAAAAGTGATGTGTACGCATTTGGAATTGTACTTTTAGAGCTTCTTCTCGGAAGACGGCCAGTAGAAAAACTAGCAGCATCTCAATGCCAATCCATTGTCACTTGGGTAAAACTTACTTTCTTTTTCTTGATCATATGAATCTTGATTATCTACCCGTTCTTTAATGTTTTAAAAAATTATTTTTTATTTTATGCGACTTCAGGCAATGCCACAGATAACAGACAGATCAAAGCTTCCAAATATCGTAGATCCGGTGATTAGATACACAATGGACCTCAAACACTTGTACCAAGTACCTAAACGATCCCTTTTTTCTGTCTTTTGTTGAATACTTGAATCTCATATAAATATGTTACCATTGGCCTTGTGTTATATTCTAAATATATTTGTGATTCTAAATGTGTAGGTTGCTGCAGTAGCTGTGCTATGTGTACAACCAGAACCGAGCTACAGGCCATTAATAACCGATGTCTTGCATTCTCTTATCCCTTTAGTCCCAGTGGAGCTTGGAGGGACTCTAAGAGTGTCACAAACCAGGCTTTCAGTGTCAATCGAACCATGATTTCGTCAATTCCTGTTTGCTTTTCTGCTTTTTAATCCTTTTAGCCATTTTCTTAGGTTTTTTATTTTTATTTTGTGGGTTTTGTTTTTAAAGATGAAAAAGGGGGGAAAATGGTTTCTTAGAAAAGTTACTTTTTTGGTGTAGATGGGTCATGAAAAGTTGTACAAGGTGAGGGTGGAAAAGGATCCATAAACCTGAAAAGTACTCCAATCAGTCCAATGTAAATTATAACTAAACGATAGATGGAGGAGGTTTTCTTTGTTTCGGACTGATTGAGTCCTTGTATTTTTCTTCGTTTTGGTTGTATAGTATCTTGCAAAAATGTTTAGAACGGCGGAAAAACTTTAAACCCGTGGTCCTTTGGAGTGATTTGTGTAGTTCGGGTTAAAAATAAAAATTGGATGAATACTTGATTCCACCCTCACTGTTTAAAAGTTGATGATTTATATAAGTCTGGGAATATGAAGCTTAAAAAACTAACCCATATTTGGTTTTTCGTTTGTCCAAAATAATTTTATGATTAAAGTTGTATAGTTTTCCCCCTAGCATTTGATAATAACACATATAAGAGTTGAGAGGCCAATATTTTTACTTAGAACAACATGAACAATGATACCCCTTTGTTGTGGGCGGGATATATAGAGATAAAATGTAGACAATCATACTCTTACCGGAGGACAAAAAACATACTTCCAGGATGTCATCCGACAATAGTGTATAGGAGTATGTCAAAAAGCGAAAAAACATATATACATAAAAGCATGTAAAACATATAGTCATATAGACATAAAAGCACTCGCCCGTATATATGGGCATATAATCAAGTAAATCACTACTCGACGAAAAGGGTTTACAGATCGACTAACAACTAACACTTCTAACAATCTTTGTTGACCATGTTCTACCATATAAATCTTTTGTGTGATCGAATTTTGGCTAATTGGCTTACCACTAACTTGTGGAACAAGCTCCCCATATGTGATTTGATGAGTAATCTACGAAAAGCATGTTTCTTAATTCGTAGAGAAATTTACCGCTACACTTTACTTCTTAATTGGGTGAAATTGACCAAGTAATTAATCACACATAAAACTGTAAAAACAACGATTGCATCTCCAAACTATAGATTATCGGTAGAAGTTTGATGTGGCAAAAAGGGCGAGTCTTTAAATACTTACTATGTGAAGATGCTCTAAATTCGTTTAATAACTGTATCACGATGACATTGGCATGCACTGGTGGGACTAAATACTTTGTGATCGGCGATGAATGATTGTTATCGTCACTTTTTTTTTCCTTCGTGACTCATTTTATTTAGTGTCAAATTAATTATTGTTGTGTAAATAAATTATAGTGTTGTTGGTATTAATATTTGTGTGAAAAGAAATGGTTATAAATAAAAGTATCTTGTTTTTGAAATGATGAGTAGTTTGAGAATAAAAGTTATGTAATATTTAAAAATTGAGAAGTTTTGATGATTTAAAGAATAACATTATATTGATTTCTAAAATTTTAAAGTGTAATGAATTAAATGTATTATAAAATAGTATAGCTAATACTTATGTATATTAAACGGCTCTCTCTCCCCTCAACGGCTCTCTCTCCCCTCTCTCACTAGATTTCTCTCTCTAGAGATCTAGGTCTGAAAGATCGGATCGAGAGAGCTAGTTCCGAGATCAGAGTTTCCCTCTTCGGATTGGTTTCGCCTTGCCGTCGAGAATTTTTTCAAGGGTGAAAGCGCTAGGCCGGAGGTCCTTCTGGAAGCAGCCTCTCTACATTTGGATAGGGGTAAGGCTGTCTACATCATACCTCCCCCATACCCCGCTTATGCGGGATTTGGGTACCGTTGCCGTTGCCTAATACTTATGTATATTATCTAACATCAATAATGCAAAAAATTATAAAGCTTTTTCATATTTTAGTATTTAGGGTAGAACAAAATTCATTTTGCTCAAATTCTTCATGTAAAATGGCTGTCAAATCGAACATTTTAGCTATTTCAGCTGGATGGTAAAGGCTTTCGTTTTTTTGGGAGAAGAATAAGATTCAAACGTTGATGGATTTGATAATATTTATATTGAGGTAGTTTAGGAGTAAAAGTAGAAATAATGTAATGTTCGACGTTAAAAAAAATCTAACTTTAAGCACTAACACAATTTCCTAAACTGCATGTCAAACCATCATGATCAAGTAAGATTTATTATTATTTTTCTAATATTATGGATATAAACTATATAAGAAAACGTAATTATCACTTCACTGTCTAACTATTATTATGTACTCAAAAGTCACAAGGTAAAGAAAATCCGTGAGATATATATCCAATTATCCATTGGCAATACAATGAATTAAGAGTAGGATAATATAGACAAAAAAAAGTTGGTACAAGTCCAGCTACGTAACATGACTCCTTAAATCAAGGAAACACTTTCAAATAATATTTCTAGTACGACTATTAAATTAAATTAAAATATTTTATGTTAATAAATAATAAAATGATCAAAACTAACCGTGCTCCCCTCCTAATTAACAGGCCCGAATGGTTCTACCGAAGTTCAACTGAGTCAGTTGTAACGTTGTATTATGAGTTCCAAGCTTGGAGCCTTATATACCTAAACAAGGGTGGGTAAAGTAGTGATATCGGGTCTGTTTAAATGCGTTCGATCTCCGGCCTAGCTAGCCCCGGTCTCAAGTCACGATCGTGTTTCTAAGTTGCTATTATCATATGAGAGGAAATACGATCGTGTTTCTAAGTTGCTATTATCATATGGGAGGAAATACGATTTTTGTAGGACTTGATCGAACTCTTGTTTAGCAATATTATTGTCTTGCATAAAGAAGCAATGCGTAACTTACTAGAATACATGGTTATAAAGTTACCTATGCTAATACTTTGCTCAATGAAATTGGTTTATAATCTCTTAAAAATCATTTGTATCTATTCATTTTGTACTCATTAATGAAACAAACTCAGAATCATTACACGTGAACAAACCAAAGTTCAAATATTGTTCCATTTCAACAAACATTTTTGGATTGATATGATTATTTGTTACAAACAAAAGTACAAATGATTTTTCAGAAATTTTTATTCTGATAGGGAAGAGGGAGCATCCGGGGGAGGGAGCCGCTACCGTGGCGAACACCCCCCACCCCCCTCCCCCCCGAGAGAGAGAGAGAGAAAGAGCGGAACGGGAGTAGGAGAGGGAGTTGGCTCACGTTTCTTCTTTTGCAAAATCCAACCGTTACCCACTTTCTTGCAGTTTCCAACGGCTCTAATTCAAATAATAATTTAAAAAAAGGGTGATAGATGGGTGAGTGAGAGAGAGGGACATTCCTTGTAATGGGTGAGGGGAAGGAAGGGATGGAAAATTAGGAGAGAAAGAATGTGAGAGATAGATGAGTGGAGGTGGAACGCTCCCTCATCAACTCAACTCTTCATTAATTAAAATAATAACTATTACGAGAAACACTTAATACTTAAAACTAAATTAAAACTAAAATAATTACTAAAAAAGTTTACAACTAATAATAAAATTAGAATGTCATCCCCAATATTTGCAGCGGGAACGACTTCGACTTCTTTTGTGTCCAGTACATCTTCGTCTTCATCTTCACTTCCAAAACCGGCTTGAAATTGATCATAACGAGGTAGGGACGAATTCAAGATAAACTCGGCATATCCAATTTGAACAGGTATACTACTTCCTTGTTGGTTTGCGAATTGGGAAAAACCGTGGCTTGCTTAATAGTCGAATGAAGCGGGTTTTCACTCTGTAAGACTTCACTCCATATCTCACCTTTCTTTGGGCCTTAGCCATGAAGGGAGGTGTTCCCGCTGGCCCTGATTCAGGGATCCCCTCACCCCATATGCACTCCGTCCATCCTTATAATTGTGAAGAGACCATGATTATTGTGTTGAGTTAAACATTAATGTCAAATCATTTGAAGAAATTTACTATTTGTCAATTCTAATGGCGTAAAAGATCATTAAACAATGACTTATTATTGGGGATATTTAGTAAGCAAATAATAAATCACCGGATAATTGGAATCTCTGAAGGCACGTAATCGGTTTCAGATTGAATCAATTCGACGGTTCACTCGAAATATTCAATCGGATACAATCAGAGATTGAGAACGTTCTGAATGTTTATGTTTGAGAGAAAAAAAACAAGAGAAAATTTGACCAGAATGAAAAGTAACAAGCAGATTATTGATTTAGGCACATTAACTGCCTTTTAGGCAGTTAATTTTGTGGGTTTTCAAAGTTGGCAAAATTCGAAGTTTCAAAAATTAAATTTATGAGAGATTATACTCGAACCCAACCAGGGGCTCTGCCCCTTGACCCTGCCAGAGGCTTCCGCCCTTTGGACCTGACTCCCAGGGCCGCTGCCCTTGGACCCCCGTCCGTTAGGGGCTTTGCCCCTAAGATCATAATAAATTCAAATAGGCGTGCACTCTGCACCATCAAACCTATATGATTTCTTTTTATGACAATAATGGTCAAACAGTTAATCCAATTACGCTAAAATATCCAACACTTATTCCCAAATCGATTTGGAGCAGAAACAGCCCTTGTGTTATCGAAAACGCATGTTAAACATGAATCCTAATCATTATTTTCGTCCCCAAACGTTGTCACTCATAACTTCAAGTTTAAAATTGAGAATTTTATACGTGAGAATTGGGGTATGCAGATAAGCATAATCAAACAAAAATCAAATGGTAAAAAAGGACAAAGAAATGTTAGAATTTGAGAATCTTGACACATGGTAGGGACAATACGTTTTTGTTGTTGATAGCTTTTGTGACATTTGTTTTTTAAGTGAATCTCTAAACTAGTGGATGTCTAAGGATTTTGACACCATGGAAACAGCAATGTCATAATACCTTTATCGAATAATTATTAGTTGAATAATTGTATAATACTGTAATGTAATTAGTTTATCATTATACAACTATGTTTGGTACATCATTTTTATAATTTTATCCAACATAAGTAATGTAACTGATATATAATAATAATATAATATAAATGTCACTTTGAGACAAGTAGGCAATTTGAAATCGATTGAAAATTGTAAACTCTTAGGTCCCGGCCGTTTGGTAGCATGGAATGATGGAAGGAATGGAAAAACATCTTTCCATCAAAAAATGTTGTTTGTGTAACAACAATAAATGGAAAGACTTATTTCTGGTTGAATTACGTACATTGCTCTCATAACTGTTTATCACCAAATATGCTTTAAAATGTTATATTATATAATATTGAAGTCTTTGACAACAAGATCCACAGTGCATTGGTTTTTTATTCTTCATAATTTCTATAAATCCTCTTATAATAATATGACTATGACTTTCATATTAGCCCTTGAGCTTTGTAGTTCTTTGAAAGGAAATGAAAGGAAAGGAAAGGAACGCCCACTGCCGTCCTTCACGGGTTTTGGGCTCCAATACCTCTACGGTGTATGGGGGAGGTTGAAATGTAGACAGCTTTACCCCTACCAAGGTAGAGAGGCTGCTTCCAGGTTCTACCTAAATGGTAGAAAAAGACCTCTGGCCTTTTCATGAGCATATTTCTATATAATAACTTTAAAAAGTTGGACAATATCTTATTTAAGTAAACAATGATTTTCTTTTTTCAAAACTATAACTTAGATCATATTATAATACATTTCTTAAATCTTTTAATATTTGACTATATGTATTGTCGTTATCTTGGTTATGATTGTATGAGTATTATACTTGATCTATAATGATTTGCTTAAAATTTACAATTTGAATGATTAAAAAAAAAATTCTTTTTATAAATCACAAGATGTATTCGGAGTCGAACTTTATCTCCTAAAGTTATAACAATTTATTATTATTTAATATAAAAAAACATATTTGATGAGTTTTCATATCACTAAAAAATTAACGTATTGTTTGTTTTATTTAGGACATTTTCAATTGTCTCGCCCTGCACATCTAAAAGTTAACAAAACTTGAATAAAGCTATAAACTTTAACATGTAAAATTATAAATTCAAGTTCTTATAAAGCTCTTAAAAATTTTACAACAAACATACCATAATGATAGTTACACATAGTTCTTACCACTTATCACAATTCTCTCCAAAATAACGGTTTTTTTTAAACGACGAATTTGGATTTAACGACATTGTCTCTTCATATATCTAACTTCAATTCCAGAAGAAACCTGAATATTAATTTTTAGGAAAACACCCGTCTCTGACCCGAGAGCATTTTACTCACATCCGGATTTGAATCCAAAACTTTAAAGACTCAAATCCCCTGATAACGGCTTTTTTGTGTGGACTTCAACACTATACACACATGATACATGCAAAAACAAACATACAAATCCATACGCAAGATGCCCAAAAAACTTTTACCTTTTTGTATATATTAATTGTGTAAAAATCCAAATTGCCGTAAGAACCACCAAACCCATGATTGCCAGCCAACTCCTTTCACCACGTCAAAGTAGGCACACCCTACACCCACTCACTCCCATTCACCACCCCCTTTATAAACCCAAATTGTGTCATCTTTACATCTCCCAATCACCAAAAATCACAAATAATCAAACACAATGTCATCACCATTAACACACAAACGTACATCTTCATCTCCAATACCACACCACCATCACCATCCAACCCCTCTTCACCACCACAACTCTCAACCAAAACCACCTTTAACACAACCACCACATCATTCCACCAAACCCAACCTAACCACCACCCTTTACCACACTCAAGATAACGTTTTCGCGGTCACATGGGCTCGAACCCTCTTTAGCCGGTCCCTTTACATCCATCTTCTCCCAAACTCAACCAACATTGCCACGGATGATGAAACCACAACCTCAAACTCAACTAACTCGACACCCTTGTTTCACTTACAAATCAAACCCTTTATCTTTTGGAACAAACATGGCTCCAAAAAAGTCCCACTTCCTTCTACTAACCAAAACCAATTTGTTTATTTCTACTATGACCTCTCTCGTGCCAAATTCGAGTCCGGTCCAGAACCGATTTCCGGATTCTACATCACAGCCATAATATCAGGCCAAATAGCCCTACTCATTGGTGATTCACCGAAACAAACTTACTCAAAATTAGCTAAATCACCAAACCCTAATCGAACCCAAATCACCATTCTTCGTAGAGAACATGTATACGGAATATCGAACAAGAAGTATATTACTAAAGCCACATTTCGAGGCAAAACCCGAGATATAACGATAGATTGTACTCGAATTGCGGGTGGCGATGATTCAAGATTATGTTTCTCGGTTGATAATAAAAAGATATTGGTCGTGAAGCATTTGAATTGGAAATTTAGAGGGAATGAACGTGTGGAAATGGATGGAGTGCATATACAAATATCATGGGACGTATATAACTGGCTATTTGAAGAAGAAAATGATGATAATGACGGATATGCATTGTTCATGTTTAGATTTGAAAAATCAGGGTTTGATTATCATGAAGATGATAAGTACTTGGCTCGATTAAATAATGCGTCGTCTGGAACTAATAGTCTTGGTGGATTAGGGTTTGGGTTTGGGTTCGAGAAAAGGAAAATGAAGAAGAAAGGGATGTTGAGGACCGGGGCTGGGAGCTCGTCTTCGTCGTCGTTGTCTTCGATGTCGTCGTCCGGGTGTGGCTCGGTTATGGAGTGGGAAAGCGTCGAGGAAAATGAACTAAAAGGACCTACTGGTTTTTCGTTGCTCGTTTATGCTTGGAAAAGTTGATGGCCAAAGGCCGGATATCACGATTAAAACTAAAAAAAAAGAAACTAATTAGAAATTGGAAATAATGGTTACTCGTATTATTTTGAACAGATTTTTGTATTTTTTTTTTTTTTTTTTTGCATTGTGAGAACTGTTCGACATTGTTTTTTATTCAAAAGTAACAAGTTCTGATCCTTGATCGATTATGTATTTTTTTTATTATTATATTTTGTTTAGTATTATTATTATTTTTTTTTTTATCAAAGGGTCGAAAAGAATGACCAAAATGAATTTTTATATATTTGATTTTCTTTTTCTCATAAAATATATAATATTTATTATGGAAATTTTAAACCTTGGTTATAGTTACCTATTATAAATTTGATGTATAATCAAATACATGGTATGATTAAACGTACGTAATCACATGTAATATTTCATATGCTTTAATCATGTGTAATTATAGATATTAACTATAATCATATAGAAATAAACATTTAAAAATGTTCATATGAATATACATTACGTTGTAGCCTTGTAGGTCAAGTGAATAATACATAATTTTAATCCAATGTAGGTTAACACCAATAGATGATATATAGTATATGAATTTTAAACTTTATATCATAAATCATTTATGATTTTATATCGTAAAATTTTAATATTAATTTATCCAAAAAGAGTTTTTCTTAAATTATACTCTATAATTTCACCATAGATACATTGTTGATAAAAGATGCTATTTTTATTCAACTTATACATCCTTTGTTATTAAATAAATAATTTTAAAAAATACATTTTTATTTTGATTAAAAAGATACATATATAGGTAGCATTAATTCATATTAATTTATTTCTGAGTTTAAATTAACTTATATTATAATAAAAAAAATATATAGTTTCTGACTATAGGAATATGTTGTCGAGTGTCGTTTGGTTTAGGTAGAACATGTAGTTGGTTTTGGCTGTCACAATCATGAAATTATTTTATTTGAAATATTTTATGAAAAAGGGGAATAAAAATGATTAATGAGTTGTTGGATTTTATATGAAGAGAAATGAAATATACCAGAATAAATGAGTTGCAAGGCCAACGAAGAATTGACATATGAACTGAATCTCCTTAACTCATCAACTTTAAGAATAACAAATTGTTGAAAAATGTTAATTCATTATTCGTATTTTCCATTGTGAACAAAGACAGGAATTTATTTAAATAGAGTGAGAAATGAATAGATATAGGATGTGATTAAGTGATAGATGACTCCAACAACTCTTTCATATTTGGAGAAAATTTTTAGATGAAGCTGCGGTTACCGCACGATCGAAATGAGTCTAATCCTGATGATCACTTTTCATTCTTTAAAACTGTTTTCTGATCATAATCTATGTATCGTGAAAAAAATGAAGTAGTCAGACATCAAGTAATTATAAAATAAGATTTTTAAAGCAATGATTGGAGATAAAATTATTTTAGAGGATGAATATGTTATAAAGATACTTCTTTTTTTTATATACTAGAGATAGAGTTATGGTTGGAAATGACCGAAGGAATGTCACCAATGTATTATTATATGTTTAAAAACCTGTAATTTAGTCTCTAATTATTAAGCACTTGAATTTTTTAACCACATTAGACCAACTTTAACGGGCTATGTGGCAACGACTTATTGCCTCCAATACACCGAGATTTCGGCGTGGCTAATTAAAGCTGCTGGCGTATACATCCGAAGTGGTGGCCACCGCGTTGGTGAATATGGGCGTTTTGATTTGTTTATTATTTTTTTCCCGGGCCGAAAGATAGTTATAAAAAAAAGGTTTTTTTTTATTCAAAATTTCCAACGGCTACAATCAATTCAACCAAAAAAAGTATCCGAGTATCCGGATGAAGCGTGTGTTTATTTTTACCTGTGATACTACGATATTTAGTTTTTTATTTGTGTGTTTTTTTAATCTATGTCTTTTATTTATTTATTTTATGTTTTAATTTTTGTTTTAATGTATATGTGTTTTATACATAATGAAATGTTTTTATTATTAATTATTTTATTATTAACGAGATGTTTTTTTAGTTTGATATAATGTACTTTTTAACATTAATATAAATGATTATGTGACACCAAATAAACTAAGATTTAAGTGTAAAGGTTAATGGTGAAAGTAATTCAGTGTGATGAGTTCATGTATTGCTGACATGATACCAATAACCTGAGATTTGAGTGTGAGGTTAAAGATAGTCATATACCAATTATTAAGCATGTAATAATATTTTAATGACACCGTAAGGACTATCTGCATAAAACACGAGAAATTTTGTTTTAATTTTTTTTTAAAAAAATTTTCTAATTTTTTTTTTAATCTCATTTAAACATGCATCAATGCATCATTTTTCAAAATACAAACGAAATAATCACATGTAAACAAAGATTGGGTTTGTGTTACATCCCGAACTTTTTATTTAGTATTGTTGACTTTGACCGTTAGTCAAAGTCAAGTCTATGTTAGTGATTTATTAAATGAATAAATGTTTGTGTAAATTGGTGATTTTGTGCTATGTGGTCTATTATTTGGTAATAAGTAAGTGGCTTATTAATATGTGATATGTTAGTAGAAAACCCGTGTCAGTGTTCCCATTAGAGTGAAATTGGTTATATGAATATTCGTTAGTGTAATAAGTAGAATGTGACGAATTTGATAAGTTGAGGGACTAAATCTGTATTAGAGGAGGAAACCCAGTAGACAGGGAAACCTCCCCTGTTAAGCATAAGGAGGGAAAACACATTTCCCTTACTCATTTTCTTCTTCTTCCTTTCTTCATTTCCTCTCAAGAACATAACTAGCAATTCTTCTAATCGTTGGTGAAATTCCTAAGTTTTGGTGTTTATAATCTCGTCATCAAATACAGGTAATAACCTCTTTGATTTCATACTCTTTGATTATGTTTTTAAGTTCCATTTCTATTATTTAAGTTTAAAATGGATTTGTGAATATTTGGTGATTAATTGAGTTGTAGTAAGTGTTAGATTGGATTGGTTTTATGGATATTGATGCCATGAGCTAATAGACGATTTCCTTGTGTCAATTTAGTCCTGGATTAGTAGTATTTGAAGTATAAATGTTGGTTTTGGTGTTTTGGTTCGTCATAGCTGCAACTGGAATCGTTTTTGGCTGTCCAGACTTGAATCGCGCCGCGATTGAGACACATCGCGCCGCGATTGTGTTGTATAATAGGGATCGCGCCGCGATTAAGACACATCGCGCCGCGATTGTGTTGTATAATAGCGATTGTCTATTAGTCAGTTTTCAAACGTCCGTAAATTTTGAACCGTAGCTCCTTTTTAGGTGATTCAAACGGCTACGAATTCGTAATTGAGTCTACTTTCTAATGGTAATGTCATTTAAGACTGAAGTTAAAGTTAAAGTATTCAAAAAGTAGAATTAGTAAACGTTGGTCATATTCCGTCGAGCCTTATGATCTTTAAAGTAGTAGTTGGACCTTTGTAGGGTCTTGTGAGTTAATGTAGCCTTGTTTAATGATATTTGTATGATCATAGGTTGTCGGGAACACGTTTGGTACATGGTAAAGTTGTGGTTGCTTGTTGTTCGTCTCGCGAGGTAAGATAACTTACTATTGATATAAGAGAGACACAACAAAACATAGTTTCGATAACTACTTTCCAAATTATGATGTTTTAACTATCTCATGCGTATGTAAGGGATGAGATACTTGTGGGAGGTTATTTATGGGAATTATGTTGTATGATGCGTAACCATGAATTGTTGCCATGCTTATGCTTAATGAAGCTTGTGATTATGATATGATGATTTATGTGGATTTGTTGATATAGTACACTAGACATGAATTGAGTTGACATGTCACGTGCACGATAAGGGCCCTAGTAGTGATTATGTAGTAATGGTTGAATACCATTTTGTGGTAATGATTACATATGCTGTA
>JAOXNX010000033.1:9566181-9585297 GCA_028566075.1 Solidago caesia
TAAATGAACTAAATTAGTTACCATATCTAACTTTTAATTTCAAAGGTCAAGATTATTTTGATGATGAATTTAAATGGTCAAGATTAAAACTTCATTTTATTTTTTTCTCTCAGCTCTACCAACAATATATATATATAATTAGGGGAAATAATAGGTACTGCAGTTTTGTGTAGAAAAAAAAAATCAATTTTGCCCTTAAATTTTTATTAAATGTACACATTAAATCTCCAGTCTGTAAAAACGAAAGTACCTATCATAGGTACTGGCTTACTGACACAATACCTATGCTTTCCACTATTAATTAATATTATTATTATTTAATATTAATTTCATTTATCATGAACGTATAACCTCATTCTTTTCTTATTCTCCAAGAATAAGAATTCATTTCTCTCTTCATCTCATACACACAAAGACACCAACCCAAAAACCCATCACCAAATTCTACCATCAAAACTTCATAATCATCATCAACACAGATTTTATAGTTACTTATTGTCACATCATCTTCATCCATCTTGCGCGATATTCAGGTAAAGATGTAAAACCCACTTTTTTCTCTTTTGTAATATTTTCGGTTTAGTTTAGATGCATACAAAAATAGTTGACAAGTTATAAACTTTTTTACGTTCAAAGGGTTCGAAATCATTTATTACAACAACCACAAATTTTGTTGGATTTCGTTAACAAAAAGTATTTTTTTAGTCAAAAATTCGTGTTTTATCATAAACTATCTTTGAAAATGGGTTCCAAGATTGAGGCCGTGTCCGAGTCTAAACTTTTATATGTTGGTCACATGATGAAAACAAGTCTTTAGGTATAATTTTTGTGCCATAAAACTTCCTAAATCTTGAAATTGAAATTGGGGTTTTTGTAAAGATTTATAATTATCACTGTTGGTGAAGATGGCAAATTAACCTCGATGCCCTTCAGACTAAAATAACTCTGTAGCCTTCTTTTATTTTTAACCTCGATGACTTCCCTTATGCAATCAAGTCCGCTGCTTCATTTCACAAATCAAACTCGATGCCAAACAATAACTCCGTAAGCAAATGACTTCGGTGGCCATTTTCTTTGTTTGGTGGGCCGATGGCCCAAGTGTGGTTTTGTTGGCCGAAGCCGCCGAAGTGCCAAATCCTTGTTGGGCGAAAATGTTGTCTAAGCCCAAGCTCCACAACACTCTTTAATAAAGCTCGTTGTAATGGAGTCATTGGAGTGGTTGGTTACTTGGTTTCATCTAGGCATTGGAGAGTTTATGTTTCAATTTGGTGTTGGCTGTTTTTCCTTTTGATTGTCTGTTGTATTTTGATATCGTGATCTGAACTCGAGTTGTGTTCTACCACCTTGGTAGTTGACTTTATTAATAAAACAGTTTTGTTGACCGTTAAAAAATAAATAAATAAAGCTCGTGTCCGATGCATTTTAAGTTCGAAGCATTTTTCCACGTTAAGTCCGTAGCATTTTCTTTTAAATTTAGTCCGATGATTTCACTTTATGACTTTAGTCCACTGCACTTTTTAAAGATTAAGTCCTTGTCTGTTTAAAACTTTAAGATTGTAAACAAATCTTTGGGTCAAGACTTGAATGAATCATTGGTCAAACTTAGGTCAATATTTAACTATTTTAATTAAATAATGGCATTTTGATGTAGAACGAAATAGAAATAAACAATCGAACATGTTGATTCCTTAGAATACCATGAATAATTCTTCTAATAATCGTTGATTCAAACTGAATATCAAAAATTAGGAAAATTCACACACAAACACACAGTAGTGTTATGGAGAAAATGATTTTTCATAAAAATGGTAACTGATTAGTTCCATAGGTTCACAACCATATAAATAAACAAACAAAATTCGAATGGGCCTAAACGAACAAGTGGGCCAAAAGATATTACTAAAACAAAGTCCAAATAAACCGAAAACTAATATAAAAAGTCCAATAACTCATAGAAAAAGTCCACCGGTCGTTTCGACTGGTCATAAGCTGAAAACGGAGCATTGTAGCTCAAGTTATGACCATTTTAGTGAAGCCCCCCTTGTAACTTTATCTTGGCCCTCCAAATACAATAAGGCTTGTTCATTCACACTTGGACCCGCATCACATTTCTTAGGACTTAACCTCTTATTTTATTTATTTATATGACTAGGCTGACAGACGAGGCTCATTATTATTTTGCTATTTATATCATTTGACAGACTATTCTTCGAACGACATGTGAGTTTCGTAGCCCATTTTTTTTATGTTTTCTCGGGGTGAAAGTATACTAAACTTTTTTCGTGTGCCGTAAATGTTATTCATTTTTGTGACTAATAGATTACTGTATGATACTATATGCATTCGATGGCTGCTGTATGCGCCACATTAGTCAGGTTGTGGTTCTCAACCGTAAGGGCACACATTATTCATTCATTCATTATGTGTTACTTGGTAGTGCTTTGTGCTTATCAAGGGGTAGTCAATCAATCTAGCCAAGTCGACTGTAAGTGCAATATGCTAGTCAATCGATAGTGCGGTACGCACTACATATTTGGTGATTCAATCAAGCTAAGTTATTCTAATTGTATCATAAGTATATCTATAGTAAAATCTATTTA
This sequence comes from Solidago caesia, assembly GCA_028566075.1. Classification (NCBI taxonomy): domain Eukaryota; kingdom Viridiplantae; phylum Streptophyta; class Magnoliopsida; order Asterales; family Asteraceae; genus Solidago; species Solidago caesia. The sequence goes on from JAOXNX010000033.1 coordinate 9,568,782, forward strand.
TGTTATCCATATGTTATACAATCAAGTTATACAATCTTATTATGGAAATCATTTTATTCAATCGTTTGATTCAAACACGTTATTCAAACATTTTACTCAAGTGTGTTATTCAAACAAGCATTCTATGAACGACACAAAACTTATTCATTCATACTAAACCTACGAATTCATCAACCTTTGTGTTGAATCTTGTAGGTATTCCTTTCAGGTAATCAAGTCAATCAAGCAAATCGTGGCTAGGATGGCAGCATGGGACTTATAGCAGACTTCAGGCATTAGGATTCGATGCTACTTTTTTATTTTTATTCATGCATTCTTATGTAAGACTCGGGCAATATGCCTTTACTTATTCCCCTGCATGTGAATTTATTTTATGCTTTATTCGACTATGGTATTAGACTTATGTTGTTTGAATCGTACTATGAATGTTTTCTTATACTATTTAGATATTCAAGCTTATTTTATTGAAATTCATTTAGTCACTCTATTGTAATATCTATGTGTGTGTGTGCTTATCGTTGCATCTCGTGTTTCCGCCTAGTCAGGGTGTAACACAATACATTTGAGGTGTTGCCACACTCTTTCAACCAGTTCCCTTTCCATCGAGTGGCCGCGTGATATCTTCCTAACACTTTAGTGAACATTCTCCTATATTGATCAAATACGTCCCTTTCATATTTCACCTCATACCCATAACAACCAATATACCGCCGATTAAGAAACAGGTTCGAACTGAATCAAAGCATGAGACTACGTACTCCGGGAGACGCCTATGTATCTCAAGTCTGAGGACACTAAGATATTGCCACTTCCCGAAAACACCTATGTCATACGATCCATCTGGCGTTTTGAGGGTTGGTTCTTATCCCAATACTCAACTCCCACTCCTGAGTACTTGTGAAATGATTGTATCTCCATACTTTATTTACACAAGTAAATAATCATCTCTCGTAATTACTTCAATTCATTTTTATTCCCGTAAACAATGATCGATAGTGGATAATGTTTTAGAATCATATACAATGACTCACAGATGGGTTTAAACATGCAAATATAGAACTCATAAATAAATTGAACAAAAACAATATCTCATTTGTTGAATCCAATACTTCAAAATATTTCAATAAGTTCCAAATATCCAAACATTAAAGTTAAACTAAATAGAAAGTAGGCTACTGGCAAAGTTAAGACCCATGCCTCTAGACAGAGTATCAATCGTTTTTTGAGGCAATGCCTTTGTAAAAGAATCTGCTAAATTGCTAAATTGTCATCTGTGTGAATCTTGAGAACATCGACCCCTTATTTATTTATGGCTTCACGAATATATACTTTCGGTCGATTTGTCTTAAGCCTTTTTGTAAACGTGGCTCCCTAGCTAGTGTAATTGCTGCAGTATTGTCACATTATATAGTGACTGGGCTATGTATGTTCGGCATTACACCAATATCACTAATGAACTTCTTTATCCACATGGCTTCTTGTCACACTTCTCCTACAGCGATTAGTAACCAATTTTTACTAGTCAAACCATGAGGTGAAAAAGAGTGATCTCATTATATAATGACACTAGGGATGAGATCGGTATGGTACCGGTACCGATGAATACCGAAACCGAAAATACCAAAAATCAAATCTCGATACCGTACTGAATTCACTTAAACGGTACCGGTTTGGTACCGTTTTCGGTACCGAGATTTTCGGTTCTATACCTTATTAGTTCCGAATTTCACAACTAGAGAGCAGTGAAGTCAACTGCATAAAAAGTAGAAAGAAAAGAGACAATATTTTCAAATCTTTATGTCACTTTTGCATGTTCAAAGGTATATTTATAAGAAAACTGCAACTTCAAAAGCATATATAGCTGTATGTGTAAGTAAAAAGATGATGTTTAGTTACCTTACATAGGAGTTTAGGCTTATCATTTGTTGACACTGTAATTTCATGCATTGCCCTACAAGATTTGATATCTTGTTACATCACATAGTTGTAAGAAGTTCAAGAAATCAATAACACACTCCGAACCCCAATTAAACAAACACATTATGGACTATTGGTAATTTCGATGACAGGGCATATAATCTAAATTCATCAAGGTAATATAGAATTTCCCATCCCACATGTGGAGCAATTTGTTTCATACTTGCTTTGAATCTGAGAATACAATATTGAATTTCAATTCACCTTTTTTACAAGAGACAGTAAACTTGCTTCCCGGCAGGAGATTGGATAACTGGTGGGTCAAAATTGATTTTTCACTACGATTGTAAAAAGTATATCAATGATAACCTGATTTTTTAAAAAAGGATTTTGGAGATTTATGCATTAAAAGTACACTTTGGATGATTTTTGACCCGTTTGTGTTTAAGCTATTAATTTTTGACCTTTTGGTATTCTAATCGGTACTCTTATTCGGTTTCCTCGGTACCGAACTGGTACCGAACCGGTTGGTACCGAAACCGCTTTCCCCAAATCTCTAATACCGTTACCGATACCGAATAGCATCGGTACCGGTATTCGGTACCGGTCCGGTTTTGGTTTTTCGGGATTTTTGCTCATGCCTAAATGACACTATCACGTTAGTATCATGTTATTACTTTGATTTCACATTTCTCATTAGTATGTTCACACTCTTATAACACCGAAGACCGAACTGTGAGATCCACCATCTTTCTAATCTCGAGTATTTTTATAACATAAAAACATGACATAAAAAATAAAAATAAAAATAAAAATAAAAAATAAAAATGTCACATATGAAGAACAAGATTAATAAAAATAAAAGTTACCACAATTAGAAAATATAATTAATTAAAAAAATAACCAACAATAAAATAATAAATGTTGCATTTTTTTTTTCAATATCATCATGTTCCTTTTCGATATACTCATGAGCTTCTCGTGTCAACTCACCCACCTTTTTTCTTTTATTGGCTTGTTCGGTGGAAGTTGAAGTTCATCTTCCACCAAATAACTCATATTTTCCATCTTAATCAAAGATTAATTGTTACATCAAAAATGTAATACAAATTGTTCTGCTATTATTGGATCTAATGTCGTGGATTGAATAGATTGGAATAAGACCCCTCCAAAAAAGAAACTTTCATAAAGCAATGTTTATCTATATGGGCCTTAAATGCGTTTTACCAAAAAGGTATGCGCCAACAAAAAATAATAGTAATAAAATAACTACACATGTTTGCGACATTCTCTAGGGTTTCATTACGTAAGTACGACTATTTCACAAAAAGTATGAGCGTTAAAGTATTCCTAACGGGTAACAACTTAGTATAACAGGTCATGATCCTACCTAAGCATGTAGATCTGCTTACGAAACGAATTTAAAGATATAGGGTGTAGATTTAGAAATGAAAATTATCCGCGTTACAAGTTGAACGGTAGAATATCCAGCAAAAACCACCACAGCGACTTCCTTTAGGGCGACGAAAGGCTACTTCTATAAAAAAAACAACCAGTAACTCAATATAGTCTTGTTTATATGCCGGATGAAAAGATGTTGCGATTTTGTATCATATTAAACCATGTGCTCCATCGTTTGTGTAAATCCCGTGAAATTAAGTTATCAAGCATACAACTAAAGAGTTGGTTGCTATATAATGTCACCAAAGAACCAACTAATTAGGTCGTATATTAGACTCCCATGCTTTCCTCCCAACTTTTATATCGGTATCACAACTAATTACTATGTTATGTCGTGACATGAAATGTAACCGGTTTTCTACATTGTAGTTGAAAACTATTTTTATATATAATATTCTATTGCATATTAATCATAGTTATTTTATGACGAGAATAATGTTTTAACTTAATCATAAGAGCATCAGTAATGGTGTCCATGGAGTTAGTCCATAACCTATGTGGAGTCCATAAAATGAGTTCATGCATTATAGTGCAAAGTTTAGGTCATGGAGTTTATAGAAAGTCCACGACCGGGACAGAGAGAGAAAGTAAACGAACTTCACTGTTATCTCTTGAATGAAGAATTTATTAGTAGAATATAATGATAAAAGAAAATTAGTAATATCTTGTTATGGACATGATATAAAATGTATAAAAGTAAAATGTTTATTTAGTTTATAAAAAAAGTCTTGCTAATAACAGCCTTATAACGTATATAAAATAGTTGTATTTTTATCATAAAATTCAGGAACTGAGCTTTTGATATAAAAATTACAACTTTTTTATGTATGTCAACGACAGCCCCAAAGGCTATCGTTAACATTTTTTTCTTATAAAAGATAATGGTTTATAAAATAAATGCTAAGGACTTGAATGCATCTTTTAAATTGTTGGATTCACATTCCACGGATATATGTTATTTCCATAATGACATCCAAGAAAAATCTAAAAGGAAAATTCTTAATGACAATAAATTTACCAAAACACAAACATACAAAAACTTTAAAACTCTTTTTGACAGTTGACACACAAACACAATCTTGTCCAAATATAAATCTCAAATCTCCACCCAATAATAATAATAATAATAATAAATAATAATAATAATAATAAATGTAAATTCCACCATTTCTCTCTCACTTTCTAAAAAGTCAAAACTTTATTTATTTATTCTTTTTAACTTCATAAAGGTGGATTGATTGTACTTTATATGGGTGTATGTTCTTTTGAGGTTCTTCTTGTTGTTGTTGTTCGGAGAAATCAATGAATCCTGCTAGTCAATTATTAGTCAACAAAACGCCTAGTGTATCCTCCTCCGGCGCCGGAGATGGCTATGTCTCCGATCAGTTTCCGGCTGGTCTGCGTGTCTTAGTTGTTGATGATGACAGAACTTGCCTCATGATCTTAGAAGGCATGTTAAGAAAGTGTAAATATAAAGGTACTACTAACACTTGTTTATCTTAAGTTGTATATATATATTATATTATATATCGCATATCATATATGTATATATGTATGTTTGTGTGTGTGTGTGTGTGTGTTTGTGTGTGACTTATTCTTAAAAAGATGCAATTTTTAGAGAATGGGGAGAAGACCCACATAAGAAATCAAATCCGGATTGTGTACCATAAAAACCACTTTGTGCATTAGAATGATTGGGTTTTGGATCACAAAAGGTTTTTTTTGGCATAAAAGAATTGTTTTGTGCATCATATATAGCGAAATGTGAACTTTCGGCAAGAAAGTTGAATTGTAGAAACACTTTATGCAAAAAATTTATAACCCTTATAATGAATCAAATCCGGCTTGTGTATCGTAAAAACTAGTTTGTGCATCAGAAAGATGGGTTTTTGTATCACAAAACGTGTTTTTTTTGCATCATGTACTGCGAAATGTGATGTAGATCACTAAATTTGTACATACAAAGGAATTATGAAAACACGTTACGCAACAAGAATAAGAGTTGGAAAAACTGAGAACTTTTTTTTTAATCCAAGCAGGAAATTGCCTTCTCACGAATTTGATCTCCGTTGTATGTATTTATTTGGAGTAATTGATATGTTAAAAAAATTGTTAAATTTTGCAGTGACAAAATGCCAAAGAGCTGAAGTTGCTTTATCGTTATTAAGGGAAAACAGAAATGGATATGATGTGGTGATTAGTGATGTTCATATGCCTGATATGGATGGATTTAAACTACTTGTGCACATTGGTCTTGAAATGGACCTTCCCGTTATCAGTAAGTCAACCCCTTCTTTGATTTTTACTTTTTTGTTTCCGTTTGAATCATTAATTTCGGAATTTGTTATTATTGCACGTGTTTTCGGTGTGGAGTGGTATATCATTTATTTAAGCTACAAAAGAAGATTAGGGAGTGTCCCTGCCAGTCAAACACTTTTTCCCAAAGAAGATTAGGGTATTTTTGTGATAAATACAATAACGTAGTCTATCGGTATATCTTAGGATTAGTTGAAGTAAATATGAGCCGTGGTTGATCGTTGATTTGGTGACAATGGATCCACATACACAACCATTACACATTTACACAGACGGATATGTGGTCTGTTCAGTATGCACATACATATCTTGAAGAAATAACGTTATATTCTTTTTCAATTTAAAAAAGATAGAACTTAGTTTTGTCTCTCTGGAGAATCCGTGCAAGATAGAAACTTTTTATGGTACTTCATGGTTAGATACTTAATTATCTTGGATTCGACATTCATTAATGATTTTTCCCCAATTTTATTTTTAACGGATAAAACCTCTTAAATCATTTTCTCAAGTTACATTATTATCGAAGTAATTTAATTTTCTCTGACCTTATTTGACACACTAACGATTTATAAGGAAATTTAATTTTGGTTGAGTCAATCCGTCTTCCTGGTACTAAAAATATCTGTTATGATGCGTTACGCGACCCACTCGTTTTGTTGCCTCTTATTTCTCATATTACTCAAAATAGGAAATGGTTTATGCATCAATTTTTTAATCAAGATTTTGGTAGTTTAGCTAATTTAATTACAATTGAATTTATCAGTGATGTCAGCTGATGACAGCAAGAGTGTGGTAATGAAGGGTGTTACTCACGGGGCGTGCGATTACTTAATAAAACCCGTGCGTATACAGGCATTACGTAACATCTGGCAGCACGTGGTTCGAAAAAAGAAGCATGGTTGCAAGGATGTTGAGCCATCAGCTAGTGATGGTGACCAACATCAGAAACAGGCTGAAGATCCCGACTATTCATCTTCTGCAAATGAAGGGCAAAATGGTAAAAACACAAAGAGAAGGAAAGATGATGAAGATGATGATGATGATGAAGGTGATGAAAGAGAAGATTCTTCTTCATTGAAGAAGCCTCGTGTTGTTTGGTCTCAAGAGCTTCATCAACAGTTTGTTAAAGCCGTTAATCAGCTTGGATTTGAAAGTATGAAATTCTTAAACTTTTATCAGATTTCTAAACAGTTTTGGCAACTAATTTTTAATTTAATAATATGTTGTTAATGTTTTTGAATCTTGTATATATGCAGAGGCTGTCCCAAAGAAGATTTTGGACCTCATGAATGTTCCTGGACTGACACGAGAAAATGTCGCCAGCCATCTTCAGGTAGACTTGGTTAAATAAAAAGTCACCCAAACTCTAGTCAAATATGCTTACACCTCTTAAATTGCGTTATCTAAAAATTTGGTTTATGATTTTTTTAGTATAGCGTTTGTAATCATATTTGTCATAATAGTTACCTATAACATTCTAAATTATGGCCAAAAGTGCTGATGGGTCAAGCTGACCAGTGTGACTTGTACCAAAGCATTTGCTGTTTGACCCTGTTGTCAATCTGCCCATTTTGCCATGTCTATTTCATGCAAGCTGGGCGATTTTTATAGAAAAAATGTAACTTCAGTTCCTGCATTCGGGGAAAGACTTGTTGCTTGTTTCAGGTTCTACTTTCTCGGGATGAAAACATACCCCTGTTATAGTATAATTTGTAATTCTCGTGTATCGGTGATTGCTTTTAACCAACGCTATGATACCTTATAAAAATTTCCTGAGTTTTGTTCCTTTTTCTTTCTGACTTTGACCTTGATATAATTGTTAATGGCTTTTCTTCATATCATGCTTTAGAAAAAACTCATGCCTACACTTAATTGCAGAAATTTCGTCTTTATCTTAGAAGACTTAGTGTGTCCCAGCAATCTGGTGGGATTAACACCTCGTTTATGGGTAACCCAGATGGTGGCTACAGGTCAATATCATCACTTAGTGAGCCTGAACTTCAAGCCCTAGCAGCTAGTGGTCAACTCAGTCAACTCCCTGCTCATAGTCTTGCAACTCTCCAAGCCACGGCTTTTGGCAGGTCAGGTAACCTGAAATCTCCTATTTCTGTGCCCATAGTTGATCAAAAAAACATGTTTAGCTTCGAGAACCCAAAACTAAGATATGGGCAAGGCCAAAACTGGCATGGTCAAAATAGTAATACCAGCAAGCAGACAAATCTACTTCATGGGATTCCCATAACTATGGAGCCGAAGCAGCTTGTGGGTTTGCAACGTTCTTTTTCATGCATGAATAGTCAAGTTCTGGTTCCAATAGCCGGTCAAAGTCAAAATCATGTCTCGAGACAGCCTGTTTTACCTGGTTCCATAACGTCACAAGCCTCACCTCTTATGGATTATCCTGCGAGTCACAAAAGGGAGTCGATTGGGAATAGTTTTCCTCTAGGGGGAAATTTGGGAGCTTCACCCATTATGTCTGCATCAACCCTCCAACAAGAACAGTTTGTTCCAAGTTATGGTCTTTCAAACAATGAAATTCAAAGCAAACGGCAAGATTGGGGTTTACAAAGTGGGAATTTGACCTTTAACTCTTCTCAACATACAAATAACATGCAAGAAGGATTGAATGTACTTCAACATAATTACACTTCTGGTCAAAATATGGGGGGTATTAAGGAAATTTTCTCGATGGGGGAACTTAGTGGGGCCCACGTTGCAGACATTCCCTCACGGGCTAAGGTGGAAAATGTTGACTATGTAACCTCTAGTCAATCATTTTATCCTGAAGAATACTGTCAAGATGATCTAACTGCAATTTTTACACAGGTTCGTTATTGTTCTTAGAGGTGACAATGGTCCTGGCAGCCAGTTTGGGTAACAGGTCAAAACAGATTCTGGTCAAATGGACCCGGTTGACCTAAAACACATTTTGACCATTTGCTCTTAAAAAGTTGCTGTATTAAATAATCAATGCTACTTACAAAAACTATATTATTACAATAGTACTTTTTAGAAGGTTTATGCTTTAAGAACAAACTTTGGACAACTTTCGACCAATTGATCCCCGTTTCTTTTTTAGCTCATTTTTCATACCCATTTTAGCATTACGTATATACAACCCAAGTTGACCCAGTTGTAAGTAAATGTGTTGAAATTGCCACTTGTTTTTGTTCTTGAATTGACATAGCTTGACTTTTCTAAAGATACAAAATACCAAATTTATAGATTATGTATTTCCTGTTGTTCAACAGCGACGGCAGCAAGAAGCGATTGGGCAGCCAGAAAATGTATTTGGATTGGATTGGCATTCTGTGGATAATCTCTCTGCATAAGGAGGGCTTGCACGTTGTGCTTAAACTTTTGGACATCGTGCAATCTTGGATGTATATGGTTTACTTCCAACCGAATTCGTGAAGATTTATAGCTTATTTTCCATGATGGATCATGGATGATGATAACAGTTCAAAAGGGCGATATCCAAAGGTATATCTGCATCAAATTAAAGGATTTAAGGTCGATTATGAAAACTTATAAAAGTGGGGGTGGTTAACTTTTTGAATCGGATTTTTGTGTATCTGCAGAAATTTTAAGGGTTGTTTTTAGTTTTAGCATGACAATCTTGTTTTTCACTCTTAGGATCTTCGTTGCACTTAGATTTCTGGATTTGGTTTATATATATGTTATTTGACTTTGAGATTATCTTTATGATTCTTTTTGGATGTAGTGTTTCGGCACAATTTATGTAGAAACGGGTCAGTTTGGATACTAATTTATGGCAAATGATCAAATGAATAAATTTGATATAAGCTGGGTTATAAAGAAAATGACCCGAATGACTCGATTATGGAGAAATGGGTCAGTTTGACTTTCAATTGTTGTTAACAATATCAAAATTTGCTTATCTAAAATTTCTGGATATCTAAACTCAGCCAACACAAAAAGTTAGAACTACTATTTGTTATGATGGAAAACCCTGATCCAGAGTTTAACTATGTTTGTTAGCGGAAAAATGTTTTTATCGATAGAATCAGGTTGATAGATTCAGGTTGAATGGTAAATATAACATCGATGAGATACCCGACATATAAGAGAACCTTGGCATGATAGTACTGAACATGATGTTTTGTGTTAGATGTCGTCTCGAAACGATAGGAGCGTTTTGTTTGATGGATTTGGAATGACTGTGCCTAAAGGATCTTTGTAAGTATGATTAGTTTCTCAGTGAAGCTAACATGGAACCTGTGTGTAGGAGGCTCTAATGGTTCTTGCTGGGAACCAAAAACTTGAACAAATTGTCAAGTGAAAGTTATACATTTCAAAGATTCATATGAAAACAAGAAAAGAAAATAATAATAATTCAAAATACATGAACCAAAATACCCATTAATACATATAAACCGTAGCTATACACGAAAACCTGAACCATAAGAACGTATCAATAAATTTAAAAAAAAAACAAAAACAAAATGAATCAAGAAATCTACAAAGTAATAAGTAATCAACATCTCTCTTCATCCATGGCTGTCAATGGTGCATTAACATCAAGACGATAATAGCTAGGAAAATCGACAAAACCCCCATGGACTTGTGACGGTTAGAATCATTTGTCGGAAGTATTCCAGGAAGTGCACATTCTTCCCCATTGAAGAAAACTTTAGTTGGAAACCCGTCGCCACTCGCTACATTAATTTGCGGTGTATTTTTCTTTGTGAAAGATATGACCGATTGTTGTTTACCTGGTATGCGTGGGTCTTTTTGCGGGTTAGCCCCGTCTACTTCCCCAACTAAATAGTTCAGTCCGGGTAAACCCTGCATTAGAATCGTGTTATTTTTCCCGTTTACCTCAAGAGTCGTCCCGTTAAATGAATACACTTTCTCGAACCCAGGGGTAAATTTGTTATTTTGAACTGCGACAAACCAATCAACAAAAGCAGCATCCTCCCAGTTGAAAATAGTGAGTCTAGAGGACCACCCACCTCGATAGTCCGTAAGCAAGTGCCAATTTATACTGACCCCACAGTGGTCGGAACAGGGTATTGGGTTTGGTACGGGTCGGTGTTTAATGTGAGCCCAAGCAGTAGCAAGTGTGGTTCGGTTATCAAAGGGGACCAAAAGAGCCTGAGACGGAAGAAACAATGCTGGTGAAGTTGCACTACATGCCCCGGGACTTTTACCCGCGCACCCACACGCACAAGTCGGGCATGGTATGATCGACTCGTTATAGTAAGCCGAAAACGACACACAACATTTAGGAGTTGAGCCCTTAGCTTGTGTAATATTACACACCACTTGCCAGCTTGACACTGCAGTTGCACCAGGTAGACCACTAGGGTCTGGGAACTGACTTGGGCTGACCCGAACTGGTGGACCACATTTATAATCCGGGTTCAACCGACCACTTATTTTAAAGTTTTGTGGTGGGATGAGTTCTGACCGGTTAATATCCGGTGGCATCTTGTAGACTTGTATCTGAAACGCCGACTTTGACTTGCTCGGGTCAATAGTTGGCGGCAAGATCGTACCATTCCGGCAACAAAACGGGATGTTACCTATTTGGGTGTTGTTGGTCATCTCAAGGGGTAAATCAATCAAAGTTGGCCGTCTTTCGCAGTTTAAAACAGTAGAGAAATCCATGTTTTGGTAAAATGAGCCCTGTGGGCCGAATATGCAACCTGATGAGTCACGAGTGAAGGGGTACGCGCCTTTAATGTCGCCAATGAACTCATCACGCATCCAGTCCCATGTTAGATTCCAGTTATCAAGCCGGCCTAGAGGGCTGTGGTTCTCTATGGTGACTGCAGCCCAGTAATTGGATTCGTAGGTTCGGATGACATCATACATTATTGTGAGGTCACCTTCCTGACGTGGTAGGAACTCGTCTGGAACAGTTATGTTTGTTATGGCGTTTGGATTTTTTACACAGCAAACCTCCATCACTCTACTCCCTGAAAGATTGATAAACCCGAAATATGTTAGCTGATTATATAATTTTGATTAAACATTCCACAATCAGTTTTAAAACTCATCACATTCAAAGATGTTAATCCAGAACAAACAGTAAGTTGGTCAAATCTTTTGAATTGCATCCTAGTTTCCTGCCGGTATTAAGATGGTCCGACAACCAAGGGATCACGAGTTATTTTCAACTAGAACACTCGTGCTGCTATTTACGGTTCAAAAGAAAGAACCTAGTTCAATTAAGATCAATCCTAGATGACCTTTTTTGTATTCAAATCTTTGCCAGTTTCTTGTATCAAAGTCAATTGTGCTAAAATAACATTCATAGCTTCTTTTTTACTGAACAAGTATTCATAGCTTCATATGTTAAACCATCATTGTTTGTAACGAAGCTTGTCGGTTTAGCATACATGTTACTGATTAACCGTCCGAACCAAACTCATAACTATGAAACAAGACTAATTATCAAAAACAGGTCGATCAGAAAATGTAACAAGTATATTACCTTGCATAGTAGGTGTAGGACAAACAAACCCATCATTAACAAGAAAAATATCCTCAGGCATAGGAATATCAGGCGACCCAACACCAAATTGCGTACCAACAAAACCAACCCGAACGGACATTTGATTTAAATCACCAGCAGTCTCAATAGCAGTTTTCAAATCAGCACTAGGAAAGCCAGCAAAAATGGTCCCATTTCCAACCGGGCCTGGAAGAGTAGCAGACCCATCAGCAATAACAGCATTAGAAGCCGAAACCAAATACTCATCATTTTGAAACCCCACAAATACCCTCCATGACTTAAGTTCCTCGGCTGCATTGTTAAGTACCCTTAGCGTTGATTTAAACTTGTACGGTTGTTGGGCAGGGTTGGATGTTAGTTCGGGTGGGATTTTGGAACCCGAATTGTATGTGTAAGATAAGAAAATGCCGTTGCAGGCGTTGGAGGAGGGTGCTGGTGCTGGTGCTGGTGGTAGTGATGGTGGTGTTTGGGCAGTGATGATTGTGAAGAAAAGGAAAAGGAAATGTAAGAAGGTGGAAGGCATGTTGTTCGAAATTTGAATGTTTGTGTTGAGAAAGTGTGTTTGTGTGTTGTTATAAATAAAGTGAGGGAATAATGGTAGTTTGAATAAGTTGATAGTGATTCTCACGATTTGGAAGTCAATGACTTGTAGTAATGCTTTAAAGTATACAAGGCTAAAAGCTAATGTATTATTTTTATTATTATTATTATTTGATTTGATTGTTTTTTTTTATTTTTAATTTTTATAATAATCCTCTCAAGTTAAAAAACAATTTGACAGGTCATATGTGATTTTTATAAGTATAAACTATGTGAGATTTTTACTGGGTTTGATTTTTATAAGTGCAAAAATATGCAGGATCTATCAAGTTGGTTTTTAACTTGAAAGGATCCTAATCGTTTGTAGTTATGCTTGACATAAGTTCCAAAAGATTTTGTATTAGAGAAACCGTAGTAAATTTAACAATGTGAAATTTCTTTAGAATTTAGTTTGAACTTTGAAGAGTTAATTACACAATAGTTCTTGTTGTTTGGTCCATAATACGCCTTGCTTTTAAAATTTGCAACTGTAAAGTTTTTCTTTTTAAACGGTAATATTATCGTTCATTTGTTTTTTCTTTTTCTTAAACTTTTTACAATTATTTATACATATATTCATGTAACGATATATTCACACTTTCACAGATACAAAAACATACAAATATATATCGCGTAAATGAATTCAAACTCCGGTTACGACTCCGATATGGAGGATTCTTTATTCAAGCACTTACTACTGTTGATTATTTAGATGACGAGTATAAAAAAGCAGCAGGTGAAAGTTCTACGCAACAAAGAGCATGAAGACGATGGTTACATAGAGGTCGTCTTGATGCCGCCGATTCTTCGTGGCATGATTACTTTGCCGACTTATAGTTTACCTCCCGGATTACTTCTGAAGACGGTATCGAATGCGCAGGGAACTGTTTATCCGTATATGTAATCCCCGACACGGTCGTTGCGGAATCATTAAAACCCCGACATGATCATTTAGCATCAACAAAATTCCATCAATCATGTATACTTGTGTGATTTTAAATTACATGATCACCCGAGGACAACGATTGCACAATGTGTGAACTTGAAGAAGACTCTTTGGCTGACCCAACGAATCTCTAGCAACGTTCGTGGAGAGAAGGAGTTGAAACACAAATACGTATAGACAAGCAATTACGTGATGCTCAAGCCAACATCAACTTAGTAATGCTTTCATCGAACACAGTTGGATACTCCCACCGAACTACTCTTAGCATTAATATTATCGTTTATCTTTATTAATGCATTGTTTTTTTTTTTTAATGTAATGTTTTATTATTAATATAATGTTTATTTTAATAATGTAATGTTGTAACTCATTGGTAATGTCTTTGTACCTTGGGGTTTTCCACCCGGGTTTGAATTCCACTCCCCACATTTGTGGGGGTAGGGGTGAAGGGGGTACTTGAGGTATTTTCAGAAGTCCCTGGTTCTATCCTAGGCATTCGGGTAGTTTATGAGTAGGAGCAGGATAGTTAGCTGTTAAAAAAAGTGTGTTTAAAAAAAAATTGTGTTTAATTTTTAAAAATAAAAAAGTAAAGTGATGAAGTAAGAGAAGATGTGTTGTTGGCAGGGATATGTCAGTTAAGAAATGTTGATTTAACGTTGAGCTGACATAACCGATGAAGGAAGAAAAATGTCACTATTAGGAAATATCTAAACTCTTTTTTGGAGATCTCTAAATGTAGTTTTTATATCTACAATTGATGATAAGACCCCTCTCAACGGTAGTGTCACCACCTCGTCTCCAACTTGTCACGCCTCATCTTTGTGACTCGTTGTGGGTTTTCGTTGCCAAAGAGAAGAGAAGAGGACGAGTTGGGGCCCTTTTGATCATGCGTGTGTGTTTTTTGTGTGTTTAATTAATCGGAGATAGTAAGGAAAAATTATAAAAGAAGTGAGGAATAGATGTTATCGGGAGTGTGTCAAGGGGCGTAATGGTAAGGAAAATGTGACGTGAGATGACACCGTTGAGAAGGACCTAAATATTTACGGTGTGGGTCCGTCATTAAAAATCAATTGTAAAAGTAGATTCGCATGAACATGTAAATTAATAAAGTCCCACACACATTTCTTTTTGCATTCACATATGGATATTAACGGGTAATCGTTTTCCTTAACGAACTCACACGGACATGACTTCACTATCGCACATTAGGTTTCGTGGTTTTGTTTGCTCAAAAGTTTTCCTAGTACCGTTACAATGTATTGTAACATTTGTTTATTTTTATATTCTAAAGTTTGAAGTATATAATAAAGAGTCCAATTATCTTTATATTCCATTCCTCATGACATGCACTCTTCATCCATGTTACAATATATGGCACGTTTTCAGATTTAAAATTAATGTGTCGTTTATTTTTGCATATTTTATAATTTATACCAGTGTGTTTGACTTCTTAACACAACCTGTGTAAAACATACACATATGAAAAATAATATATGATAGAAAAATTACGAGTTTGAATATATGGTGTAGCACGTTTGAATATATGAAAAATATTTTTTTCGGTGAAGAAATCTTCACTTTTTTTTTTTCTAGTCAACTTTATTCATATAGTAAAATTCATACATTTGAAAATATTTATTTTTTATCCATTTTTTTTAAGTGAAGAAATCTTCACTTTTTTTCAGTCAACTTTATTCATTCAGGACAAAAAAATTCATTTTTTAAATCCTTCTTTTTCCAGTCAAATTCATTCAATGAAATTCGTTCATTGAAGTTCATACAATGAAGAAATATTCATTTTATTAAATTTTTTTTCCAGTGTAGAAATCTTTACTTTTTTTTTTTCTAGTCAACTTCATTCATTCCAGTGGAGTTGATACAGTGAATAAATATCCATTTACTCATTGAACTATTGAAGATTCATTTTCATTTCTTCACCAAAGCAATGAAGATACATCTTTAGCGAAAAATGAACATGTTATCAAAACTGTGAATTTTTTTTTGGTATAAGCAGACTAAAATTACCATATAAAATCAAAAATACAATACAAAATGTTCTATCCATCACATCTTACAAGTTATAAAATGAGATGGATAGATTGATAAAAGTACAAGACAATATAAGATAGCATACTACAATGTAATTATGACACAAATACAATGATCAGAAACAAAAAATGTCAAAGATAATGTATTGATGATGATGATAAAAGCACCCTCACATTATGTACCACACCAACAGACTTGGAACTGACATTCATCTATTTCGTTCTGCAAGTACGAAGATGTTTGCAGCCAAAATACAAGCAATGATCACAATGGCGGAGCTACATGATGGTCAAAGGGTGGCTGTGGCGGTTTCACAATGTCTATAAAACTTTATAATTATAGTACTATTTTTATGTATTAGTTTAGTTTAAAGCTAATTGGTCACCCAACAAAACATGCATTCAATTTAAAGTTACTGGTCTATTTTATATACTTGTTAGTATTTTGTAAACTGTTTGGCCACCCGAAATATAAAATCCTGGCTTTACCACTGAATGATTCACATCTGTACGTACTAATACTAAACAGGAAAGGGACAACCCACTGATATAACACACACAAGAAAAAAAAGAAGATGGAGAAGAATTCTTGATTCAAAAATTACATAGTAAATGAAAACAAAAAAAAAGAATGTTGGAAACATAGCAATGGGCCAATGGCGTAAGAATATTGTGTTGGAATAATAATGATTCGTATTGAAAGAATAATGAAAACATGATAATAATAAACTTACCCAACAAACCTGTGGATCCTGAAAGATGATT
>JAOXNX010000033.1:9607346-9625817 GCA_028566075.1 Solidago caesia
TAATGACATTTTTAAACCACAGGGGCCGAAACTCAAATCGCGACAACCACAGGGGCACCTAATGAAATTAACTCTAAAATAAAATAATGAATGCATCTCTTCAATACCAAATCACTTGCAACTTTTTTCACCATTAAAATACAAGATTTCGTTTCTTTCATTTTTCCCCCCTTCTTAACTCTTTCTTTCATAATTAGTATAACATAACTTTCATGACTAAATAAAGTTAACATAATATAGTTTCGATGCCTAAACCTAATATTAAACAGTTTGGATCTTAGCTTGATGCCCTCTAGATTGTGATGCTCCGGGCGGTCACTCACTTGGCCCACCCCCAGGGCCGGCACTGGATAAATCATGCATGCATTCAGGCAAAGATATATTTATCTGAGATATCTTGAATGTAGAGAACTTACTTAGGGCTTCTTAAGTAGAGATAGAGTTTTACACGAGATTAAGACGATAGGTTTTTTGTGGTATTCTAATAGATTGAAAAATGGATCTATTAGATGGGAGGAATGGATTGATTTTAATGTAATTTGATTTTCTGTAATTATTGCCCTACTCCGTAATTGCGGAGTAGTGATTTATAGTGAATGATACATACTTTTCAAAAAAAAACGTGGGGCTTCTTAAGGAAAAAAACAAGTTTGTGTTAAGCAATGACAGCATAAACACTTAGAAAAAGACCAAGGGAATTAAGAGGTAAACAATTCAACCATTTGTATCATGTTATTTCTACTAAGCATATATACATACATCATGTATATAATATACTAAGGGATAATTTGTATCTTGACCGAAGATCGGGGTTTGAAACTGGTGAATTAGGGTACCTGCATTCTTAGGTAAAGATCTCCAAGAACCCTCACCATTAGCTTGAATGTATTTGATCAATCTCTCGTCTTCTTCAGCAGTCCACCTCCCTCTTTTAACCCCTTCTTTTTCACCACAAGGTGCTCTTCCCATTTTTCACTAGGATTTTTTGGTGGGTGTGTTTTTGGCTGTTAAATGGGAGGGGGTGATGATTTGTAGTAAGTTGTCACACATTCAAACCTTATATACACTTAAGGTTTATTTGGTGAAATGAAACCTTATATACACTTGGTGAAATATAAGTTCTTATATGTTTTTATGCCCTATTAATCTATCCTAAATGTAGCCAATCGATACTCGGCCGCCAGGTATGATTCCTTACCTCTTATACTTTACTATTCTTCTCCCTTTGGCCGGAGGTCCTTATGAAAGTAGTCTCTTTACCATTGGGTAGAAGAAAGACTGACTACATCTTACCTCCCCCATACCCCGTTTCGACAGGGATTGGATACTGTTGTTGTTGTTTATTTGGTGAAATGTATTTTTCTTATAAATGCCGACAAAGAAAATTACATTATCTATACCGGGGATGGTTATTGTAAAACAAGTATTAAAATAAAATAAATAGGAGAAGATTGTTGTTTCCCAAGTTTGCACAACTAATAGTAAATAAAGAACATGACACAAAGTAAATAGATAGATCAAGATCTAAATATAATCAAGTCAAAGATTCTTGATCCTGTATTCATGTAAAAAGCATAACTCTCTTTAAATCACATATATTTAACATAAAGCATAAGAGTGTGAGATTTCTAACAACTTGTAACATAATTGTATTTTCGACTATATGACGATGCGTTCAAACAATGTTATGAAAATGAAGACTCCGAAAGACACCACCATAACTTTGGCATTTGGAAGAAACAAAAAAAGAAACATCATTCCCATCTCTTTCTCACACTATAAAAGAGATGTAAAACTCATATACAGTAAAAGCAATGCCCGACTAATCAACCAACTTCTTATCTCCTTCGAAAACTGACCTTAGCTGGAACCGACCTGTAATGGGTAACCAGACCACATTTGATGCTCTGAACTGACCTGACCTGACCTGATCTGACCTGACTCGACCTGACCGGACTCAACTTGACCTTACTGATAGCAAAATGCTATTTTGCGTCCAAAACCTGCAAATTTGAAAAATATCTTAGCTCGTGATTGCTAGTTAGATGCAAGTTACAAGAAGCTCATAATTTATGTCCCAGATGACTGTAATTTTTACATAAAAGTGGCATGGTCTTGTTGGATAGCAATCATGTGCTTATGGAAAACTAAAGAGAGAAATATATTGTACTCTATGCATATGAACGAGGATATAGGACCGAGAGTAGATTACTAAAAGATATCGACATGTACTCATTAATACAGAGCTTTAATTTAAAAAATGTATTAAATTGAAGCATATATTGCATCGTATTTTATCCCCAATAACACAAAACAATGTACCGTATATGAAGAAAATGATATGATTAGCAAAAGTTACCAGTTAAATCTGAAAATAAAATAAGAAGTTAAAACATACATCACATCTTATTTGGTCCCAATAAACTTAAAGTAATGTAAATAAACAACGTTTAGAAGAAATAAAGATACCCAATCTACTGTAAAGAAAGAAAATAATATGGCTAAAAGAGTTAGCAATTCAATTTAATGAATAAAATACAAGGTTTAAGCCTATAATAGAACAACGTTTCGTAAAAGTGAAACTGAATTTACCCCCCTTGTGACATATATTAAATTTAAGTATATACTACACTTTATTTTAGCTCCTAGTGACGTAAGGGAGAAAATAATATGGTTTATAAAAGTGAAATTGAATTTACCCCCCTTGTGACATATAATTTAAGCATGTATTGCATTCTATTTTAGCCCTCAGTAACATAAAACAATCTAAAAAAACAATGTTTCTCTACCGTAAATGGAGAAAATGATATGCCTAACACAAGTAACCAACAATATCTAACAAATAAAAGTAAAAGCTTAAGCATTTATTGCATCTTTAACATAAGAGAGATAAAATTATCAATGTTACGAAAAAATAAAGGTAGGTACACTATCATAAATGGAAAAAATAATATGCCTTTAAAAAGTTACCAGTTAAATTTAATGAATATAATAAAAAGTCTATGCATATGTTGCATCATAATTCTAACCCTCAATAGATATAAAGCAATCTATAAAAACAATGCAAGAAAAATAACATCAGTGCATTGTTCCCTAAAGTGAGAAAATAATATGGTTTATAAAAAGTAACAAACTGAATTTAAAGAATATAAATAAAAACTTTCTAAAGTTTGAGGGGGATAAACAAAAATTTTAATAAACTTTAGTTAACATACATTTAAAATGGTAAAGGGAAAAAGTACAAGTAAAGTCCGGGGGGAAACAAAAGTTTTAATTAAAGAAGGTACACCATAATATGGTGCACCCTACCGAAGGGGGTAAAACCCATGTTATGAACAGTAAAAACGTGTCGCTGAATGTATATAGTTGGAATTGGAATTGGAGTTGGAATTGGAGTTGGAATTGGAATTGGAATGGAATTGGAATTGGAATTGGAATTGGAAATGGAATGGAATGATTGGACAAATTGTGAAGATGGAACTAATAATTTGGTCCCGTCTAGCAAAATTCAAAGTTTTTTTGTTGGGTAAAAATAAAAGTGAGATGGTTGAAATATAAACAAATACTAGTAGTATTCTTTCTCCTATTTTATATTCGGGTTAGTTTTAACCAGAAATTTAACGTGTGCAATAGCATCATTGAACAGAGTCACAGGCTACCTCCGCATAGGCATGTGAATCATTTTATGTCAAGAAATGTAGCGAACAAGTTAGAGAAAAATTAAGATTAGTAACTTATCATCTGCCAGAAAATGACTTAGTGGCTGATGAGCCAAATAAGATTGGTAATTACCCACGTAAGCATTCCAGGCTGCCAGCATGTTGAAATAGTTTCTGTAAAACTGGTATACTGTTACCACTTACTGTAAGCCAAGTAAAAAAAATACTGACTGCAGGCATGTTTTTTCTGGTAATTAAACCTAAAAAGTAGAAGTAGACATATTGGCGGGTTGAGTAATGAGTGAAAAAGGGCTCGGGTCTAAAAGATAATTTTTGGTACGGCTCTAAACAGGTTGAGTAATGAGTGAAAAAGGGTTTGGGTCCAAAAACGATAGTATATGATCTAAATGATACATCAAATTTTTTAAGTAAAATCATCTAAAAAGTTATTAGGATTAAAAATACAGGACATGAGACTTTTGACCCAATCCTATATTTTTACCCCTTTGTTAATGATATAATGTGACCCAAATCAAGCCATTCATAAGTAAATGGGACTAAATATCCACCTTTACTAAAAGGTAATTAAAAATATGAGTTGTTCAAATGTACTTAAAAGATGTAATTATTACCTTCAGTTGTTGAAATTGAACCCACCGGGTGGAACTTGAACATTATTTGCTCCAAAGTTGAAGCCAGGTTGTGCAGCATCTCCTACAGCCTCATCCTCCTCTTCCAACCAGTATGTCTCAAGAATCTTAACTGCTTTCTCATAAATTTCATTATTGTCATGGCTCTGCAAATTCTCAATCTTTTCAAGACCCTCTGCATCATCTATCAACTGAGCATAGTAATTAACATCTCCTGAATGGCCCAAATTCTTCTCGGCTTCCCCAACTTTGAGTATGTTCTCAAGTCCTTCTAAACAGACGGTCACGATCCTTGGATCGGGACATGCAAGAAGATCACATAGGGGTTTTATACATCCCTGGTTCACCAAGTACCTAAAAGTCATACAATATAGTTGAAGGTTTAAATATGTTTATTTAATTTCGATATTAACATTTGGGAAGGATATGAAAGGAGAGTTTACTTGATCTGTTCATTGTTACCACCAGAAGTGGCATTTGAAATTGCCCAGGCAGCTTCTTTCTTTATGTCAAATTCAGCTGTCTGTAGCAGATTCACAAGGGGGGCAATTAACCCTGCTCCAATTACTGACTGTACAATGAAAAGGTAATTATTATTACATATACTTCTACTTAAAGGTGGGAATTTACAACATATTTTTTATAAATGGGTAAAACCAACAAATGTGGATATATAAAATGCAGGGCAAAGGGCGAAAGTTGGAAAAGTGAATATTTGATGCTATAGTTATGCATAAAACATTTAGAAAAAAGTGCTCTGGGTCACCTGCTAAAAAAATTTACCCACTTTGACTTGTTACCCAAAAAGCCCCAACCCACCCAACTAGCCACCAGCACCTCTACCCAATATACAAATCAGAATATAATGTTAACTGAAGGTTTTGTTGCATGATGATGTTAAGGAAAACAGATAAAAGCTTCTTTCTTCCTTCAATTATACCTGTATTTGTTCTTTGTTTCCTGCAGTGATGTTTGAGATTGTCCAACATGCTTCTTTTTTGATGCTCTTTTTATGGTTATTTGTTAGCAAGTTCAGCAGGCATGGAAGTGCACCGTGCTCAATAATACACTACAAAAAAGCTTACGGGAATTAGTTCATAAATTGAAATTCATTAATTCGAGACTATAAAAAGCTACCACTATTTTTCAAAAGTAGTAAACACAAACTTGGCGTGGAGGAGACCCTGACATGACAGAACAAAATTTCTATTTCAAACATGCCATATTGTGAACCATGTTACTGATTGTGTCATTTTCAGAAAAGAGACGCCCTAAAGATCATGTTCCTGATTGTGTGGTTCAGTAAGTGGTCAACTAAGAACCGAATGCTTGATTGATTAAATGGGGATCAAGCATATTGTTTAAGTAGGCCACTTAAGCCATCTAGAATTAATATAAAAATAAGTGTCTAAATTAGCCTTTTAAAAACAGGTGTAGCTTAATATTCTATAGTTCTCTTATAACTGTTTGCAAATAAATAATAAAAAAATCAGTTTTAGCCCTTAACCTTTTTACGCAAAAAAGATGTTACAAATAGTTTTACAAACAATCAAACAATTATTCTAAACAAGATAACATCAAGATCTGGTTTGATGAACAAATAATGCTGGCCTAAAACACCATCTACTCACTTTACTGAAAAGCTACATGACTTTAGTGATCTACACAATTACTAGAAGATCTTGACTTTCCAAAGCACAAAATTGGTCATACTGGTCAACAAAATAACCAGGATTTAGGACATATGCCCATGAAAATAGACAGAGAAACATTTAGTAAAATTTTAACAAACTAACACAAAATAATGAAAGTGCAGAAGACTTGACATTTCTTTTTAACATATACATGATGTCTCTTATGTTTGTAGACTACATTAATCTTATTAACTTCTCTGTTACGGGACATAAAAATCGTACCCGCACAATGTGCGGCGGTAGATGGCTTCTTAAATTTGAATATATTTGTAAATTTAAGTTAACATACCCCACAAGAGATGACAGCGGACGGTTTTTTCGACAGCTGACTCGATTTTTAATTGTCTAAAACACACTTATATATATATATATATATATATATATATATATATATATATTGCATTTGTTATTCATTGGTAAAATATAAGGCAGTTTAGATATTGTACATGACATATTGTATATATGTATGTATTGAGGAGTGCTGGAGGAAACTCACATACCTGAGTTTGGAGATCATCTCCAGTAACAATGTTCCCAACAGTTCGCAGTGCAGGAATGAGTACCGAAGGAGAAGGATGTCTAAAGAAGCAGAAGTAGATTCATCAAACTCTTACACATTTCAGTTAGGGGGTATCAAGCAGAAAAAAGTATTGAAGTACAACTCACTGGAGCAGCTCAACCAGACGTGGGCAGACACCCGCCTCAATTACAGCTTGAATTTTGTCATTTGTACCATCAGACAGATAGGAGAGAGCCCAGCATGCATCAGTCAAAACCTCTTCATCATTTGAATGAACAAGACGTTCAAGAGCAGGAAGTGCTGGCTTTGTCTGCAAATTACAGATCGTCAGTATATCTTACAGGAAAAAGATCGATAACAGTCGGAACTAAATAGTCTTAACAACCAGTTCAAATGGTGGTTGTGGTTTTCCCCGACAGAAATTTGATAATGTCCAGGTAGCATTTCTCAGCATGGAAAGTTTAGCATGCTCGTTCAACTGAGCCAACAAAGGAATCAAGGCCCCTTGACCAAGGACGAGATCACGGCACCTGGGTGAATCTCCAGCAACATTTCCCAATGCCCAAACAGCCTACAACAACAAAAACGTGGTGAGATAATATAATTTATCAGATATAGTAAAACTATAACAGAACACATGTTACCTGCTCACGAACATCGTCACTTGGGGAACCAAGAAGCTTCACGAAAATTGGGACAGCCCCATGATCAATTACAACCTTAGTATTCTCAGATGTACCTGAAGCAATGTTTGTGAGAGCCCAAGCAGCTTCAAACTGTTTAGAAAGCAAAAGCCAGATTAAAGTCATATATATAGGCAAAAAAGAAAATCACACACACTGTATGTGACCCAGACCTGGAGCTGTGGAAAATCCTCCCTCATTAAAAACTCAACAAAGCGAGGTACGACCCCCGATTGTATAACTTCCTCAATTGGAGGACTCCGTTCTGTAAAACAGGTTCAATACGTATGAATATTTGCACTCTCAATATAACCACAAGCAATCACTTCCAACATTATGTATACCTATAGAGAGTAATTTCCGAAACTGAGTAGTTGCCTCCAGCTGCAGACTCCCATCATTTGAATATACTCCAGCAACCATAGAAGGAAGGCTCTCCAACTGCATGTGGATCAAAATGGTTTTAGCAGTTCAAAATCCAAAATATCACACACATGCATTAATAATAGCATAGCCCAGCTATGCATAACAAAACTCTCAAAATACCAACAGTTATTGTGTTCAATTACATAGTTGTTTGGCTCTTACGAGTCACGAGTCGACTTGTTCTAGTCGAGTCACCATAAAAGTGGTGACTCTATAGGTGACTCTCAGTTGCTCCCGAAACTTAGCCTCACTTGCAAGTCAGGGAGTGACTCGGTCGGAGTCGAGTCAAGAGAAGAACAATGAATGAACCAATGATTGTCGTAGTTTCATCACAATCTATGTATATACATTGGCTATGTATTTTATTAAATATTAAACTTATATACATGTGAAAGATACGTAACGATATGCCAAAATTATAATACATGTATATAAAACTATATTTTTATATGTTAAAAGTATTAATTAAATTATTAATATAACGAGTCGAGTAACGAATCAAAAGTATGGGATTTCGAGTCACGAGTCAACAACTATGTTCAATCACTTCTTCTATCAACACACACTCACAAAGTCACAGACCAAATTCTAATACTTTAAACCTAAAGAATTAACAGAGAGTCTCACTAAAACTGTACCTTTAATTTCAGTTAGCAAAGCAGTCATCCATCTTATCCATTTATTAAGATTGGAGACAAAAGATAAAAGTTTGAACACTTCATAATAAAGTAATTTCACCCTCTCTCTAACTAACTACTGTATAACACCACTAATCTTGTCAAGTAACCCATTCTTCGATGTGATGATAAAAGAGAAGAAGAACCATCACAATACCCTAAAAAAACCCAACCATTTTAGATATCTAAAGCTAGTTGATCAACAAAACTTCTACAGGGTAACTAAAGGCCAAATAGCATCCACGAAATTAAAACTAAAAGGTTAGTCGTATAACACATGTTGATAATTTGAAAGAGCACGGAACGTTTAATGTTATGGATCTGATCGTCTTACTGAAAGAAAGAAGAACTCATCAGTCTAATACACATTCCACTTGTTTGCAGGAAATAAAAGAAGGCATGCTTTCTTCATGGTAAAACTTTGAATGGATACTTAAACATCTGATTTTCTGTTTTTAACGTTATAGTTTATCTCCTTAAGAACGGATTCCAATATCAGTATTTATTTTCATATTCCCAATTTAACCTCTAGGGTCAGTCTTGTTGGTTCTTTGGCTGAATTGATTGTAAAAGATCCAAATCACGCTCTATATAATTTGGACCGACCACATTAGGATTTTGATTTGCTCAACAAACATAGAATGAAAGAACAAAACAGGACTCCTGAAGGTTGACAACTCAAAAACTGGCCAAGAAAGCCGCAATTACTAGTAGCACCGCTATTATAAAATCCACCATACGCATTTCTTAACTTGAAGTTTGTTCATCATTTTAAAACTATGGCCTATGGTTGGTTACATCTTAGAATCCTCTATTATATATATGTTGTGCTAGAAATACACACTAAGTCATAGCTTCAAATCATTTATAAACACTTGGGCGTTAACCTTCATACTTAACTAACAAGCACCTGATAAACTTCAACTAGCTAATCGGTGCGTAATCATATCATATTCTTATGTATATTATACGAAAAAAGTACAAAAACATGAAGAAAAAAAAAATTAAAAACCTTAAATCTACATACTAAACACTACTTATATCTTCTCAAGTCTCAACCCACTTGTAACATAATAACAATCATAAACTCTAAACAATTTCAAATAATCCTTACCTAGAATTCTAACAGTATTGATCAATCATTCATATCAAATCACAATACATCTAATAGTTCTACAAAATCACATCAAAATCACATCGAATCAAACCTATATATAAACATATCTATCTATATCTATATATATGTCTATATATGTATATGTATATGTAAAGATATATACTTTTTTCTCGATAGTGGAGGTTTGAACAGGAAGAGCAGCAACACCACCAGCAGCAGCAGAAGGAACAACTTGACGTTTCTTAAGTAAGTTTTCTTCTCTTTTATTTTTACGGATCTCAACCATATTATCTTCTCTCCGCCGGCGTCCTTCCTCCGCATCGACGGCGACTTTGTAACGGTTCCGGCGAACCTCGGTTCTCGCGCTAGGTCTCAAAGACATGATTAATTGATTGATTGAATTTTGAAATTTGAAACCCTAGGATGGATGTGTGTGTGACAGTAGAAGGAATGAAATAAATTAATTTCTTGTATTATTGTTGTTGTAGATGAGTGAATAATGGAACTGGATGGATGCGCATACCTGACAGACAAAAAGTAGCAGACACTTCTTTTTCTATTTTTAATGATTTAATAATAGTACACCACCTCCAAGGGGCCCACTAATCAAGACACGAATCGAATCGAACCGAACGAATCCGATTCGTTTGACTTAATGACTAGTTCATAAATAACCGATTCGTTTAACTTAACGAATAGTTCATAAATAAACAAAGTTGTCTCATGGTCTTTAGGGGCCTACAACGACTCTTTTATTCGAGCGTTATAAAATACAAGTCTATAAAAATTATTTCAAATTTTAGTCAATATTTCCGAAAATTAATTTCGGTTGACGTTATTTATATTTTTGTTTATTATAAATGATCGTATGTTGATATAATTAATTATAAAGTAAATTATGCGGATCATCCATGTGCTTTGTCATTTTTTCGGTGTCGACTCTTCGGAAAATTAATTACATTAGGCATCCTCATAGTTATCGTGTAGTCTCAATTACGTCGTTGTAGTTGGTATTTATCCCTAAGTTCGTCTATGTCCTTGTCATTTTGTCTTAAGTTTGTCCTTGTAGTTGTGTTTTTTTTTTTTTTGTTAAAATGTGCAAAAGAACGTAATTGGAACAAAACAACAACCATGAAAATGCCTATTGTATTTAAATTCTCAGAGAAACGAAAACTAAAAAACGACAAAGCGCGGGGATGATCCCGTGTAATTTACTCTTAATATAAAACATAATAGTTAAAATGCTTAAAACAATAAATACTATTTTGTAATAACTTGAAGTTAAGAAGAATTGAAGATGAAGTTTAAATTTGCAAAAGTCAAATAATTCTTATCAAACTAGGCCATTTTGATTGTATTTGTAGATGGAATTTTTTAATACAAGGTAACATTTGTGGAAAACGATTTAAAAATATCCATGATAAAAGTTTTAAGGATGTGATATACATAAAATAGCAATGAGAAACATAAAGTTAAGCATTGATTTCATAGTTATCAACTCAAGTCATCTCAATATTCATTTAATTATCTAATATGAAGATACATTTACTAAGACGCATAAATGTACAAACATTTACGAACAAACTATCGAATGTTTACGAACAAATTATCGAACGTTCATGAACATAAATGAACCAATGAGAGCTATGTTCACATTTGTTCATTTAAGTAAACAAACAGATATTTGTTGTTCATGTTTGTTCGTTTAAAAACTGTTCGTTAAACATTCAGTTTGTTTACAGCCCTACTAGTGGTCAACATCTTGGACCTCTTGACAAGGGGTCTCAGTTCAAATTTCACTAAGTACATCTTGGAGGTGGCCAGAAAAATGTTCAAAAACAGTCATGAGATATTATGACCAGACTGCGTACATCTGAATAAAAAAAGACTATCTTATATAACACCCTAAATCTTTATTTCATCTATGTTTTACCCAACTTTAATATGTGTTTATGAACCGCCATATATGACTTGTATGCAAATAAATGTGTCTTATATATGTATTGTGATCATGTGTAAATTATGTAACTGTATTGCATTATGATAATTAGGTGTGGAGCTTGGTTCCGAATAGTAATTGATGTAACTATGAGGGACTTAAGTGTGAGTTATCTAAACTAAGTGTTGGAGTTAGTGGTTAACCGGTCAAGTGCGCGGTTTAAGGTTCAATCGGTCCAACTGGTCGGACCCTACAAGAAAAACCGGCCTCTATTATTATATAATTTCATATATATCCGATCTATAAACATATATATATTTATAATATTGAAAAAATAGTTAAACAAAAACCAAGTTAGTAGAGGTGGTTACACGCGTTTGATGTTGAAATCTTTGACGAGGTATGGAGTTCGAACCGTGCAATATACATAAGCGGTTATTAATATTTGTACGTTTTTCGTCTATTAGAAACGCTACATATTTAATGTATATGAAGATATAGCAAGAAAACACCAATGGTATGTTGGGCGGGTGCCTTGCCTCTGTTCTTGCACACGCAGGTTCGAAACCCGCCCGGCGCAATTGTATTTTCCACATTTAAATACTCTTGAACCGAACCGGTTAGCCCACCGGTTGACAGTTGGACGCAATTGTTTTTCCACATTTCAATACTCTAGAACCGAACCGGTTAGAAAAAACCGTCAGCCCAGCGGTTGACAGTTGGACTGATTCGACCGGCCCGGTTTTAAAAACCATAATCACCACTTCTCTATCTCATTTCTGCCTTCATAGTCACCATAACCTCCATTTAGCTTTTGAGTGCTTACGCAAAATGTATAACTATTAAATGAAATAAATAAATAAATAAAAATCCTATTGGGGTTTAATCATTAGCATATAGTTTCAACACTCTAATTAAGTTCAAAATGTACATTCAATGTCATTATGCCCTAAGGCCTCAAAAAGTAGTTGGGAAATGATTTATACACTTATTCTGTTTTTTCCATACTCATTCATTATGAACATGTTAACTCTCAAATTAAGTCACAAAAAATATAAGTTAAATAATTTTATCAAAAGCCCTTAAATACTCGATCAGTCCGGGCTCATGGTATAGATCATGTCTTGCAATGGGTGCTTCACCACGGACAGCCATGATTCGATCTCCCGATGTTCTTGGTGGTGATGAATAAAGGATCGAGGTTTCTATAACCTCTCGGCGAACATTTTCTTGTTCTCGTAATAGCCATTGCGCTCGTAAGGCAGTGATTGACAACCCTGCAGCAAGAAAGACCGTTGTAATACCCAATACCCCGGCCGAAGAGAATAAACCTTCTCGAGCGACAAAACATCTAGCCCTTGATGTCGACCATCCTTTTAAGTGCCCTGATTCGACACTTAGCCCAATCAACAACAAAACTTCTGCCACCGAGAAACATATCCTATAATTGCAGACATATAAGGCTCTTTCAGAATTATCATTAAGCCAATTAAAACACATTGCAGATTTCATTATGTGAATGTAACAAGATAACATATTGCGACGGGCCGGCTTTATGAACGTACCAAGTGGTAATGAAGAAAAATCCTGCTTGCCAAGAGAGAGTGTTGAGATGATCATCACCAAGAGGATCCCAAGTTAAAAGTTGACTAGGGTCCGGGTCTGATTTACTAACCGAGAGTAACAAGTGCGTGTGTTGTACCACCATAGCAACCGCGAGGGACAAAAATGCACCCGCTGCACAAATTAATGGTGTCTTTCCATTGCCGCTATATCTGCATTCGCTCTTCGCAGTATCCCCTCCACCACCATCACTCACCTCACGTATTATCTGTAGAAATTTAAGAAAAGTAGTACAACTTAGTTTTATTATGGAAGGAAATAGTTCCTGCTACTGCGGAATATACAGATTACTCATCAAGTTACTTACAATAAGATGAATCCAATCGGTAAATTATTGAACGTGTCAGGGTAATGACTACAGGTAGCGATTCTTACACGACCGGCAACATGACACGGAGATAAATGCATTTTGGTTGGGGCTACACATGTTTGAGTCATAAATGGGTCGACACAACTAACATGTTTAATAAAAGGGTTAGGTTTGGGTTGACTTATTTAACACGTTAACATCTTATATACTATATATTTTCCCAAAAGTCATGACAGGTTTATACTCTCTTATACTTTGCTTAATACTTTTGTATATCTTTTAAGTACTTTATAGTTGTTTAAAACATGTGTTTTAATATTTACTGTGTGCAGTGACTCTCAACTTAAATTTGTTATTGTTTAACTCTTCAATTCAATGGATATGGTAAGTAAATGGGTAAACAATAGTAACCCATTTATCAAACAGGTAAGGTTTAACCTCAACGTTTTGACACGATTAAGTGAAATGGTTGGGTATGGGTTCATATATATGAACCCGCCTACAGGATAAACCAAAATCCGTCAACCTGAACACGAAACAATAACCACCTACGGTAATGCGGCATACTTAGTTGGAAGTTTCATAAAGAGCAGATTATGAATGTAATGAAAAAGATAGATAACCTGAGAGCGTGTCGCCTCTGCAATAAGACAGAGAACAAAGCAAAGCAAGCCAAGGAGTAGCGAGAAAACCATCAAAACCACACTTGTTTTGCTACCGATATCAGTCCCTCTGCGACGACTAGGCGCAAGATCATCATGCGTCACAGCCATTGAACGGACGGTCGGGTTAATGTGTGTTTGAGCTAGGAAAGGTCATATGAGTCATGGGTGATATAATGTCGAGTATGAGATATAAAGAAGCATGAGTTATAAGTTTTGGCATTTTCGAATTGCTTGGGTGAAAGGGTTACTTAAAAGTTGGAGATTCTTTATCTTGGTGTGTCACCAAAGGGGCTTTACATGCAAGTTTTGATCCCCCAAAGTGTAGATTCTTAGTTTTTAGGGATTTTAAAGGTGTTTTTAAGCAAGTGTTTACGGATTATTAAGAGATATATAAAGGCTTTAATTAATAATCAACAATATTAAGAGATTTTGCTTACAAAGTTTCATAAAAGTTGGTTACACTTGTTTTTTATGGAGTTGTATACAATTTAACTTGTTTAGCTTTTTAAGTTTAATTTATTCTAATTCTGAAAGTAGACATATAATTTGATACACTTAAAATAAAAATTTGTAAATTCAAATCAAATTAGTAGCACAAAAATTTGGATCCATTTACATCTAAAAGAATTAATAATTTAGTATATTAAATCTTAGTCTCGTATATATAGGTTAACCTTCTTTTCAGAATTTCTTTTTTGTTGCAAGAACCTTGAAAACTCCTAACTTATATATTAGATC
Source organism: Solidago caesia (assembly GCA_028566075.1). Taxonomy (NCBI): domain Eukaryota; kingdom Viridiplantae; phylum Streptophyta; class Magnoliopsida; order Asterales; family Asteraceae; genus Solidago; species Solidago caesia. The sequence goes on from JAOXNX010000033.1 coordinate 9,622,048, forward strand.
ACATGTTTAAAATTCGTTCGCATGTAAACGTTATAAAAGTTCATATTGTAAAAGAATATTTTTTTTAAAACCTTAAAAATATCATTTTGTTCACATGTAAATTAAATAAGTCACATGTACCATTCACATATGAACATATTAAGTTATATGTAATTTTACATGTATTTAACAAATTTTTTTGTTCTCGTCTGAATATTTATTTTGTTTTACATGTGAAATGAAATTATTCATATGTGATCAAATACATAATTTGAAAATTATCATAATTTATGGAAGAAAAAAAATCTCTATAAATAAGGAAGCCTATATATATTATGTTTCTTTTTTACAAGGCAATGAACTACTCTGTAAAATTTTTGGTAAAGTTAATCGGTGATGTCTTTGCCTTTCCAAAAGCAAAAAAAAAAAATAACAGGTGATGTCATTGTTGCATCATCTTGAGAATGAACTTAGTTGACCAAAACCATTATTAGCCGAATTAATCCAACCACATAATGATTGTTGACGAATAATGTAAAAGCGGGCAATTTTCTCTAAAAGTCCATTTTTTAAACCAACCAAGTCAACCAGGAAAAAATGATAACACTGTCTAATTTCATTTTTATTTTTTAAATTAGACACGTACCTGCGTAATGTGGCGGCGAGTAGTGTAAGTAATTGACGTAAAGGTAATTGTTGTAAAGGGGATAGTGTAATTATTTTAGGAGTTAAGGGATAAATGGTGTAAACTAATAGTGTATTATAGGTGTATCAAGTGCAGATATTTAAAATAGTAAAGAAAATGATTGGGGGCAAAACAGATATATCAATTCATTATTTGAGGAAAAATAAGGGGGGATGGGGGTAAATGCTTTAATAGGTAGTATAAATAATTATATGTTTTATTTTTTTTTAAAGGTGTGAATTACTCGCGAATGTCAGGAGGTCTAGTATACGTTGTCTTAATCGGGTTCGCGCTAAAGAGTCCTCTCGACAGGGATGAGCAAGATTACCGAAATACCGATACCGAAAATGGGTACCGATGGGGATTCGGTATCGGTATCGGTTTTTAGTTTGGGTCATTTTTTTGTTTCACTACTAATCGGTTCGGTATCGGTAAAACCGAAATTGCTTTCCTATGTAATTTATAATATCTTATAATGCAACCAAATTTGTTTAGGTTGCAAAAATATCAAAGAGACCAAGAACATTCCATTCTTCTTTGGTAATTCATCATGCAAACAAAAATAAATTAGGCTGTGAATGGACACCCGAAGAAATTGTTGCCGCGTCATTAAATTTATGAAGTTCCAAATCACTCATGTATTGATTACTTGAATATTTGCTATTACAATGATCTAGCACTGATGGAAATGATGCTACAATATTCAGACATAATTTCGGTACGGTATTCAGTTCTTACATTTGATGAGTTTCGGTTTCGGTACCAATCAGTTCGATACAGTATGGTACCGAAAACCATCCCTAAGCAGATCCCCTTAATTAAACCCCTTGAAGAGTAAAATCCATTTGCCAAGACTTACACTCATGACCTTGGATTTTAGGTAAAACCTTTCATTGACCCACCTTAAAACACACCAGTGGGCAACCTATTTAAGTGAGTTGGTTATATGTTTTTTATTTAGTAAATTTATCTTAAGAGAATTAAAAAGCATGATTTTTTTAATAACAGATGCGTGTGAAGTTAATTCGTTCATCTTAGTTCATTCCTCCAAGATTATTTAGACAAAGGAACGAATATTTGTTTTCGTGTTCACTTATTTAGGTTTAACCAAACTAATGAACGTACATCAACATCAAACAAATGGATATTTTTTGTTAAGAAAATAAGGTTTTCATGATTGTTCATTTGAAAAGGTAAATAAAACATACACAAGAAAAACCAAACATAAACAACAGAACACAAACATACAAACAAAAAAGTACGTTGTTATTGATGTATTAACAAGCTACAAATTATATGTTTGCTTTGATTATAAACACGCATTATCAATAATTCAAATATCAATAAATCAAGTAGTAATTCAAAATAAAGAAACTAAATTATTGAAAAGTTGGCTACTCGAATCGGTACTTACTTTAAAAACAACTTCGTTCTGATGTTTTCATAAAGCCCACCACCATGTAATTAAAATAAGTTTATATAAAAATTCAAGAAGTTCTTCAACTTACAAAAACTAAGCTTAAACTATATGCTCATAAAATAACCTTACCCAAACCACCTCATAAATCATCAACATAGAATTAATTAGAAATTGAAGTGGGAGACTTGGAAAGAAAATGAAAGAACATTTCAAAGTAAACAATATTTCAACCTTAATACCAACCCACCACACCCTAAAAAAATTAGGTTCAATTCCACATTTTCTTTTTGTTAATTCATGATTATAATTTTACATTCTTAATTATAATTCTGGATTATCCTATATATAAACCCGTTAATCTCAACTTCACAAATCACCAACACAACAAGCTTTTATTATATCTTCATAGAATCATATTCTTTTAACATATTTTTTTCTTAACAAATCCCAAATTATATAGTGAAATATAATATGGCTTTGAAACATCCACAATTGTCCCTTCTACTAGTCTTGATTGCTTCAATGTTGGCTATAGGATTGAGCAATAAGGATTTTCAAAAGGGTCCCCAAAACTGGAATTTTGGGTTTAACTATACAAACTGGCCACCTAGACATCCAAATCCTACTCAAAGTTCCAGGAGGATCATAGTTGGCGGGTCTGATAACTGGCGTTTTGGTTCTAACTACACCGAATGGGCTAGAAACAGTTCCCCATTCTTCTTTAACGATACTCTTGGTACGTAAGTTTGTTTACGCAGTACATGTTAAGATTGTACCCTATTTGTTTTCAGTCGACGCGTAGTAATGAGTTACGAGTATTTCAATCTAAACATCACTTAATATGAGTTTGAAGTTTTTGATAACTAATGTATTAGAATGTTAAGGCGCTTCAAGTCATTATAGCTTATCTGTATATACTTATATACTTATTGGGTCCATTTTTATCCATTAAGCATTGATAGATATTGACATTAACTGCAGTGTTCAAATTTGATCCACCAAGTGAGAACAATACGCATCCACACAGTGTCTATTTGCTACCGAATCTATGGAGCTTTATAAGATGTGATCTAAGAAGGGCGAAGCAAGTGGCAAAAACGACTCAAGGTGCAGGAAAAGGTTTCGAGTTTGTACTTAACAACTGGAAGCCGTACTACTTTGCTTGTGGTGAAAGCAATGGCTTCCACTGTCAAAATGGGATGAAATTTTTCGCAATGCCGTTGTTTCGTTGGTACTAATTCGATCAATGCCTCAATTAAGTTCAATGCTTCTGTTCGTCATTTGTTCTGCTATACAACTATTTTTATTATTTATACAAGTTTCGAGTTTTGTGTTTCTATGTAAGATACATAAGTGAATCGTGTGATGACACACAAATAAAGTGATTGATTTATACAAACTATTTTAATTGTATTTTTGTGTTTGGTACTTAAACCACATCTTATCTTACTTCTTACTCTCTATTAAAAGAAAAAAAAAACTTTTTTTCAATTGCTTATGTGGCATGCAATTAAGCCACCAATTTTAACTTTAATTGCAATTAAGTCCTATCTTTTTATATTTTATACCTCTCACTTAATTAAATTTTCACAATTCTAACTTTTTCTTATATTGTTAATCCTTCAAATTTAATTGGATTGAAAATAAATTTTTATTATCATTCATTCATTTAAAGTGTTTTTCTTA
>JAOXNX010000033.1:9629725-9654853 GCA_028566075.1 Solidago caesia
TCATGATCTAATGGTCAAGATCTTATCTTATTTGTTTTACTTTAATACTTGTTTTACAATAACCAGCCCCTATATATTATTATATATTATATATTATATATTATATTTATGGTTACATCATTTTGTGAGTTATATATGTATTTTTGATTCTTTTAGTGCGAATTTGGAGATAAAATGTAAATTTGGAGATAAAATGTAATTTTATGACTCAAAACTATCAAATATGTAATATTTTGGTAAATGTATTAAGATAATCAAAATATGTCACATATATATAATTTACTATATTATGTAATATATAAAAATGTCCCGACTCTTACGAGTCGAGTTACGTTTTGAGTCACGAGTCAAAAATTCAAGTTTTCGAGTCGAGTCAAAAGTCACGAGTCGACAACTATGACAGTAGGACCAAGTGAATAGTAAGTTCCATTGAATAATCCTAAGCAAAGATGCATCAGAGATTTCATATCAATGCTTTAAAAGCCAAAACTTGTAACATAAAGAACAAATGTGATTTCCTTAAATTAGTAAGGGTAATTGATAACGACATCTGGGACCATTGCCTAAACAGTTTTGTAAAAGTCGGATTCCTTGGGCGAGTAAAGGGCGAGGAATCAAGAACCGGACATCGGCCAAGGCAGGCTCTAATTAGAATAAATACTCGGTCAAAGGGTCAACCTCGGTCAAAGTCAGATAAATTGGTCATAATCGGATCAAAGTCTCAAACCTTTTAAAAAAAAAAACTTACTTTTCAAGAACTAATATTAATGTTTATATTTTCGAAGTACTAATAACTAATATTAATATGTTTGAAGTGTTTGAAAAATTATGTTTATGTATTTAAACAATTATTTTTATGTTTCTAGTCTATTTCTATACAAATAATTCAAAATTTATTATTTTTATACAGAAAAATATGATCCGATTAGTCCGGGTACTCTTTCCAAGGTCCCCAAACAATCCGATTCCGAGTAAAGATTTTTACAGCCATGTGCCTAAAAATGGGTTAATAAGGTTCCTGAACTGATTAGCTAAAACCGAACCCAAATGAAATTGTACCAGAAAAATGTTTCAACTTTTAACATCATGTATAGTATAGACTCTATGCACGATAGCAGGAGTTGATAGAAATGCACCTGGATTCATCTGTAGGGGCCATTACAATTGCAATTGCTTCTGGAAGCATAATCTAAAAAATAAGCTACAGTTAGGTACTTGTGTAAAAATAGACGGAGGACAAACTACAGTTTCTGAGACAGAAATAGAGATTCACAGATTAAGTTAATGGTTGGAATCAGAAAAAATTGAAAAAATATATAGTATGTTTCATTGTGTACCTGATATGAGTAATGTGTGTGCAGATCAACTGATGACATGAAGCAGGTTTGGGATGGATGCGTCTGCAAAATTTTGACATGCCAAACACATCGGGAAATCTCTATGATTATTTTTCTATAAAAAAGCGTAGTGATTGTCTGCAAATATAAATATACATATATTTAGCCACTTACATGAATCCATCCAAGAGGGAATAGAGAACGCGTGTCCTGAACCTCAAATATATCTTCTTCATTTAATGTCTGACACTAAAGAGTTGACCAAAGTGCATCAGGAATTAGCTTATCATAGTCAATGCACCAAGTAAATTAATTTGGCCCAAAACCAACTACAATAACAAATCACAACAAAATGGGTGCATCGGGTAAGGGTAAAAACAGGTCAGTTTTTTGTCTGGTTCAAATTGAATCGAGTCACGTTGCACCAACACTTATAAAGAACTTCCAATGTGTTAAATATCATTACAAAAACTATATGCTTACATAAATAATCTTAACTTGTTCTATTGAGTGAATCAAATGAATGTTTGAGTATATATGTGATTGAATGCACTTTGGATGACTTTCAACCTGTTTGAACCTTTTGCAGTTAAGTTCAATCTTTTAGCTTAGAGATAAAACATAACCCAAATAGCTACCTCTACAACTCTACAAAGCAAAATAGCTCTACAAGTCAAGTACTAGTGCATTCATGATAAGACTCGAATCTCAATATCCATATCAATACCAAAGTTAAAGCCAGGTGACGATAGAAATTGATCAAGATTATCACTGTTTAAAGTCCAATTAGAAGCATCACTATATCTGAACTAAAATGGTCAAAGCTTTTAATTTTCTTTTGGATCCAATATCCATAGAAGATTAAAGACAATTTAGTTAGACAAACATGCCTAATCTGTAAAAAGCCTCGGTTGACTTTATGATGAGAAAGTTAATAAACATATACACATAGCAACTCAACAGAAATTACAATTAAATAGTTCAATACTATATAGTTAAGAACTTTTACCGAATCAGAAGTTGACTCCTGCTTAGGTATAATAAGCGTGGTGATCTGGAAAGTCCTGTTTTTCTACAGTTGAAGAATCAAAACATGTAAGATAACAAGATTAAAGCCAAAACAGAAAAGAAAAACAACAAATCTACAATACAATTTACCAAAGAACCAGCAAGAACTCCACATGTTTCCAAGTTTCTTTTAGTATTTTGTTGTGCCAATCTCAAAAAATCTTGCATCATCTTTACAGGCTGCAAAAAGTAAGGCAAACCTAATGTCACGTCAACCGAGAAAAGTTATCAGAAATATTCTTCAACAAATCAAATTTGGAATATTCCTCGGAAATAAAACTTACAATATGTAAATGCTGATATGTATTAGAGGTGGGTGAATCATCTTGGTATGAGTTTGCAGGTCCGGGTCTTGGGTCAGCAACTCGTGATGGAGAAATATGACTATGTTCTGGTTGCAATCGAGCAAGCACAGGAGGGGGAGAAGGTTGCCTGATATTTCCAGAAAGAAAATAATCTTCATCAAACTGTTCCTCAGCTGGACGTGACCATCTACCATCATCTAACGAGAGCACTGATTCCATTGTAGATATGTCCACTCCCGAATTCCCATCTTTGACACCAGTGTCACTTTGCACAGACTGAAATAAGCTGTGAACACAACACAGTATAAACAAATGAGGTCCTGTAGTAAAATAAGCTAATATCGTGTATATTTTTTCTTAAAATGCTACAAATAAGTAAAATAAGTTACTAATGCATATACACACAAACTTTTGTAATGATACTGACCTCAAATTATCACTTGAATTGAAATCACTATATGTTGGATATTGCACCTGTGTAATACGTGATTTAGTAACTGAGTTAAAAATTCAATGTAGAATAACATAACAACTTTTACCTTTATCTGCGCACTAGGATTTGACAATTGACCACGAAGACCATTAGGACCTAGAAGAGAATGCCTCGATAGAGTTTCTTGTCTAGGAGTTGGCAGCAGAGATCTGGAAATAAAGTGAGCATATGTTTAATATAGTACATTCCTCCCAAGTCAAAAACTATTTACCTTTTAACTGAAGTACTCCATTTAGTGTCAAAGAACAAGTATACTTAAAACTAGAAGTTTAAGATTCGCAACATTTTTTGAATATTCAGCAAATATCAATATAATCCCCTCTAAATGTAGACCACATTCCACTTTCTATATTTATATCTCGAAACTTCAATGCAATCTATAACAAAGTCAACTTAAAATGTGTGCTTTGATCAGGAAAACACAAAATATAATGATACAAGTTGCCTCTATCTTTTGCAATGAGACACGGGAAAATGTCATTAACCCATACAAAACGAATAACCTAGTTGGGGATACTATGCAACTCATAACAAGCCTAAGTCATAAGAAATATATTTATATATCAAATAGACACTTACAGCTTTTGGAACTGCATGTTAACGGAACCAGATTGTTTATTTGGATTACTTCCAAGGTTCTGGTTCCAGGAGAGCGCACTTTCCCTTTGCTGAAGCTGCAACAACATAAACAGGCGCATAAGAGGTCAAAGAGAAAACTAATATTCTGGGAAATAAATCAATAATTGTAAATAACATTGATGAGTAACAGCAGCTCATTGTTCATCAAGATTATACTGAGGAGTAATAATGATGACATGAAATAATTGTATTTAACTGTACGTGAAATCAGCCATTCTTACCTGCTTATCATCAGGGCCAAAAGAAAGTGTGTTATTGACAGCAGGTAGTTGAAAAGAAGAATCCCCTAACCTATGTGGGGTTCCTCCATGGCCATTCGGTTGATATTCTTCACTTCTAATATGACACTTGTTTAAGCCATCTACTTGACGATCAACTTCTGGTTTCAAAGATTCCAGCTCATTTACCACCATATGTAATTGCTGAAAAAGGGTAAATATGTAACGCCTTGCCGTCAAACTTTAACCAAGCAACAACATACAGCATCAGACACAGCTAAAAATTAATGAACCATATTCACCTTCTTGCTATATGCCCGTTCCTTTGAACATAAAACTAGGTAGTCACGATGAAATTTTATAGTATCCAATACCAAGCTGAAAATTCAAACAAAATCAGCAGTAAACATAACAGCAATTAGAAGGCGGCATTGGCGTGAAGTTGCAAAATGACTTTCTTAAATTACCTTGAATATCTTAGAAGCATAACATACAAATCTATAATATTCTTTTCCTCTCGATATATGTGTGCCTGCATGCAAGGAATAATATTGGATACACATTGATAAAACAGCAAACTAAGACTAGACACTGGTACATAAAACCAACAGTTTGCAAGCAAGTATATGTACATTTGATAAAGACGACTCACCAAAGATGCATCTAAAATCTACAAAAAACTTAACAGAACCTCAAATCTTTAGTTTGCAAAAAGATGCAAACATGTAAACATAAGGAATTCTATAAAAAGAAAACGATGCAACGATACAGATAGTGTTAGCGGTACTTAAAATTTTGTAAAATAGTTTTTTTTTTTCTTTATGTACCTGTTTATCACGTGGTTAGTTGTGCGAGCATGGGGCTGTCCATTGCCACACTAGTAAGTTAGCGTTTAGCTTCTCATTCTTGCTTAACGGGTCTCCCGTTTGTATAGTATTTATTTTATAAAAGTTTACTGGGAAAAACCCTATAACTAATAGAAATTATAGATAGTTTTAGCCAACTATTGGGGAGGTTAAAATATGTTTAATAAGTAGTTGAGTATGGCATATATTCATGTTACAAGGTACCCAAATATGGCTTGGCACAAACAAAAGTTATGGTGACTCAAAAGAAGAAAAATGCAGGTTAGAGTTGTAGGAGGATGCATAAAGGAGTAAAACTGTTTGGCTCATCTACATTTCTAAATATCTAAATAAGCTTTAGGATTTCAGCATTGGGTGAATGTGTGATCTTTTATTGCTTTCAGCCTGTTTCCGCAGCATTTTGCTCTGCTAGCGTTTCAGTAATTTGTCCTGCATATTCGTAGTCTCAAGATTTTTGACAATAACTGCTTCTCATCTTCCTTTGGTCATTTCACCTCGTGAGTTATCATGTAACCTTATGTTATTAAAAGTTCTTTTCAGATTATGCATATAAGATGAATCAGGATGGAAACCAAATGGTGATACAATAAGCACAGAACAACAACAATACCCAATGCCACGGGTATGCGGGGTAATGGGGTAGTAATATCTTAGTATCCTAAAACCTTTTCTTAAAAACCAGTCCTTTTGCGCACAGTATATATAAATAATACCTTTTAAGACAAGGGTCTTTCTGGAGATAATCATTTCATTCATCACAGTGAACATGTCATTATAGCTTGTTCTTCCCTTTTGAAGGACTGTGGTTCACGTTTGCTACCAATAAAAGTTTAGTGATTGATATTACTATAATGATTTCTCAGGTTCTTGATGTCTTCTGTTATTATAACATCAATATGCAGGTTCTTGATGTTTTTGTTTTCATTTGGATCACTCCATTTTCATTCTTAAAAAGACTTAATCACCGACTCACCGTTAACAATTAAGAAAACAAGAGGAAAGCCAAAATTTACATAATCTGGAATCTTAGTAGAGCATAATGAAATTTCAAAGTAGATGGAAGGAATCGAAGCATGCATTGCATTGCATGTACTGAGACGACTGAGTAACCGAGGCTCATAGAAGGCTGGTGTAGCTATAACCACATTTCGCAGTACACATTAAAACCCTCAATTTCATTAAATGCTTATACGCCTATAACTTTATATCCAGTGATACGAGTAGGCTGTCTCACAATAATCTCAAGAAAACGTTGTACACCGTGACTAAATTCCTCCATACTAATACCACACCCGCCCAAGATCGCTTAACCCTAAACCTCTTGGTGAGAATTAGGTAAGATCTCAAAAATCTCAATTGGCCCGATATATCCCTATGAATCGTGTAAATCACTTTCCCAAAGCAATTATTCGACCCATATAATTTGGGTCCGAGATTCTAGTGACTCAAACATCCGGGCGTACGTTCCGCTCCTCTCAGTGTTCAACTTAATCCCTCAACTATATTAACAGACAGAAGGATCCAATGCCATTTCACCTTACATAATTAACCCTAAACTGTAACTAACTTAAAAACCTAAGACTAAACAGTGTATAGTTGATCATTATAATATATATTATTATAATAAAGAGTAAGTAAGTAAGAAGAGTCACCTGTTTAAGGAGATTATCGGCGATTCGGTAATAATTGCGAAGAGGAATTCGATCATCGACGTCGATCTTCCGAACCATGGCGTTGATGCTGATCGGCTTTCCGACAGGCGGTCTCATGATTTTAACTTCTTTAGCCGGAGATTAATAACGACGGACGGGTATATTTTGCGACGGATTTTGAGGCTAGTTCTTTCTGGCTAAGTAAACAAAACTCTATTCTTTGTTTGTTATTCCGGGTTGGATGACAACACGATGTTGTTAGCAGTTCAATTATTATTATTATATTTTATAAGAGAAAATTTAATAAGATTAACCAATTATTTGTAAATTGTTTTACATTTTTCATAAAAAATTACCACGAGGTTATTAACTATCCGTTGTCGAGTTAGAAACTCATCGTTAGACGATAAGAGAGTTTGTTTTTATTTAAAAGTCATCGGTCAACACAATAAGTAGGCAAGTATTTACTGGGTATAAAAAATTACCACGAGGTTAGACCGTTAATTATCCGCTGTCGAGTTAGAACCTCATCATTTGATGATAAGATGGTTTGTTTCTATTTGAATGACACCTGTCAAAAAAATAAGTAGGTAACTATTTCCTGGGTATAAACCAATTTCACTATCTATCGTGGTATTAGTATGTGTAAATTCGGTCTATTATGATGACCAAAACCACTATCCGGTATGAGAAAACCAACGTGGCGGTTGTTTTGTGTGTTTTTTGCCACATGGGCTTCCACACGACTCCAAGTTGGATCCACGTCATTTGTGTGTGTGTGTGTATATATATATATATCATTTATATCTATTTTCCATTTATGTCTATATATCTAAGTATCTATCGCTATCTCATTTATATCTATATAGAACACACACACGAACTCACTTCCACTTCACTTTGTCTGCTCTTACCTAACACTTTCCGAGTATAAAATCTTCATCAGATCTAACGAAGAAACCCTAATTTGTTTATTGTTTTCCCCCTATTTCGATGGATCCACTAGATTGATGTTCCGGTTCTTGTTACTTTATTGAGGTATGTATTTTCTTCATTATTCTTACAAAATTAGGGTTTTGTTGGGTTACATAAATCATGGGGTTTTTCATCATTTTTTGCTTTGTTTGGACGATCAGGCACTATAAATCGTTAATTTTAAACTCTTTTTATACATAAAAAATTTTAGGGGTAAAAAAAGTCTTGTAAATTTTCATTGTAAGCGATCAGATGAGAATACTTGCATGGGGATGCTTGTTGAACAACGTATCTACTTGTTATTATTTTAAATAAATTACTTTTTTTTATATAATTTTTTAAATTTTTTTTGTTTATACAGGATGACAATTATATAGTGATCAGATGGAAAAAAATTTTGTTTATACATTGATTACTTTATTTTTTTTGTAACATTTATTATATTATAATTTACTAAATGTTTAATTTAGTAATAACGATGGTTGATTACTAAATGTTTAATTTACTAAATGCTTAATTTATTATATAACCAATTTAGTAAGATGAATTCGTTTTCCAAGTTATTTGCGTAAATTTTGACATATAATCATTATTACACAAAAGATATGACACGGCATATAATATGTCTAATGCCTATAAATAACTTAATCCCCGTTGTAACGCACGGGTTATATGTTCAGTTTTTGTTTACTATTTTTATTTTTGTCTGCCAAAAGGTACATAATTTTTTAAATTTAGATATTAAAGAATTTATCTTTTATATAGATCGTTAGTTAAATATAAAATTTAATTTGCAATTTATATCTTTTATGTATTTGCACATAAATCTTATATTTATAATATGCTTACACTTGATAATGTCATTACCCAATGGTGTAATTCGGTAAATATCACCAAACAAAACTTATAATTTGATATCTAAGCTGGAAATCTACTTAACATGTCAAGTTCCGCAGCGGAGCGCATTATATTTAAAAAGCAAGTTATGGTTTGTGAGTGTTTTTTACTGTAGCAAATAGTATTACATTGGATGGAACAAGTACGATGTATCATTGCGTCTCTTTCTTTTTCGTTTCCCAAAATAGTGATTTGATTAAGAGGGGAGATGTGAAGTGGCTATTGGATGAAAAAATTAATTTCAAAGGTATTTTATCGGACATGCTAGAGACATCATGTTAATTGTCTATAAACAACCGACCCCCAAAAGGGGCGAAATTCGCCCCTTCTGTCTATAAAAATCCGCCCCCTTTGACTTTGTTACATCATTCGCTCTTTTTGAAAATTATTAATATTTTAATTTTATACACCAAAAGGGGCGAATACCTTCAAAAATTCGCCCCTTTTGCCCCAAGTGACAAAATTTAAAATTAGTTAATTGAAATTTGTGTTTTATCGTCATAACTTATTATATATAAACCTTTAAGAAAGTTTAATATACCGTTTGAAATGATTTATTTTTATCTACATTTCGATATAAATTTCGTCACAATCGAATACCGAAAAAATTTGTGATATTTTCGGTCTTCGAAAATAGTTGACGATTTTTACATTGTTATTTTACTGTGGTTATTATGTTATGATTCGTGCTAAATAATATGAGATATTTATATGCCGTTTTTCATGATCAGATTATTTAATAATACACAAGTTTATACTTTGTCAGAAAAAAATTGTTATTAGATGCTCTAATACAACACCAAACAAAATCTATTGTCGGTTATTTATGTTTGGTAAATTGTATTCGAGACAATGTTATATGGTTTGTTGTTAAAAATTGTTTGGTTTTAGTATTGATTTTAAAAAAGAAAACAGATATCCGTCGCAACGCGCGGCGTATAAAACTAGTTATATATAAAAAGTAACTTATCTTTGTGAGAAGGAGTTACTGTAACTAATAATATAAGTTAATATGCACAAAGTACAAGTTAACAAAAAGGCAACCCAAAACTTATTCTCTGCTGCAACCTTCCTATTTTTTCTCCCCTTTTCAAATCCTAACCCTAGCCACTCCTCACCGGACCACCATAATTCCTGTCATGTGAACTCTCTAAACTGTAAGCAAGCATACATCAAATTCAGGTAATCTTGCGGCTCTTCTAAACCCCTTTTTTGGTCAAAGGTTTGTTTAGGTTTTCCAATTTTATTAAATTTTGGGGGTTTTGTGGAAGAGAAAGATTCTTGGGTATACATGTTACTATCTTAAATGATTCACTTCGGTAGTGTTATTTTTGTGACGTATGACCTACTTTCTTTGATCTTTTTAATGTATGTATGCTATTTCTTTTTTCCAGTTCATAGATTAGATAGATGGTTTACTTTGCTGTTATTTTTGAAAGCCTTTTAAAATTTTGCCAATGGTAAGTTTAAATTGTCTGTGTGAAATTTAAGTGCATATTTTAATGTCATCAAGGAAGGTTGTTTTTAATGTCTGTCGAACCCAGTAGCCAAATGTTTACTCTATTCAATCGTGATGGAGTAATGGGTACAAAAATACTTTTTGAATAAGTGGTTATGAGATTGTGGCTAAGTAGGCTTTGTTATAAGTATGCGATAAGTAAATATGTCGAAACTTAGTTCGAGAGTTACTAAATCTACCAATGCGGTTTTTGTCAAATATGGTCTTGGGTCGCCAAGTTTTAGAGTAAATATTGAGTCTACTCACTTTGATGATTTCGGTTAGGAAGGTAAGGTTAGCCCTTTAATGTATGAATATATAACTTTATAATACAACACGTTTTACACGTGCCCTTCTGTTTTGTTTTCATTTTCATAATTGCAATTGCAAAATATATGTAAAAAAAAAAAGGATGGGTATTGACTTTAAACATGTTTGGGAGTTGAGACTGCTTTGTAAGGTTTACTCTTTCTGTTTGTATGCATAACTCTCCTTCCGTTGAGGCTCCTTTACATGATAAATTAGTGTGGATGCCTTATTTTGTTTAATTGGGGTTTAACTTGAAAAATACGGCTCAACAACTTTTGGGTTGGTCATTGTGTTGAAGTTTCCTGATGCGTACACAAAATAATCTTGATTTTGTTTTTGTGTCATAAATCAACACCAGATTCCTATTCTTTTATTGGCTTTACCACCTTTGCACATATACAATCTACTTGGTTGGAAAATTCATGTATGGGGTCATTTTCATGAAATGGTAAGATTTGTATATTTGTATTTTCCTATGTTTTATTTAATCGTTTATGGTCTTCTACCCTTTCTTTTATGTATATCATTCTCAGGTCATGTTTTTTAATGCATATTCAAATGGGCTATATCAAAAGAATATTTAACAATATTAAATGTGTCTCTGTAGACTGTACTTTAACATGTATAGATGAGGTAATTAGGTTTAGCCCGAGACTACTCCTTGACCTGGCCTTAACTGTCTTCAAAAATGCTTGGCCCAAAAAGCAGAAGCTCAACCTGACTTGAGCACACCTTCTTTGGTCCAAGTAGCAGTCAAAATCTCGGCTTGATTACACCTTCTTTGGTCTATATAGTGTTTGAAATCTTAGCCCGAAATCAAATTACTTCAGTCATGATATGCATACATTTCAACATAAACAACATTTACCAATCTTATAGACCTGGATTAATACTATTATTATTGATATTGTGATTAGTATAATTTTTATACTTTGATTTGATACAATAGGTATTCATCAAACTTTCGACATCAAAAGTTACCCAGGCCAACTCCCATGGCTGCGGTCGATAAGTAACTGATTTCCATTGTCATCTGCTCGAGAATCTACCCTTTTTTACTACAAAATGTGAGTGTAAACATATATATTCTTATTATTAATACAACCTTTATGCATTTAATACAACCTTTACTAACTACAATAATGTTTGTTTTAATGACAATGTAATAAATATTTTTGTGATAATGTATATTTTAATTTAAATATATAATAACATTTTACTTAATGACGAAACCAGAAAATTTATTTCGAGAGTGCAAATTTAAAACGTTAGTGTTACATTTTGTATGTATTCAACATATTTACTTTTTTTTATGTGTTACATTTTGTATGCATTCAACATATCTTAAAACAGTCATCATTAAAATCTTATATTTATTATATACGTATGCTTGGTAATGTGATTAACAAATGATGCGTTTTGGTAACTATCACCAAACAAAACTTATAATTTGATATCTAAATTGGAAGTCTAAGGTCCGCAGCGAAGCGCGAGGTAAAAAACTAGTATAATTATATTTGGTGACATAGATTCTTAAATTTGTTAATGAAATTTTTTTGGGCTGTGTCATGGGCCATTGATTGGTTTCATTTTTTATTATTGTGATATACGTTTGATGTTGTTTTTCCCGTTATTTCTAACTAAAATTTGTCCAAATCCATACTCATTTTATACATAACTGATTGTTAAAGTGACTTTGTTTTAATTTTTTTCTATTGTTCTTGTAGTTACATACGCTAAATGATTAGTAGTTTTAGTTTAAAAAAAAAGGTAAAGAAGGGCACCATGTCCCCGGAAACACATTGGATCCTCATCATCTCACTTTGTAAATATTATGATGCCAGTAAAATATCTTCATTTAATACCCACATGATTGGGCATCCCTAAGGATCGAACCCGTGTCTCACAACTTAACATGTGGCCCAAGTTGCATTGGTAACGATGGACTGGTTATTCAGAGCCAACAATTGGCTGTCAGATTTCGTCCCGCAACTAGAATAAGATCGCTTCGGGGGTCATTGTGATGTGGCTGAATGTAGAGCAGCCCCCCCTTACAGCCTTTGATCAGTAGAACCATTCCGTCTATCGATAGATTGGTGATAATTTTAGTTTCTATAACATAAAAATAAAAAAAATAAAAAATCTTGCATGTATATTCATTTTTGGGTTGGCATGGAAATACCCATGCATTACAGATATCAACAACATGCGAACTACACGTATGATATGAAAAGCTCACAAGTGAATTACATCATATATTGATAGCAGATGATGTCAATGTTACTGATTACCGATAATTAGAGAGGAAAATTATGTGCAATAAAATAAAAAATATATTTACATTGCAAATTTGTATTTATTATGAACGCTCTCGTATCATGTATAATATTATATAAAAATGTTAGTTAATTTTGATTGTCTATTATTCGAGAATTTTGACAACCCGTGTATCGGATGAGTATAATCTATTATGATACGTATCTATTATTCTATTACCTACTATGAGTATCGACCACTATTGCATCAAAGCCATTTACTTTTTGGAATTCATTCCACAAAACCACTCAAGACATATTTTCAGGTATCATAGCCACAAGACAAAACCAGAAAAGGATTTCTCAATATTGACATCTACTGATCCACATCAAATTGCCAGAATAAAATCAAGGAATCGGCAATTTTAAGCTTTCATTGTTTATACCACTTTCATCTACATAATACATATGTATATAGAAAAAGATTGGTGAGCTAATAGCGGCATCAGATTGGCGGATGAATACAATGAATGAAGGTGATGGGTGGTGAATTGGTTATTTGTTTGGGCAAAAGATGAGTGATGGTATACAAGCTCAAGCTTTTTCAAAAGAAATTAGAGGTTTTCTTAAAAATATGGATGTTTTTGAGAGATTTGAAGCTCAGCATCTGCACATTAAACAAACACTTCTTGATACCTCTGACCGAATCAGAGTTAAAAGGAATTTCAAAAGTTTTTAGGACAAACAAACCCTTCTCTCCGTAGGACACTGACAAATTTTCAGAAATCCAATTTCTCCTCAAAATACAAACTAAGGTAATTCCTCCAAATATCTATTTCTTTACCTGTTATATTTCATTAATCTACCAAAGAAAGGAAATGAATCTGTTTCCATTTCTCCTGCTTGCTACCAAAAAAATCCCCTTAAATCCCTTTTCCGACATTGACATTAATTGACATTAAAAATAAATGCAATGTAAACCTACAAATACAAACTAATTAATGCTAATGTTGCTCATGCATAACTAGTACCTCTTTCAATTGATTTACTCTTGCATAAGGACATGTTACAGTCTACATTCTATTGCTGATGTAGACTTACACAAATACAATTCAATAGACTCTCACAATGTAGCAGAGAAACAAAATCCAACATCTCACCTTTTTCTCTTTCTAATCCCTGTCGGGATACCGTAACATACAGCTGCAGCACCCATTGTAAATTCAAAACCACATTCTTCTCTGGCTTGTCCCAAAAGTGACCCAATGTTTGGTCTATAAAGTGTAGAAGTATTACCTTCGCAGTCCACTCTTGCTTCTGTTAATGCTTCAAGCAATGAAAGACAAAAATTACTCATGGAACTGTCTGTTACAGTCCATAAATTTGCGATTACTATAGGTGAACCTGCAAAAAGATAATACAACGGAGCGCCTTGTGGGATATATGGTCCCTTTAGAGATAATGATCCGCTAGAGCAGCCCATCAAAATGGCTGCTGGACACTTATTAAGTTCTGCAATGTCATCTCCAGAAATATACTCTAAACCTAAAAGACCATAACTATACAAATAAGTATCATTTCATAACTATATATTGAGACTTTGAGAGGTTATATATAGAGATGAATAATTAATAGTAACAAAAGACAAAAACAAACATACTGGTGTTATGACCCAAGTATATGAAGAGGTCATGGTTTTGCAATTCCCTGATAAGTTCATCAACACTAGGTTTGATCAGAGACGTCCCCTGCATAACACATTACATTGGTAATTAAGCAAACAAAGAAATTTTGGTCATGACAGCCAACTTGTATTGTATGTGTTGAGCAGGCAACCTAAGGTGTTGATCCTGATCATGTTCACAATGGGCAATAATAAAAATAAAAGACAAACATGCCTTTAATTGATGACTTGCAAACCAATCCCCCATGATACGCCCTATGTTATGAAGATCCCCGTCAGGGTTTGCCACATAGAATGCATCAAGTGGATCAATCATAGGGAAGACTGCTGAATCTTCTCCAACATTTTTCTGGATATGGCAGCACCTGTCATATACATGCATAATACTGGCAATACATGGCATTCGATATACATCTTGGTTTTTTAACACCGCCATGCTTTCCCAAGGAAGCATCTGCAGCAAGAAAACGTTAAATAATTACCAAATATGAACTTATGATACAAGAAATTCATCCATACAAACTCGGAAAGGTTGGTAATTATCTAAATGTAGAGTTGGCAACAGTTTGGGCAACAAGTGAAAACAAGTGATTTTTATGTCGGGTCAAAACAGGTAGGCCGGTTAGGCCAACCTGCCAACCCTTTTTTGTACTTCTAATTTATGGAAATGCAGGACAATGTCTAAATACATGTTAGGAGACCTTTGACCCATTTACCCATTGCAGCCTATTTGACCCATTTCCAGTTCAGTCAATATTCCTATACCAATCAAAAAGAACTAAAATGATGTATACATGGATTCAAACAGCCACATACACTAGAAGGCTATTTCCTGTGCCAGTCCTACCTATCTCATTATTCTATTGACCTATGTTGCTAGAAGAACACCTTAATAAGCTCTGATTAGGCTGCTTCTTTAAAAGATAGAAGCATAGGTGGCAAGCTTGAAGAAATTTGCAGAAAATAGGGGAATTTGGGCTGTATCCATCCCAAACAAGTAAAACTTTAAGAACTTGGATAAAATTGGAAACAGGTTTTTTATCCATTACCAAACAGCCCATTTTGCCCCCTATAGAAAGGTGGAAAAGTTCACATACAAATTCACAATGGTTACTGCACAAACTACTTACAAATTGAAATCTTGTCAGCAAGTTTAATAGGAGATAATGCACCAAGGATTACCTACCTGAATGTCGAGATCAGGCACCAATATGACAGGTTGTCTATCTCTCTGTCTTTTTTCTAAGACAGGTTTACTACCTTCATCTCCAATTTCAAATAAAAGTTCTTGTAACCTATCCCAACGACTTCCAGATTGCCTCTCACCAATGTAGCATCCGATTTCCTCATAGTTAATGTGATTGTCGCCCTCCAATAGTTCCCCTAACAGAAGATACTTCCATGGGCCTAACCATAAATCTTCCATATTCCTGGGTAGAAGAATCACCAGATCACCATATATGATTATTAGAGGTGACAAATTTGACATTTGAATTGTTTTCAGTTATCATATCAAAGGATTATATTTGCAAGCAATTAAAACTACATATAACATCAGTGGTAACCTTACCTCACAAGCTTGCCAATCCAGTCATCAAGCGTCTGCAAGCGAGACATATATAACGATATGTTTGTCTCACTACGCTTTTTATCACGAAGTGTGCAAAAGTGACGTTGTTCCAAAATATTTCGAAAAACTGGGGCAACTTCGTCTACTATCGTGATGCCCCAAGGGGGGTCCCACGATTCCCCAATACCCTTAAAGTTATCAGGGCCTCTATCAGACTCGCCTAATAGAAAAAATGTACTAATAGGCATTAGTATACAATTGTGAGATTTTCTCATACAAAGTATCATGTGAAAATAGATACCTTGTAAGATTGAATCCACTGGTAAAACAATGACCACAGGGACACATATTGAACTGAAACGCGAAAACATTATCCATGCTCGAGTGCAAGAAGAATATGGCATTAACTTTTGAAGCAGACTGCCATAGCCATCTTTGAAAATACTGATACCCAAAATCGTAGCCTCTGGAAGGCCTTGAAAAAACTTTTGTACAAAGCTTTCAAGTTCCATCACTGAGTCAGGTGCCAGCCTACAACGATGGGGTTAGTAACTCAGATTTCTTGTGTGCTTTTACACTAATGAGAGTAGTGGCTGCAATATCTACCCATTTGCTCATAAATGGGTCAATTAGGGTTATGTTTTATCTCCTACGGGTAAAAATAACTAGCTTAAAAGAGAACGGGTCAATGAGGTCAAATTTCAGTGTAAATGAAAAAAAAATCCTAAATTATTTGATTCAAATAAGTAGGGATGTAAAGGAACAGACGTTGAAACTGTTAGGCGGGAAGTTCGTTTATGTTCATCAGCGTTCGTTAAGTTGTTTGTTAACGTTTGTTTATGTGGTTGTTCATTTATATATCCTAGTATAGTATGACTAAAGAAACAAGAACAGAAACAGTATCTTGAAAGAGGGGAGCATTTGCCCACTCTGCGGTACATGAGCTCCTTGTCCAACTTACTGTCTTCCGGTATATATACATACATATATATTAACTATTATGATAAAGTTGTAATAATTAACGAGTAAGATAAATGATAAAAAGAGCATTATATATATTTTAAACATTCTATGTTTATGTATGTTTGATTATGTTTGCGTTTTTGTATTCATTTACCTTTTTAAAAGGCCAAAACGAAAGAGATATGTTCTTAATAAACAAATATCCGTTCATTTAATGTTCGTGTTCGTTCATTAGTTCAGTTAAACTTAAACGAAGAAACACTAACACAAAATTCCATTCTTTTAAGTGTTCGTGTTTGTTCGTTTGATAATCTAAACTTCAACGAACAGACATGAACAAGCACCCTTAGTGTTCGTCTGGTTTGTTTACATCCCTACAAATAAGATTATCATTAGGATAATAAACATTTTGTTCATCATATTTGACACGCTAAAAGTGTTATGGGTCGACCCGGTGTATTCACAAGTTACCCTACCACATCCATTTTGCTACTTTTACTTGAAAGTGTGTACATACCTATGCAAACTGGTTCTTGAGCTGGGACGAGAAACCTAAAAAAAAAGAGTTGCCAAATAAAATGTATGTCCACATGTGGAAATTAACAAATGCAGCTGGCGAACCATATCCAAAAACCCGATCTTCTCACAGATTCATTTCAGTAGATTTATTTATTATGCATATAAAATAAAAACAAAAGGCAAGCATTATAATGATGTAAAAACATAAATATATCAACAGAAAGACATTTATATTCATGTGGTTGCTAGACGATTCATGTCACCCCCAAGGACCTCATATTGGGACGTTGTTGGTCGTATTTTTAAGTAATTAAAGAGTACGTGCAAAAGGCATGGTTATTTTATACAAAATTATGCCTAGATGCTCACTACCATTAGAGATCCTACTGCTAGGTTGTCTACTACTGTCTATTGTTCTATTGTGTATTTGCTGAAGGTAATCTCATCTCTTAGAACATTGTAAAATCTAAGTTGTATTTGGTTCAAGTGCAAAATCTGAATATAGAGCAATGACCCAGACCAAAAGTGAACTTACAAGTCTATGCAATGTTCTTGGTGAAGGTAGCTTTACTCAATCTAAACCAATGAATTTGTGGCATGATAACGACACATCGATTCATATTGCATCCAATCAAGTATTTCATGAATAAACTATTATATAGAAGTGACATTTGATGGAGGAGAAGTTAGATGTTGGAACAATCTCAATTCCCCACCTCATAACATGGAGTAGGTTAGCAAATATCACATGGGTTAAATTCAATTTCACTGTATTAGGTAAGTTTAACGCTTCATGTGCACCAGCAGAATTTTAGAAAGTTTGAACTGGTACTCAATGGAAAAAAAACCAAGTACGTGACCACTTAAATTGCTGTAAGAATACAAAAAAACACAGTAAGTAGAACACTTACAGACATAGCTTTCTCAGTGTTTTCCTTTCTAAGAAGGAACTGGTAATTTACTTGAGTTCCAAGTGTTGCTTGATGAAAGAATGATGCCCATTGGCTTTTAGATATGGTGTTGCTTGGAGAGGATTGGATTGAAAATTTGGTGTTTTCAAACGACAATGTGTACATAATAGAAAGCATCCGTGAAACCTGTGAGGAAGTATAAATAAAAACAGGTCATCACGGGTTGTATTTGTTATATAACGAGTCAAAGAGGTAATTTCTTTTTAGATGCTAAACATATGGAATGTATAAATGTAGTGTCACAGGTATTTAATACTATATTTTTAGTTGGGTCTATGCATTGATTATTTACAGAAGCTTTGAAAGAACCGGTTTTAATCCGTTACCAAACATTCCCATTTTTCCGCCTCTAGCCAAAAATTAAACACAACAGGAATGTGGAAATGATTGTGGCCAACCCATTTACTTCTTGTAGGAATTCTCAAAAGCTCATACATAAACTTCAACATTGAAAAAGAAACCTTGGAAGGTTTAAAGTAAGATAAATACGCATGGAACACAAAAAACAAACTGCAGATATTAGATAAGATTTTAATCTAAAATGCACTAGACAGTCAACCGAAAGCCAAGTTCTGGATTGAAAAGGCGGGAACTGAGATGACACATTAAACGGTCCACTTTTAAATTTAAATGCAGAAACAAAATAACAGTTTGCACAAATTTCTATCTTTCGCTAATTGTCAAATCCTGAACATGTATATTCTTCTAAACTTCCTCAAGTATCTTTTCAGTAAATAAATGAATACAGTCGATTAGAAATCTATATTTACCTTTTGAAAGAGGTCCGGCACTTCACTGCAAAGTACAAAAGCAAGCTTTAAACAAGATACAGTGGAAACTAACAGCTCATCACAAGAGTGCTTCCTAGGAAAAACGAAAAGGAAAAAAATGACGCATTAGGATAACATAAAGAAAAGAAGCATGCTTCAAACACGTACATATTCAATGAAATCTGATAAGCTTATAATCTAGCATGAACAATTAGACACTAATACCTTTTACCGTCTTCATAGCAGCTTTGCAGTGAAAACCAACTTATAATATAAAGTAGTGAGACATGCTCCATGACAACGATATCTCCAACTACATTATTCTCAACTAACATGTTCAGAAAAGAGAATGAAATAGATGGATGTTGCGGGTGAAAGGTGCTCCTGCTGACTAGTAATGATATGCTCTCCAGAAATACTTCATGTGCTTTATGAGTGTCACCCAGGACCACCAAGCATTTTCCTGCAATGTATAGTATTAAAACTATGGTCCATAGAAAGTTGTCTTACTTCATAAAGTGATGAAACCAACTTCAAAAATTTTAAGGGATGGACTATCTACCCTCCTTTACTAATACATAACCTGATATATTTAGGTTGCATTTATATATTATCAAAAAACAACTCATACACTCTATACATTATTCTTTTCCTAAAAGTAAAACTATCAAAACTTGGCGTACACTACAATTTACGGCGATATTTGTCCATAATCCATATGTTTGACCAAAAAGTGGAGTTCAATCAGTTAGGCTAATAATACCTAATCCCGTGAGTAATCTCAGCAGATAGCGTCTGCGGATAAACTCCCATTTCATTCGGGTGACATTTCTTATGGATTTAGACTTCGTAATTCCAACTGGAAGACAATGCCAGCAATGGATTTCATCAAGATCATTGGTAGAATCTGTTACCTGCTTCCCAGCAGTGAATAAAGCATCACAAAGCATTGTCTTGCTTTCTTTAACCGGCCTACTAACATTATTTTCCCATTCCAAACATTTCAGCTTATTTACAGCATCACGAAAACATGATATCGCCATTTCTAAATCATTTCTCTCTTTATGATTAAAAGAACTTCTCAAATAATCACCGCGTTCTTGTTCAACTGTGACTTCCATGATCACTCTGCACTTTGAGCAAGAAATTCGACACCAGCTGTGTTCGAGACTTTCTAGTTCCTTTTTTGCTAGATGCCAAAGTTTCTTCTTACGATAAATTTTTCCTAAACAAACAAATGAAAATTTCCATTGGATATAACTGAACTTTTAACTGCCAACGGAGCACAAAAATGGATTAAAATATATATATATACAAGTATGGGAATGAGAAAAAAGTAATGATTAAAAATCAAAAGAAAGTGGAAATATCCAACAAATATAACCTAATATTGCTGGATACAAAAATTATGTTTTGCAAATAGTATTAGCAGAGGTGGCTATGTTGTCCCATTTGCTCATGAAAGGTCAATTCAGGTTATGCTTTATCTCTAACGGGTTGAAGGCTGCCCAAAATATACTTATTTTATGCATAAGACTCCTGAATCATTTTATTCACCAGATTATATTATATTAAAATAATTTGTAAGTATATTTGACAAAATAGTGTTTTGAACATGTTCAGTTGTAAAGTAGGGAAACTAGTATTGTGAGCGGTTTGGTGTTCCTCAAACACATTTGAGGAATGCAGTTTAAACATAACACACATCAATGATAACGCTGCCATATTACATTAACTTCATCCTCAAACCTCATGTGAGGAATGAGATTCGAGGGAGATTTGATCAATCAACTTAAAACCTGCCATGTGTCTAGCTAAGAGCCAGAAAGTGACATGATGGGTCATATGAAACCTCATTTCACAAATGAGCTTTGGAAAAAGTTACATAAAGTAAATTAAAGTTGCTGTACAAACATTGAATTGCTCAATATGCAATTACCAACAGTTTTGGTGATAATGACAGTACAAAACCTTGAAATTTTAGGGAAAACTCAAACCGTATTTTCCATTGTGTTTTGAGGAAAACGACAAACCCATAAAACCGCAATTCCCAATTACGGGTTCACCATTTTTTCAATTCGTTATTTTCAAACACCATATTTGCTCAATATAAACTAATGTGTTAGACGCAAAAACTTATATTTTGCAAACACTATGAGAAGAGGTGGTAATTCGGTCCATATACTTAATAATGGGTCAAGCCGGGTTATGCTTAAGCTGTAACAGCTCCAGTGGGTTCGGAAATTTAGGTTAGAAGGAAAAGGGTCGAGCAGGTTGAAAGCCGACCAAAATGTTTTTTTATGCACAAAACTCGCTATATCATACTAATATTCACCAAATTATATTGGTATTAAAATATATAAATTGTGTACGCATATTTGAGACACCAGTTATTTACAAAATCTAAAAAACATTTTAGATCTACCTAACTGACCTCTCCATTTTGTTCGATACCAAAATTTACTTAACAAAAAAATTAAATTATATAAATATATAAACCAAAGAAACCACATTGGATGAACAACAATGCTCCTTATGATCACATAAAAGTAGTAGAAGAAGAAAAATGCACCTAGGACCAAAGCAAATCTGATCGTATAGAATGAAAGGCCTTGCAAAGAAGATAATTGTTTCCCTACTAGTAAAATTTGTTCAGCCGTCTTTCCATTTCCTACAATTTCTTCAATGGTTCCTACCTATTTAACATTAGCCAAACATAACCCCTGACTTAACATTCTAAAAAGAAAAATGTTCAATACAACTATGGGATTGAAAACCAACTTTACCTGAAGGGTGCTCTCTAGATAGCATCGAAGAACATTGTAAGGAGTCAAAATGAAATCTTTAAATTCAGAAGACCAAGCTTCTGTAGCCACCGAAGGACGCATGCTCAACAAAGAAGAGTTTTCGTCTAGCGAATAAACAAAAAATCTTTCAAAAAGGTTGAAACGCAACCTACAGGCTTTTTTTGCATAAACAAGAGCCTAAAAGAAGATATAAACCATTGGTTAGATATGTAATCCATTAAGTCTAGCATCAGTTACCTATGAGGCCAAATATTTATAAAAGACGCATCGGATTCAATGAGATACCTCAAGGATTGATCCATTAGAAAACGTTCTTTCACACAAATCATAATAGATATGAGCTGAAAGAAACTCCGCTTTTGTGGACATGGGAACCTAGAAATGAAAATCATGGTGGATCGAACATAGGCATATGGACAGTAAATTCTTCATTTATTCACAGAAGTTGGTAAATATGACCCATTTACTTATAAATGGGTCATATTGGTGTTATGTTTCATCTCCACCCAGCAGATGGGTTAAGCTATAACATTTGACTTATAAGGAAGCACGTCAAACACGTTAAAAGTCGTATAAAAGCTTAAAACCTTCTAATTGTTTTATCAACATTTTCCGTCTTGCTACCCAACCCGCCAAATTGGCTTACTCAAACAGGTCCCACTGATATCTAACAACGTACATTTTGAATAAGATCCAAAGCATCCTGCTTCATTTGGTTCATTGTTTGTTGGTTATTGTTATCATTATGAGTATTTGTCTGGATAGAAAGAGTAGGAGTCACCGAAAAGCGTTGATGATAATCAACTTTCAGTAGTTTTGACTTATCCATACAGCTTCTCCATATATTTATAGAATCAGGGTCGTCACAATTCTTTGAAATTGCAGTAATTAGTCCATCATGCAAAGGTGAAGTGCACAAGGTGTGACCCAGGCTTCTAGACAACCAAAGTGAGGCCAGACACTCTGTCAAAGTATCCTTTCTCCATATCCAGCATTTGATTAGCATCTCATATATGGATGGAGAATGACCATCTTCCATAACCTATAATAAAAGAATATTATAAAGGAATGTAACAAAAGTGTCCCAACAAAAAAAGGGCTAAGAAGGACACGAACCCTCAGGAGTAGCAAATCAACAGCCCGGTATAGCAAATTACAAGTCTTTTGAGACACCAAATGTGTCGTTTCAACAAACTTGGAAAGGTTTTGGCCCGACCACACATCTATAGCCTTCTTCAGATCTTCAACAAACTGTTGAACCAAGTGAGAGATTTGATAAGTACGACAAAATTTATACGATTTAACAAAATTTATAACCCGAGCCAGTTTGGCTGTTTTGGCAGGTTACCCACCCCAACAGACCAGCCCAATTTGACACCTCTACCTTATATAATATAGTACCTCGGAGTTTGGATTTTTCTCTTGTTTACACAAAGCGCGTAAACAATATGCCTCTGCTAATTCATAAGCTACTCCACCAGAGTTTTCATTGTCCTTGTTCCATAAGTCCTCCTGCCCAACAAAGTAATATGAAAAGATTTACTGAATACAAAAGAAAAATGTTAACAATAGCCCAAGCTTATTGTTGACAACTAACTTTTAAAAATAATAACAATATTAAGAAATAGTTATTGCTAACTACCTGTAAATAATATTTTTCTAGTGCAACCAATTGAGAAAGTGAAGAACAAATGTGCAAACATATGAGTTGTTAGTGGTTGTTGGTGAGTATGTTTAGACATTATACCAAATTTTCAAAAAAATGTAGAGAAGTTAGTTGTTAATAATGCTCTAAGGGCTCTAATTATCAAAATACAGTAAAAATTATAAAGAAATCAGAATGCAAACAAAGACTCACCAGTTTATTAATTGCTTGATCCAGATAATAAATGCAAAATTCCAAGCCTTCAACACCATGTTCACGCGCTTGTCTTGCTTGGATGACTAGATCCCTGGATTCCTCTTGTTTATATATAACATCCAAAAGAATATTTGAGATATTATTTTGGATGTATAAACTAATCTTTGGCTTAAGCAACTTTAAATTGTCGAGTGCTTGAACCTGTTGGAAAAAAAAAAGAGAAACAATTCACAATATTTAAAAAAAACTATCATCAAACCACAGCAGAAAAGGAGGATTCAAGTGCAGATATGTGCAGAGAAAGACTAACCTGCACTTTCAAGGTTTCCATCTGAGAGCGTAGGCTTGGAACCCCATCCACTGTCTTAGTATATTGTAATTCTTGATGCTTAACCTACAAACAAAATAAAGTATATAGCAGATGTGAAGTCTTATAAATAAGTGGTTCCCATCTAATTATGAATGTAGCCATTCAAGTTGAATTTAATCTCTAATGGGTCAAAATGTAAAAGCAAAAGTACCAAAGGTTGTAACAGGTGAAAAAGATTGGAAGGTTGCTCAATGTGTATTTCACATGTACAAACCCCTCGTATATAAACTTTTTAATCATAATCCAACTCCATGATGATTCTAAATTTTTTTATAGTAAAGGTGTCTCATGTAATACGAAAAAAGATTAAATCGTAGTAAGTTTAGGATTACCACTCCATTCTTAGCAATGGAAGCCATCACATTGCATGCAAAATGATGCTTTATCTTTGTCATCGAAAGCACTGATGCACATAGCATGCATCCATACTGCAACAAAGATATATAGAATAAGACACCACATTAAAACTTTGTCAAGTGTGGATTATAAGTAGGGGTGTTCATTATGTCGGATTTTGGGTAAATAGAGTTATTTGGTTTGTATTGTCTTTTAACAACTTGTAATCCACCGAATGCCCAAACCGAATTTGAGGTCACCCAATCCAAACCACCCAAATAAGGTTTGGGTTATTTGGTAGGGTTTCGGATTACCCAAATAAAGAATTTTCAAAGTTTTATTTAGTATATTTGAATAATCATACTACCCGAATGTTAATTTAAACCATTTTAGTTATTCATATGAGGTTCTTCAAATGATTATGTGTATTTGGTTTATTATAATTAAGGTACTTGGATGATTATACTTGTATTTATGTTATTATGATTAGGTTATTAGAGACTTTTATATATTAGGGTTGTAATCGGCCGAGAAATCGGGATCGGATCGGGATCGGCCATCTCAAGAGACGATTCAGACCAGATCGGGTTAAAAATCGGTCAACGGCTCAGAATCGGGTCAACATTGGTAAAACTCGGCCGACTCGGGTCAAAAATCGGGTCAACTCTGGTCTACTTTTTTTTTCCTTTAATAAACTTTTAGTAAAATCCTAAATTAGTTTAAGTTTATGTTAATTGTTTAAACTTCGAAGTATTATGTTAATTG
>JAOXNX010000033.1:9654953-9667034 GCA_028566075.1 Solidago caesia
CCCCCCCCCCCCCCCCCCCCCCCCCCGCTCCTTTATATAGGAGTATAGATATAGATAACACATTCCATTAAGAGCACTCATAGCGCCAGACTCATCATTGAGAAAAGACTAGTCCCTGTCAGTGCCACATCAGCAATGAATTAATCAATGACTGATCCCCCAAAACAGCCCCAATGTCAGGACTAGTTTAAGACCCACTATTTTACAATTTAAATATTCAAATCACCAAAGACGAGTCAAAGACCAATCAGGCCTAACAACCAAATGGTCCAATTTGATCCGTTCCTGAACGATGAAGATGAGGCCGTGACCGAAACGCAACAAGATCCGATCGCTATTATTTTAATACTTTATATTTTAGTTTTATTATTTATACTTGTATTATTTATGCTTATATTATTTATACTTGTATTTTTATATTTTTATTATTTATAGTATTACTATTTATACTTTTATTATTTCTACTTGTATTATTTACAATTATATTATTTATACTTTTATTATTTATACGCATGCATCATGTGATCACATGAGCCCACAGATGAAGGCTGCAGGTCACAGGTTCGAAATTTGCCAAAGGCAGGTGGAGAAACTATATATTGTGATCTATGTGTGAGGACGTTGAGGCATTGAGCATGAGTCTTATGCGGTGTGCGCTCTGGGTACCGAGACGGTACATGGGACCAAAGGATTCCCACTCATTTACCTTTTTTTTTACTTATATTAATTTTATACTATGTAGAAGATGACGTTCAAGAAGTTCAAGTACAAAACGTTCCATAAGAATAAATTCACGAAAAAAGCGGATAAAAAAGCTTGAACGGCGGAAGAAGAGGTGACTTTGGCAAAAGCATGGATTCATATCTCGACATGTAAAATAATCAGGCATGAACAATGTAGATATTGTTTTTGGAAACAAAATTTAGAGCATTTCCAAAAGACCATGAAAGGCACTACTCAAACTCATCATAGTTTAAACTTTAAACACAAAGTGGAGTGCAATGAATGGTGCCATGAGTGTCTTTAAGGGCCTATACTACCAATCGGTAATATTTATAATTTATATTTTTAAAATTGTATTAGTTAACACTCTATATTTTATACTGTATTGATTTATAATTTATATATTTTATACTAATGGAGGCGAATGCAATGAAAACACAAGAACTTTTGGAAAACAAATCCATCAGGTCGAAAAATGTGGTATGTATCGGGATCACAAGTTTTTTCTCCAGCCGCACGATCACATCACTGATCCATCAATCTTAACGTGGACTCTTGACAAGAAACGTGAGATAGCGGCGAAATATGGATGGATGTGTAATTTTTAGATATCTATTTGTCGTAGTTTTATTTTAATTATAATGCACTGTACTTGTTTTTTTAATTATTAATGAAATGTTAGGTTTTTATTTGTTTAATATAATTACAAAAAAAATAAATAAATAGGGAGGTTTGCATCTCATGGTCATAAATAAAAATGATGAAAATGAGTGTTGGAGGGTTGAAATAAGATGACAAAGTACAATTGGTAAGTGATGAGCGGATTGAAAGGTTGGAAGTCATGACTCCCTCCATGTTATGAATAGAAGAAAAATGTAATAGTTGAAACGTGCTTTGTTGCATAGTTATATTTTCAGGTTTTACACAAAAGTAGAAAAGGTGACATGAACAAAATTAGATAGAAGTTAAAGATCAAAACTTCCATAAATTAAGTTTTAAAATAAATTATTTCATATGTCCAAAAATAGTTGTCGAGTAGACAAAAACATACAATTTGAACAAAAACATCAATTACTGTTACAGTGGAATGTCACTTCTACCTACCTTCAATCAATTATTCAATGTTTACTTTGAGTTATATAAAATTTAATTTTAACGTAAGGGTAATATGAAAAACTTAGGGATTGTTTGGTTACCAAAGTGTATGGATTTGATGGATTGAAATTTAAATTTTTTTCCTTGTCATGTTATGTTAAAAAATTCTAAATTACATTTCAGCAAATCAAACGGCTCCTTAGTCATTTACTCAGTAATACCGTAAAAGGAAAAAAAAAAGTTTTTAAGCTGCTTAAGCTGCATCTCATTTTTGTCATGCTCTCAAAAAAAAAAAAAAAAACCCTCAAATCTTGACTTTTAATACTAATACTAATTAGAGTACAAAGAACAAATCGAGGAAACTTATTAATTTTAATCAACAACTACTGTTGGATCACAACAAAAAGCATATTATGATTGAAAAATTAACGTAAAACAACAAATATTTGTGTAAGAAAAAAAAAGCAATTTTGGGCATGCTACATATTTTTTTTTGAACGGTGAGTTAGCATTCGAGACCTCACAATGACATTCAATTAGGTAGTATGCGGACCTCGAACCACAATTCACGATTCCTCGATACCACCCCTAAAGGAAACCCTTAGGGATATTATTATGAGAAGGATGCCCTGAGAGAGACTCGAACCTGAGACCCCTCCAAAGGAAAACCTTCCCCTACCCCACATGTTACAAGCAGGTGGCCACTTGATCTAACTCAAATGGTTAACATTTGTGTTTTTTTAACGCAAAATTTGACTTATTTATAAAAAATCTAATTTATTACACAAGTAAATGTGAATAATTTAGCAGAAGCTTTCAGATCCTTTACCAGCACAGCCAAAAATACCGCAACCAAAGAATCAAGTAACACTATTTAGAGTGGACATTTACCGGTCGATACATAGACAAACTATGAATGAAACTGCGAGCGTTTAGCCGTTTAGTTGAGAAGGAATAGTTCATATACAGTTGCTAAGGTACATTTTGGAATCAAAGAAAGAAACATAACAATTCTAGAAGTAAAGCATGCGTTTCTTGGGCTTAAAGAGATATCTAGATCGATACGTTGAGTAGAACACATCTCCTAAAAGACGAAATTGCAGTATAGCAAATAGAAGAACCGGAGCACTAGCCAAACCAGTCACAGTGATTGGCACCCATTTTATGTTATTATGGTAAAGCACAAAGAAGCTGGCACTAAAGGCAACCATCATGGTCACAATAGAGAAAAAGAGTGTTGTAAGACCAAACATCAACTTTTTGGGTAATGATTCCAAGAAGTCACGTTCAGCATAACGAGAGGTGAGGATAGATAAGAACATGAGGACCGAGGCTGATGAGAATATTAAAGAAATGGCATCTGAGATTACAAAAACAATGAGAGATGGTTTATGGTGGAAAAAGGGAATACCAGTGTCTTGGTTGTATCCACCAGGGAGTGTAAAAGCGGCTGCAAATACTATTGTGGCTATGAGGGTTGCAGCCACCATACACTGTGATGCTGTATTCTTCATCCAATCCTCACCTTTGCTTACTAAGTCTGCGTGCTTCGCGGTGAATAAGTCGCGTGGTGTTTTACCATCTCCATTCTTTCTTTGTCTATAATTAGGCGGGATCATCTGCTCTACCTCCTACACACACACATAAATAAAGTCATTTTCGTTAACGTGTCAAAAACCATTTCTTCCTGTAGTTTAGTAATGTAATTTTTAGTAACGGTGGCAATTTTGACCCATTACTTATGAATGGGTCGATTTGGGTTATGTTTTATCTCTACTGGTCGTAAGTAAGTTAGAAAAACAAAATTGCTTATGAGGAAAAGGGGTCTAATAGGCAAATGGGTCAAACAGATTATAGTTGCCCGAATTGCTTTTACTCATAATAGCCGAATCCCTTCGAGTGTTTTTGCTCTCCAAAGTTTAATAACATGTAGGCATCCAAGTCAGTCTTGCAAACATATGTACAGTGAAAGATCATTTAGAAGCTTGAAGAAAATTTACCTTGAACCATAATAACTCTCGCTGCATTTGTAGAGCAACTCCTGATACGTTCTGAAATCGTTTTGGCTTAGCACTCTTCGCAACTAAATGCAACATATTATTTCCCTTTTTGTCTTTAATAGGAGTTATTAGATCTTTCATTGCACCAATTTCATATAACAAATTATAGATCTTTTCATGACGACGTTTGACAGCTATGTGAAAAATAGTTTGTCCTTTATCATCTTGTTTCCATATTAGATCAGGATATGACTGAATGAGCTCAATTATAAACTTCGTATTGCCCATTTTTGCAGCACAAAAAAGTACTCGGGAAGGGTAGCCCTTTATAGTATTTCCTTGCTTTGAAGGTGGCCCTCGGATTATGTCATCAATCTCGCTCTTAGGCATTATGGCAATTTTTTTCCAAATTAATTTTAATAACAGGAGGGCTTCACTGTCTTTTTCAGCATGCCCTAACTTCACATGAAAAACTGCAAATACTGAAAACAACACGAAATATCATCATGTCACATACTGCAAGTAAAACTGATGGATGAAGTTGGTTATTAGTTGATCACTATAATAAAATACTCATAGTTATGGATGAAACATCGTGTATGAATGTATGATACATGGAACCATAAACAATAAAGGTACTAGACAACGGTCCCGTTATCCATATATGAAATTAAATAACTTTCTTTTTTTTCTTAGGCTATTAATAGAAAGGCATTTCAATCCGTTTATGGGTAAACTGATCAACTTTGGTTTATCTCTAACAGGGAAAACGTGTAAAATTAATACTTTTAGCTAAAATGGAAAGTAAAACGGGCCGAACAGTCAAAGAGGTTGATAGTTTCCCAAAGTGTATTTCAACACATCAAATCTCCTAAATCAATATATTCAACAAAATTAGATTATCACACAATGAAAATATCAGTTTTGTAATCATACACATGCTAATCATTTATGAAGTTCAAAAACATGACAAAAATAGTTTCTTGCAAGTCAACACAGCCTTACCTACCCATACCAAGTAACCTGTTTTGACCTGTTACTCAACCCGCCCATTTTGCCAACTCTACTTTATCTATATGATGTACTCATAATCATATACTTTATTTGTAGTTTATGAAATGACTTTTAAGCAGTAAGGAAGACATAACTTAGAAGAAATCAATGAAGCTAATTAACTAAAGTAGAAATCAGTCTGCAGTTTGCAGTTTGGGTAAAGGGTTGTTACCGTGGCAAACTTTTATAAATTAACTAATTAAATGGCATAATAGAAGAGGGGAGTCCCATCTGAACTTGCTTGAAAGCCCCGGAAGCTATTCTAAGGAGAATCAAGGAGTACAAACAACCGAGTTACGTGGACATCACATAACACCGGACTGATGTACAAACACAAGAGACACAAAACTAGAAAACATAGAACTCGGCATCCCACAAAGCCACAACCTTCTTCGCACTTTCTGTCTTCTTGAACTTCAGCGAGCACCGTTTTAAACGAACAATTGATTTACTTGATCATAGTATAAGTTGGAGAGTGTCGTACATCGTTCAAAAACTATGTATAGCCAATTTCTAATGACTAGCTTAAAAGTAAAATGAAGCAAAGAAAAGAGACTAAAGTTCATTTACTTACATGACTTGATGATTCTGATGATAATATGTGGCTTTATTCCTTTAAAAGCTTTAGTCTTCTCAGCCAAAGCTAAGAGAACATCTGTGAGTAATCCCTTCTTAGCACAAAGTTCGGGCCTATCATTAACTATATCTAGAGCAACATCTACACATAAATTCGTGTTAAATCAAAATGTATACAGATTAATGCATAAATCAACTACAAATTTGTACGATAAACCATAAAGATTTTTAAGGGAAAACATGATTGTCAAATAAGATACTCGTAATAAATAAATCTTTACAAAATGAGTTAAAAATGCACATAACACCTTTACAAAAATTTATTAAAAAAAGAAAAGAAAAGAAAAAAAAAAACAAAACAGAAAAGCCACATTATAATAACAAGAATATGTAAGAACTGCTTACCAAATATATCAGCTTCAACGCATTTTTGTAGAACCCAACCCCGATTCTCATGTGTCCAAAAATCACCCGACATTTTCTTAGAAATTCTATATAGATACCTTACCATATCAGGTTTTGCAAATAAAGCAGCCATATATAGTGGCATCATTCTATTACTACTAGGTATTTCCGTCACAGCTGCGTTCTTTTTCACCATTGTCGTGACAGTTTTCACATTACCAGCTGCAGCTGCTAAACTGAGGGCAGTATTGTAACTTTTATTCTGTAGTTCAAGATCCTTCTTCTCCATCAATTCCACTAACTTTTCCACAAACTCCTCCACTGCCTTAGTGCTTTCTGCTGATGCTGCAATGTGAAGCATAGTTTCGTAATTTTCAGTGATAGCAGAACGTATGAGATCTGGTTGTTTGTCAAGAATGCATTTAGCAGTTTTCCAGTCTCCTTTGATTGATGCTTCATAAAGCGGAACACCAACCTTGATATAGTTTTCTCTAGTTCCTTCAAATTAAGCAATTTCAAAAGCAAATTAGTTCACTTTTTTCAAAGCAAAGACTTACATTGCACAGCTACAAGCCTACAACCATCTATTATCTATGTATACCAGTTGCTACGACGTTCACCTAAGATTAGTTTGCATGTTCAAATAATTACTTTTACATAAAAACTACCCAGACTACATTTTGTTTTTGAAGTTTAACCACTCCAAATTATTATTCTTGAAGTATCAATGACAACAGATATTCAATTCTACTCGCTTCTGCTGCTTGAACTATGTTTTCCCCTAATTGAAACACGTCTCAATACAAGTCTTTGACGCTAAATCAAATCTTTCAACTCTTCATCTTTTTGAGCATATTCACACACATATGAGTGTCTGAAGAAGTAAGTTGTGAAAAGTTACTTTTAAATCTTCACACCTTGTAAGTGTAGAGAAATTGCTCGAATCTCCACACTTTATGTACGGAAAAACTTGTTAGTTCATATTATTTCAAATTTCAACCCTTTTTTTAACAGCTAAGAGAAACACACCCATTATAAACCTTTAATACTCCCTTGGCCTTATTGGAACTTAAACCTATAACATTTTGGCCGATGGATACAAATTTCCACACTTTGAAGTGCGAACTTATTCCAATCTCTCTATTATAGTTTTTTATTATTCGCACACATTTTTTAGTGGGAAAGTTTCTTAAATTTACACACTTTGAATCTCTTTGCAGCACTTAAAACAATAAAACCCCATTAGTTTTTATATGTCAAAAAAAAAAAAGGGTAAAGGAGGGCACCCTGTCCCAGGAACCACATTGGATCCCCATCAAGACCTCCCCGTAAGGTTTTTGAGGCCGATGAAATACCTTCACTTAATACCCACATGATTTGGGTATCCCTAAGGATTGAACCCGCGTCTCTCAACTTCACATGTGAGCCCAATTAAGCTGCATTGGTAACGGGTACCACTCCATCTATTGATGGATTGGTCTATGTCTGCATAAACTAACATACTTGTTTGCATCAAAGGAAAACACCTCTTCACTAAATCCTACATATTTATTCTAAGTTCATGACGCATAACAAATTCACTATTAAAACTTCCACACAATCACTTTGAAAAAGCAATTAAGCATAAGCTCACATTCATACCGATGATTGCAGACAATAAATAATCAGTAAGACATCAAGTAAATAAAAAGCAGAGTAGTTAAAGTAATTTTTTTTTTTTTTAATGAAGTAAAACTGTAAAATCCCATGCTAGCTAGTTGACTTTAAAAAAAAACCTTCCAGTAGATCCGAACGAGGTAGATTGGGTGGAGGTGGCATTGCTGGTGGAACCGGTGGCGGCGGTCCAATCGCTACGACAGTATAGTTCTGCTGCTGCTGCTGCTGGTTCATTTCTTCAGCTGCTGACTTATAACTACACTGCAAATGTCATCATATCTATAAATATAATAACAATAATAAAGCATTCAATAAACAACTGCAACATGAAGTTATGATTATTTGATGATGCATTTGAAATACCTGCGAGAGATAGTTCAAGTAATCTTTTCAAGACTGAGAAGGAAGTATTTGTTTTTATGTTTTTTGTGTCGTATGAATGCAATGGGGAGATATGATTGACTTGTTGCAACTGAAGTCAACGTCAACATAAATTGAATTTTGGGTTAAGTACCTTTTTCGTCCCTGTGGTTTTAGGAAAAACGCTGTTTCGTCCCTCCGTTAACTTTTGTTTCCTTTTCATCCCTGAACTCATACTTCTGTTAAAAAAAACTCGTCCCTGTCGTTAAGTCAGGGGCATTTCTGTCATTTCTATTTAAAAGAACTCAACTTTGTTTCTTTTTTTTATATATATGCTATATATTAAAATAAAAAAAAACACATACATTAAAAAAAAAAACTCTCTCTCTCTCCCTCTTAGAATTTCCGGCCGACCACCACAGCTGCCGCCCGACCGCCGCCGTCCACCGCCGTGACTTCGCCGGAAAAATCACCAAACACCCCTGTAGTCATCTACAACACCATCTACAATCTGTTCCGCTTCCTCATGACACGGTTTGTTACCACTTTCATCCACCTTATCTAAAGTTTGACTTACTGTTCATACCTTGCGGATCCGATTTCTTTGCACGCACCACGTTATCTTTTCCTTGTTGAGAGTCTTCTCCAACAACCCATTGCCATTTTCCATCTTTCTTAACGAGTCTTCCTTCCTTCAGCCAACGATCTTCCCTAGGGTTTTTTCCAGAGTTTTTTAGGCCCATAGTAGCCCCGAAGTCACAATCCCTGATTCAAGGAACTGTGACTTATAAACGAAACCAGATCTCCAAACTTTTGTTGATTAGGGATAGAATAGAGAAGATGGTAAAGGGTGTTGATGCCTCCCGTTTTTCCGGCGTGAATTCCGGCGGCGGCAGCGAAGGCCGGCCGGCTGTGGTTTACTTCCAATACACTTACATTTTGGCCAGATAACGTGATTAAAGGAGTATCAGATTAGAGGGTTTTAGCCCTTGATATAGTTATTTGATGATACAAACTTGATGATGATGATGATGATAAATGGTGCTTGTTTACAGCCGAGATGTAAGAGAGAGAGTGATAGATTTTTAGAGAGATAAAAAGCTAAATCACAAGTATATGTAATGTCCAGATCCAGTAGTTGCTACATATGATTATATAGATATAGATATATATATAGATATATAGATATAGATCTCATCAGAAATATGTATATATAGATGGTGATATATGTATGATTTAGATATAGATATATAGTACCTTTTTCGTCCCTGTGGGTTTGGAGAAGAAGAAACTATTAAAATGACAGAAATGCCCCTGACTTAACGACAGGGACGAGTTTTTTTTAACAAAAGTTCGACTACAGGGATGAAAAAGGAACAAAATTGACGGGAGGGACGAAAGACCGTTTTTCCTGAAACCACGGGGACGAAAAAGGTACTTAAACCTATGTTATATGTTTTTTTTACCAATGGGTTAATAAGTAACTTGATAGTTCAAAGTCCCGCGTTACGGGGCCGCAATTATCATTTCTGTATGTTTTAATCTTTAAATGCAATACTACAAACACAGTAATGTAAATGTGTTTACCTTGGTATTAATAATTTCGTAAAACATAATGTTTAAGAACCCCTAAAAAAAAAAATGTTTAGTTATGGCAAGACCCCAATCACGTTCAAAATTTGTCACTCCATGCAAGCCCAAGTGAATTTAATATTTAGTCTGTTAAGTATAATGGTTTTTCTAGTTGTTTACTGTTCATATGCATGTGATTCAACTTCGCGTGTTGCCGCGGGTATTCGTTTCCTTTGCTAAGGCTATAGCACATCTACACCAACATGTTTATGTTTGTTAAAAAAATCATGAAAGAAAATTTTTTAGCAAAGAAACTCAAAAGTCAATAGAAAACAAAAAATGCAACAGAAAGAATTAAAAAAAAAAAGGGATAAGATTTATGTAAAACAAAATTCTATAAAAAAAAAACTATAAAAATATATCAAAGCGTAAAAAAAACAAAAAACATTATAAAAAACAAAAGGTTAGAAAACTATAAAAGTACAAAAGAAATATAAAAGAAGACAAAATGTTCCAAAAAAAACCCAAAAATAAAATCTAAACAAAAACTATAATAATCTTTTTTAAAAATTGTTTAAATAAAAACATGTTAATTAAATTAATTTTATGTAAAACAAAGACAATAAATTAAAGGCAATACCACAACCGCAACTGCATGTTCATGTTTACTTTGAAAAATAGCAAAGAGAAAAAAATGTTTTAAAAGAACCCCAAAAAACAAAAAACAAAAAATATTCAAGAGAAAGTATCCAATTTTTTTTTAAAAGATATATGTAAACTAAAAATGTTTAAAAACAAAATTGTTAAAAAACAAAATGTTACAAGTATACAAAAAACAAAAAACAAAAGATACAACAAAGTTATTAAAAAAACAAAGATTTAAACAAAACAAAATGTATAAAACAAAAATAAATACAAAATATATGTCATTTATATAAAACAATATAACTTGAGGGACTAAGGTGAGGGAAAAAAAACAGCAAAGACAAGACAGGAAACAACAAAAAAAAAAAGGGCAAAATATAATTTTCAAATCAAGAAACAAAAAAAAAGAAGAAAGGGTTGCTGAGATTTGAACAATGGTCTCTACCAAATAGTGAAGAGCCTAAAACCACTATATCCAACTCACATTTGTTTTTGAATTTGATACATATTCTATATATGTAAGAAATGCATGTGATTGGAAAAAAAAACCACTATTCACATTTATTTATCTTAATAAAGTATATAATACCGTTAAAGTTTGGAAATGAATGACTATAATACCGTTAAAGTTTGGAAATGAATGACTATGCAGTGCTTTTGTTAGGCTAATAAGTAATACCACTAAATTTAATTTATACCATAAACTATCATTTATTTTTTTTTAAAGATAACTACATTTCAAACCAATTCAATACATATTTATAAAGTATTTACTGTAAAATTTAAACCCACGACTTATAAGTTAATAAGTAAACACTCATACCATACCACGGTAGCTAAAACCCGAATATCATTTATAAGGTAAACACTTTATATTTAGGCTAACTCCAATGGGGAATGCCATGACAGTATGCAAACTGAGAAACCAATATGCCATGATAGGAGAATCAGTATGTTACTCAAAATGCTGGAACGGTTTGCATGTAGGCATTTTGTCTACAAAATTGAAATGTGGGGCCAAACATATTGAAATATTGTAAATGTGGGCCATGTTGATTCAACCGTTCAAAAGTAAAACAATGCAAGATTCTTTTTTTTATTTTATTTTATAAATGTGGGCCATGTAATATTTTTTAATTTAATATGAATGATGATGTGTCATGGGCATACTGAGTTTCAGTATGCTGGGTTAGAGGCAAAATAAGTTCAGTTTGTTGGTTCGGTATTCTTGAACAGTTTGCTGACGTGTTGCTGAGGTGGCCGGTATGTTGGGGCATTTTGTAAAAGCCATTGGAGATGGCCTTAATAGCCATAAAAAAAATAACTCCCAATGACTTATGGAATACTCCAGATATTAAATAAAAATTATTAAAATTACTACTACCGTACTACGTAAATAAAAATACGAAACAGATTATTATACTTAGAAAACGTGAGCCTTGTTGCAACAACTAACAAAGTAATTCAGCTGTGTGGGTCTTCAAGTTGTTGGGCCAAAGTAATCCATTTGTAATTTGTAGATGGGCCTGAAGTGTCGGCCTGCGCATCCTTATCACTCTTTTCTTTCTTTCAACTTTCCTTAGCCCCTAAAGGCTAAAACCTCCTCTACCACCGTCTCCCTCCCTCCTCGCACCACCACAGCCGACGCCGGCCAAACGACGCCATTTTCACTTCCAAACACAACCCACAACTGAAAAGTGTCTGTTCAACAACAATGGTGAGACATCCTTTTCAGCTTTATCCATTTTTAGCTTATATCTATATCTATATCTATATTTC
Source organism: Solidago caesia (assembly GCA_028566075.1). Lineage (NCBI taxonomy): Eukaryota > Viridiplantae > Streptophyta > Magnoliopsida > Asterales > Asteraceae > Solidago > Solidago caesia. Next base: position 9,666,818 of record JAOXNX010000033.1, read on the forward strand.
TTGTTCTTATTGTGAAAAAATAAAGTGGTTCTTTAAAGTTTATATTTTTTTTTAAAGATAAATATATGTTGAGAAGTGGGGTTTTGGTCAAATAGAAAATTGTACGTGTTTTTATATAACAATGGTGAGACACCCTTTTCAGCTTTATCCATTTTATATATTTCTTAAAGATTTAACGTTGCAGTTTATTTTTATTATTTTGATTATAATTTGCATT
>JAOXNX010000033.1:9682871-9694315 GCA_028566075.1 Solidago caesia
GAATTATATTCAAAAGTTTAATACCTTTCTAAATGCATATATTGCTTATAGAGTGTTATGTTAACCATGTCAGTCAACGTTGATACCGCCGAAAGAAGTTTTTCTAAACTAAAACTCATAGAAAATTATTTACCGTTTACAATGTTACAAGAAAGATTAAATAGGTTAGCTATTTTGTCAATTGAAAAAAAAATTATCTTATGAGATTGAGTATGATGATTTGATTAAAGAGTTTGCTTTTAAAAAAAATTAGAAAATAAACTTTATATAAATATTTTAAACGTTCTTTATACATATAAACAGTTGATAAAAATAATAATTTTAACTCCGCCATTTATAAGATTTTTAGTTTATTTTCGTCGTCCAAGCCCAGATAAAGGAGGAGGGTTTTTGTTATACACTTTAAAAAAGGGCCCCAAAATTGATTTTGCAGCCGGTTCTGAGGGGAGGTCATTATTGCCTCATATCAGTTTCTAATCAGAGTTTATAGCCCCTAAAGAATCCTAACCCTTCCTTTTGCTATTCTCTTGGTTTTGTGTCGATTTGGAGTCAATTGGTGGTGGTTTTTGCTTGCTTTTGATTCCTTGATCCTCCCTAGAGGTATTGTGTGTTATCCTATTCATTAGTATGTGACTTTTGGTTAGTTTTAATGACCCAATTCGGATTATACCCCAAAAGGGAGGTTTGTAATAGTTTGTAATCGAAAATAACCTTATTCATGTGTGTAATTACATACAATTGTTATTAAATTTTTTATTACATACAATTATTATTATTATTTTCATTTTAAACCTTATAATATTAAATTGTAAACCAAATTAATGTATTGTAAATGTCTTTATGTATTGTAAATGTCTATATATATTTTTTTATATTTATTGCCGTATATTTGCCATACCCGTATCTTAGATTTTTGAGTTTTGCTGTTTCTCATTTCCGTTCCCGTATCGTCCCTGTACCCCGTTGCCGTACCCGTCTCCGTGCAGCATAGTTTAATATTGTCTGTCCAAATAGGCTCGTAGCGCATGCTACCAGGAGTAAACATGAAATTAAGCAGGGGAAATACCAAGCACCTCCGATATGATGGAGAAACCGAACATCAACACCTACATTCTCATGAGTCTGGATCTTTAAGACTTGAAGAGATCAACTATAGAACAAAAGACAAATTAAAGTACATCTTAAATGAAATCAAAACAATGCCTTTAATAGTAAAGCATGCGTTTTGTGGGCTTAAAGAGATATCTAGATCTATATATTGAGTGAAAGACATCCCCTAAAAGACGAAATTGCAGTATAGCAAACAGAATGACTGGCAAGGCAGCAAGACTACCGATGATGATTGGCACCCATTTCAAGTTGTTGTTGTATAGTAACAAGAAGCTTGAACTAAAAGCAACCATCATGGTCACAATAGAGAGAAAGAGTGTTCCAAGACCGAACATCAGCTTTTTGGGTAAAGATTCCAAGAAATCGCGTTCAGCATAACGAGATGTGAGGATGGATAAGAACATGAGAACCGACGTTGAAGAGAATATTAAAGAAATGGCATCTGAGATTACGAAAACAATGAGGGCAGGTTTCTGACGGAAAAAGGGAATACCAGTGTTCTGGTCATATCCACCGGGAAGTGTAAACGCCGCAGCAAATACTATGGTTGCTATAAGCGTACCAACCACCATACACTGGGCAGCTGTTTCCTTCATCCACTTCTCACCATTTTTAACAAGATCTTCATGCTTCTTTGTGAATATGTCACGTGGTATTTCATTATCATTGTTTTTCCTTTGTCTGTAACTAGGAGGGATCATTCTTTCTACTTCCTGCAAGAAATACATATCAATTCTGTAAATTCTCAAAGACCATTTCCAGTGTAGTTTATCAATTTATTATTTATACACATTACTTCTTTGGCCTACCGTGTTTGATAAATTCTTACGCAGTAATACGTTGCTACCTTATGAAAATGTCATATTTTCACGTACCTGGAACCACAGTAACTCTCGTTGCATTTGAAGAGCGACTCCTGAGACATTCTGAAATCGTTTTGCTTTAGCACTTTTCCCAACCAAGTGCAACATATTATTGCCTTTTTTGTCTTTCAAAGGAGTTATTAGATCTTTCATGGACCCTATCTCATACAACAAGTTATAGATCTTTGCTTGACGACGTTTGACAGCTATGTGAAATATACTTAGTCCATTGTCATCTACCTTCCATATTAGATCTGGATACGACTGAATGAGCTCAATTATGAATCTCGTGTTTCCCATTTTTGCCGCAAGAAATAGTACTCTGGAAGGGTACACTCTCTTTTTTATACCTTCCTTCGTTTTAACTTCCAAAGCTGGCCCTCGGATTATGTCATCGATATCTTTCTTAGGCATCATGGCAACCTTACCCCAAATAATTTTTAACAATTGCACTATGTCACTGTCCTTTTTAACATGCCCTGGCCTCAAAGGAAATACATCCCAAACTGCAAAGGAAAAACCAATTATATCGTTACAAAATTGGTTGGTCACTATAATCAAACATTTGGAAAAATGATCGAGGAAGATGGTTATTGAAGTGATTATTGAGAACTTATGATGTATATGAAGATAATGGTTTGCTAAATCCACCTGTTTTATTTGCTGAACTACCACTTTAAAGATAGTTTAGATCCTTTATATTCAGTAACTCAATATATAATTTTTCATTAAAATTCAGAAACCGAATAAGACCATGCCCATGTGATGTAGGGCGCATAACCAGGGGCACAGCTTATTAAGGGCGGGGGGTGGGGGGGGGGGTGGCGCCCGACCCCCCGAATTTTTTTTAGCGATGTAGGGGGTATATAGTTTTCGTGTAGAAAAATTTCGGTATATTCGGTTTCGACCCCCCATTTTAATAGCGTTAGGAAAAAATATCGTTAGGAAAAAACAATTTTAGATCCCGACCCCCCACTGAAAATTTTCAAGCTTCGCCACTGCGCATAACACGACATGTCTTTAGAATTCTGTAAATTCTTCAATTTTCAGTGTTTTTTAGCCCATCCAAAGCATTAGCCTAACTCTGAGAGAATGGTGTTATAAAGCGAGTAAGCGATGGCATTATATCAAAGACATAGGTCCTCACATATAAGAACATATTGAATCTTCCTAGCCCAATCGTCGACACTAGTTGTTATAGCTGGTATGTTGCACTATATATATATGTATGTTATAGTTTTTATTGGGAAATCCAAATAACCAGGTTAAATGTAATTGTTCGTTCAAGATAGAATGAACAAATGATAATAGAACTAGCAGGATATACTTACTTGACTTGATGATTCTCAAGATAATATGTGGTTTTATGCCTTCAAATGCATCTGCCTTCTGAGCCAGAGCTACAAGTACATCTGTAAGTAACCTCTTCTTGTCGGTGAGTTCGGGGCGATCCTTGGCTATGATCAGAGCAATATCTGTAATATATTTTGTATTCAATCAACCATAGAGAAAATGTATTTGGCTAATGCATAAAAGTAAACCAAAAGTTAAGCATAAAACAAAAAATTCGTAAAGGAAAACCTTCTCAGATTGAGAAAACAAACTAAAGGAGGAATACCTGAGGATCGAAAAGTGATAAGAAGAAGGAAAGAAACCATGAGAACATAAAGGGATTCTGTAACTTACCAAACATATCAGTTTCAACACATTTCTGTAGAACCCAACTTCGATTATCACCTGTCCAAAAATCTCCAGACATTTTATTGGATTCGTCGTAGAGATACTTTACCATTTCAGGTTTAGCAAATAAAGCAGCCATATAGAGTGGCATTATTCCTTTATCAGTAGGGATATTGAGAACAGCCCTGTTCTTGCCCAACATTATCTTGGCTATCTCTACATTTCCTGCTGCAGCTGCTAAACAAAGAGCAGTATTGTAGTTTTTGTTTTGTAGTTCCAAATCCTCCCTTTTCATCCGTTTTACTAGTTCTTTTACAAACACTTCCAAAGACTTGGTGCTTTCAGCAGATGCGGCAATATGCAGTGGTGTTTCATAATTTTCTGTGATGGCAAAGCGTACCAACTCGGGCTGGTCGTCTAGGATCCCTTTAGCAAGTTCCCAATTGCCTTTGATCGATGCTTCATAAAGTTTAACACCAATCTTCATGTAGCTTTCTCTACTTCCTTCAAATTAAGAAATTTCATATGTATGTTAGTATTTTGTTCACCTATAATCAGATTCAAGAGAACATTAATACATGAATGTTTAGGATGAGCACTAATAAAAGGCATCTTCCTTCTCGTGTGATACTTTGTAAAGTGGTATACTATCTGGTTGTGTACAGAGGCATTTCGAAAGAATTAAAAATAGAAAATGAAAGATTAAGTGAGGAGATACCATTCACCTCAATCAAATAACAAATCAGCTAAACCAGTACCGAAAAACATAATTCCGAAGTTATTAGTTTATCTTGGGGACTATCTTTTCTGGCCTCTAAATATACATAAGAACGATAGTAGATATCCTTTCGGAAACAATAATATGTATCATTTCCTTAAAAATAGTGAACATTACTATGTAACAAATATCAAGAAAGATGACGATTTGGTATTGGGATTGGAGAACCAAGGAATAATAAGTCCCTTTCCAACAGTGACTTCTTCCTTATCACCACATCAGCATCACGTCAACACTTTCTTAATGACACATCTAATGACACAGTCCTGTCAACAACACCTGACACCTCTTTCTTACTTCTTCCTCACTATTTTATTATTAAAAAAAAGGAATTTTTTTATTTGTGTTAAGGTCTCTTGGGCCCCACCTTATCCCCACCCCCTTCGTCTCCATCTCATCTCCAACCCGACGAACCCTCATGACAAGGGCGTGCCAATGGCTTCTTCCCACGATGAGGCCACAACCAAGTGAATTCCCCCCCCCCAAAAAATGGGATCGGCCAAACAAATGTTTATAAAAGAAATCAAATGGACTCTTAAACTCGTGTCCTTCCATAACATGCATGACACCCATTTAAATTGATACATGGAAAATGTACTAGAACTATGATTGGTGGGGTAAAATGAAACATATGCTGTCCCAACTGTAAAACAAATTAACGGCAACAACATATATATATATATATATATATATATATATTTCGGTTCTATAACTTTTCAAACCGGCTGGCGGCAAATTGAGCCAGTCAACCCGCTAAACCAGCCAAGTAACTAGATCAATGCTTAGTTATCATATATGATATATAGAAATTAAACAAAACAAGTACTGTGGTTGTTAGTTTGTAAGGGCTTTACGTACCTTCGACTAGCTCTCCAGACGGCAAATTCGGTGGAGTTGGTGGCGGTTGTGGAAGTGGTGGGAGAGAAATCGGAATGACAACTTGGGGCTGCGGATGGAGATTATTGTACTGTGCATTTGTAGGACCTAAGTTCATACTTGTGTGATTCATATCTCTTCAATCTGCTTCCTATTTCCCTGAACTATCCATCATTAATCGATCAGTTACGAACTAAACACACAATGACACAAACATGAAATGAGCAAATTGATCATGCAAATGTCAAAATACCTGAAATTTAACAAATTATTAGTTATTGTTAATTTCCAAATCTGATTAATTAGTGCATATATATCTCATGCAACTCTCTCTCTCTCTCTATATATATATATATATGTGTGGTTAGACATGAGTTTATAATGAGCTGATACGCTCAGTGAATGCCTTGAGGGTCAACGTCTCCAAAAATCAATATTTAAAGACCTTGCTAACTTATTGTTACATCAATAATCACGTACATTCTTAGAAGCCACAGGTGGTGGGCCACGATACATGATAATTACACATTCATATTTATAGCAATTTCCTAGAACGTGGTACTAATTATTGAACAAAATTGTTATATATAAATTTTTTAAATATATGTAATGTATATTTATATATTTATATCGTGGATGTGGGTGGAGACGAAATTTTCATTGACTTTTAAAACCGCGTAGTATACTAGCTAGGGTTGTTACAAGAATAAATACAAATGAATGACATAGTAATGGTTTGTATGCGGTGACGTCACTACAAAGAAATGGCCATGTATATGCATATATAGTACTACCTTATGTCCTTATCTTCCCTTGAATAACAAATGACCTGCTCTCTGCATGGACATGAAATTTTCCCTCTATTAACAATCCCCTATGACGGCCCATGAAAACCCGGCCCAAAATTCAGCCCATAAACCTCCCTCTTTGCCGGCCAGTTGATTGCTCCTTCAAGCCTGGTCATCCTCCAAACTCAAAAGTCTACGGTAGAGAGAACAAGTCTTCTCACTTTGTTACCTCTTCTGTAAAAAAAATAAATCAACCAGAACCAAGAAATATACATCTCTTAAGATGATTGATTCTGGCTCTTTGATTTTTATTTTTTTTTGCCTAAAGCAAACAAGAAAAAGAATTTGCATTCTGCACCTCCCAAAAGCCTGGCCTAATTAACTACATTTATAAGCTCATTAACCAACTCTGAACTCAAAATCCTCCTATGCAATGAATGTCTAAAAAACTCTGAAATTCAGTCACAAAATTCCAACCTTTCTGTAAATAATGAAACTCTTCTCATTGTGGACATTGGAATCAAGCTCGGTTTTGACCTCGCTGAGCATGTTTCCCACAATGAGAACTCCATCCTAAACCATGTTGACAAGCTTGTTCTCCAATGAATGTGGCTTCCCTAAACATATATGGGATCGGTGATCTCAATAAGAAAATATGGTTCAATATAATTTGTCGGGAAAACTATATTCATTTTTTGGCGGTACAGGAAACTAAATGTAAATCAATGGACACAATGCCATTGTAAAAACCCTCTGGTACAACAACGACTTTGAGTTTACCTCTCTTGATGCCATTGGCTTATCAGGTGTCTTACTAGCTGTTTGGGACGCGACTCTTTTCACAAAAAACTCAGTTGAAAAAGGTGATGGTTTTATAGCCATTTTTGGAACTTGGATCCCTATCTTCCTCGTTGCCTCTTGATTGTCGTCTATGCTCAAAGAACCCTTTGGAGTAACCTCCTTCATCTTACGTCTTCAAATCTCATTCCTACTTGTATCCTTGGTGATTTTAATGATGTTAGATTCCCGTGTGAACGCATTGGCTCTCATTTTGACAAAACGGGTGCTAAACACTTTTAACTATTTCATTCATGATTCCGGTCTCATTGACCTCCCTCTTGGGGGTCGAAAATTCACTAAAATGACCCCCGATGGCTCAAAACTTAGCAAGCTTGATCTAATCCACATTTCACCACTCTTTCTCTCAACTTGGCCTAACCATCATTGCCCCATCATTCTCACTTCCTCTTGTTATGACTTCAGCCCTATTCCTTTCAAGTTTCTCAACTCTTGGCTTCTCCAAAGTGACATCCCCGATATCATCAAGACCGCTTGGTCTAACTCCTTGAAATCAACTCTCACCCAGCTGTTTTCTTCAAAAATAAACTTAAAGACCTCAAAATGACTCTCAAAAGTTGGAAATAAAACACGCTCCTAAAAGGCAATCACTCACTCACTCACTCACTTTCCTAAGAAACAAAGTGGCGGATTTGGATGCTTTGGCCGCACTTGGCATGGGTCTCACGGATAGGGAAAAGAGCAACGGATTTCCTTCCTTAAACAAGTGACTTGGAACATCAACAAAATCCGCCACTAAAATAAAGATGTGTAACACCCAACTTTATAAAATATGGATTTTCAAAAACTTTTAAACAGGCAACATTTAACGTGGAAACGTCCCAATAAAAACTTTACCAATTCCTAACGGAATGGTCAACAAAACATTAGGTGTTAATTATTAGCATCACAACAATAATTCAAGAAACCCATAATAACAATCTGACAACCAACATTAAACAATGTAATCATAATCATCAAAATAAATGAGGCTAAGACTAATAAATATCTTTGTCTATAGCAAACATCTACTGTCAACTAAAAAAGCTGAGTAATATTACCACGAGTTATAAAACAGTTGCTAGTTAAAATCATACAATAGTTGCCTCACACCGAAAGCTCCAATTTGTGGAGTAAGCTGGTCCCTAAAAAGATTAACATATTTTTCTAGAGATTAGTAATGGCATTCCTTCTAATGTCAACTTGTTCGGTCGGGGGGTGGATGTCAATACCGTCAATTGTTTGTTTTGCAACTCTGGGATTGATGATTACTCTCATCTTTTCTGCAATTGCGGGTTAACGAAGGATATTAGAGACAAGGTCAGCTCGTGGGTCAACTACAATATTCCTGAGGTTGATCCTAAAGCCATGGTTTCGTGGGTTAAAGGGCTTAATCTCAACTCCAAGACAAGAAAGGTCCTTGAGGCTATAATGTTCGTTTGGTGGTGGCACATCTGGAAAGAGAGAAACGAGGCTTTGCATAATGGTAATCACGACACCAGTGGTAACATATTCAACTAGATTGTTTCGCTTTCTTTTCTTTGGGTCTCTAACCGTGACAGGAAGCATCACTGCAGCATGACTGGATCGTAAACCCTTTACTAATTAGATGATTGGTTTTTATTCTGCTTTCTTTGGTTCTTTGCCTCGTTCTCTGGTTGTTGTTTCTTTTGCTGGTTCTGGTTGGTTTCAAGGCTCGCCCCCAAGTACTGGTTTGGATTCTTTTATGTTTGCTCTGGTAGTTTTTTTGGTTCTCATTTTGTCTTGGTCTTGGGCCGATCCTTTTATCTCAGCTGCTGCTCTTTTTGGTTGTTTGTTATCTTGTTCCGTTATTCCTCGAGGCATGTTTGGGATTACATCAAAAACACTACGAAGTGAAAACCGGTAGCTCGGTCTTCGTTGGTTGAGGATTTTTCTCGTGTCTTGGGTCACTGTCATTGGCACAAGTTTTTTCATCCTTTTTGTAGTCGTCGCAGTTAATGTCTCTAGATGAGTCTAGATTTGTTGTATTGGTTTTGTCTAGATTTCTTGTAATTGTACCTTTTTTTGGCTACTAGCGACTTGCTAGTTGCCTTTGTTAATATATATCAATTTTGCTGTTAAAAAAATATAGAAGGTACGTAATAGTCCAATTCTATAAAGCTGTTGGGTATGGATAAAAAAAAGTTACCATGTACTCATGTAGCCAATGAAAAACTGTATGATATCCCTAGCCTTTTGATAAAACAAATGGTAAATGATCAGTTGTTACTAAATCTGCATAAGAGTCATTTAGCAGCCCTACCGTAACATTATTCACCAGCATTGCAATATCATAGCATTAGTAATAATAAGATTTAGTGGTAAAAACTTGGTCTCTAACGGTCGCAAGTTCGAATCCTTCAAGAAAAATAATATATATATATATATACCATGGTCATGGAGGTTCTGTGATGACTCTGGGCTACCCGAAAAGCGAGTGATCTCCACGGGATTAGTCGGCTTCCAAAGCAGATAGGATAACTAGGTTAATGAAAAATTAAAAACATTTTATAAATATTTTTCCATTTGGCTATCAAAATTGGCTGGCAGCATATGCTACCAGGATTAAACATGAAATTAAGCAGGGGAAATACTAAACACACCTCGGATATGATAGAGAAACCCAACATCAAAACATACATTCCCATGAAAAGAACGAAAGACAAGTTAAGAGATCAACTATGACGAATAAAAAGAACAAAAGACAAATTAAAGTACATCTAATTAAATGAAATCATAACAATGCCTTTAATAGTAAAGCATGCGTTTTGTGGGCTTAAAGAGATATCTGGATCTATATATTGAGTGAAAAACATCCCCTAAAAGACGAAATTGCAGTATAGCAAACAAAATGACTGGCAAGGCAGCAAGACTACCGATGATGATTGGCACCCATTTCAAGTTTTTGTGGTATAGTAACAAGAAACTTGAACTAAAAGCAACCATCATGGTCACAATAGAGAGGAAGAGTGTTCCAAGACCGAACATCAGCTTTGTGGGTAAAGATTCCAAGAAATCTTGTTCAGCGTAGCGAGAGGTGAGGATGGATAAGAACATGAGAACCGACGTTGAAGAGAATATTAAAGAAATGGCATCTGAGATTACGAAAACAATGAGGGCTGGTTTCTGACGGAAAAAGGGAATACCAGTGTCTTGGTCATATCCACCAGGAAGTGTAAAAGCAGCAGCAAATACTATGGTAGCTATAAGCGTACCGACCACCATACACTGGGCAGCTGCATCCTTCATCCACCCCTCACCATACATGTTTCTCCTATGCCTGTACCTAGGAGGGACCATTCTCTCTACTTCCTGCAAGAAGTACATATCAATTCAGCAAATTCTCAAAGACCATTTAGTTTCTGTATAGTTTATCAATTTATTATATATTTATACACACAACTCCTTTGGCTTACAGTGTTTGATCAATTCGGATGCAGTAATATATTGCAATCTTATGAAAATGTCATTTTCACATATTATAAAATAGTTATTGAATAATTGAGATTTTTTTTATATATAGTTCCATATAAACTATATATGATCTTTGGATAATACAATCGATAAGATTAGTTACACATGTATGTAACCTAATGTCCTAAATTCTATAAATGAATTTAAAATATGATACAACGAAGGGGGGAAATGTACCTGGAACCATAATAACTCTCGTTGCATTTGTAGAGCAACTCCTGAGACATTCTGAAATCGTCTTGGTTTAGCACTTATCCCAACCAAGTGCAGCATATTATTGCCTTTTTTGTCTTTCATACGAGTTATTTGATCTTTCATGGACCCTATCTCATACAACAAGCTATAGATCTCTGCTTGACGATGTTTGACAGCTATGTGAAATATACTTTGTCCTTTGTCATCTACCGTCCATATTAGATCTGGATACGACTGAATGAGCTCAATTATGAATCTTGTGTTTCCTATTTTTGCAGCAAGAAATAGTACTCTGGAAGGGTATGTAGTTTTTTCGATACCTTCCTCCATTATAACTTCCAAAGCTGGCCCTCTGATTATGTCATCGATTTCCTCCATCGGCATTATGCCAACCTTAGCCCAAATTATTTTTAACAACTGCACTACGTCACTGTCCTTTTCAACATTCCCTGGCCTCAAAGGAAAGACAGCCCAAACTGTAAAGGAAAAACCAATTATATCGTTACAAAGTTAATTGGTTGGTCACTATAATCAAACATTTCCAAAAATGATTGAGGAAGATGGCTATTAATTAGTTGGTTGGTCACTATAACTAAACATTCAGTCTACAATTTGTTCATGTGGAAATGGTTCTAGTTGATTACTCAAGTCCTTTATACATGCAACTAACCACTTCCCACACATTTTATGTTATGTGGAGTTTTTGAAGTGACTATTAAGAACTTATATCTATACTTCTATAATATTATATAAAGCATCAACCCCCCTTCCCCCTTTTTCCCCCCTAAAATTACAACTTTGAACTTGTTATTCTTTCAAGAT
>JAOXNX010000033.1:9715626-9726258 GCA_028566075.1 Solidago caesia
AAATCGCTTAGTTTCTTATGGTATAGCAATAGGAAAAAGAATGTTAGTATCTCTTGGAATGACTGGTGTATTTTTTCTCTGATGTAAGTACTGGTTTTGTTTGCCTCCCAACCTCTTTGGGTTGGGACGTTTGTTAATAATAGTTACCTTTCAAAAAAAAAAAGTTAAAGGGATCTTGACCTTTGGATTAAAATCAAAAATCAAGATTCAAAAATGATCTTTAAATCTTGACCCTTGATTTTAATCCAAGGATCAAGATTATCAACTTAACTAGTCAAGTTGGGATAACTTGATAGAATCTCCATCCGTCCGCTAATTTGTTTAGTCAAATTCAAATACATCAATCAAATCAAAATATAATAATACATAAAAGAAAAGTACTTGTATGATTGGGATTGGGAGTGGAAGTATTGAATTGATTTCACACCAAACTTTCCATGACCCCACACTTTCTTTTTATGATATGCCATTATTGGCTCCTTTCATTCCTCCCCCCTATCTCTCCCTCTCTCGTCACTTCTATACTTGTTTCTTTATTTTCCGTACAAATCATTATCGGTTAACTTCTATATATTTCTTCTAAAAAGTTATCACTTCTCAGTAGTCAGTACTTTGGATGTTGTTTTTGTCTCTCCATCTTTATTAGTATTCTGCAGTTTCCGTACATGTTTTGATCATTGAAGCTTGCAGCTATTTACTGATTTCTGTGGCTGGGTTTGTTTTGTTTTATTGGAAATGGAAGCTGCTGCACGATCACCACTTGTTGGTTCTGAAATTCATGGTTTTAATACTATGCAAGGTTTGTTTGTTTTCATAGTATGTATTGTTTTGTAATCTGGGTAAACCGTGTAAGGTTTTTCTTGTTCAGGTTATTCGGGTCTGTGAGTTTTTGACTTAGATAGTCTAACCGGGGTATTCCGTGAATTATATTAATCTGGGTATAAGAAAAGTTTTATTTTAATTACTTTATTTCTGGAAGTGGGAAGTTTTCAATTAAAAGTAGCACACTTTCACACTTGTACTTTTTTAATTAAAAAGTGATTATTTTGGGTAATTTGACCAAAAAAATGTGTGCCATGTTGGGTGATCTTTATGACTGGGTTCTGAAAGTGGAAATTTTTTTATTACTAGATTTAGAAAGTTGGATGATTTTAGTTATTATGGTGGCCAAGTTGAATCATGTACACTTTGTCAATTAAGTTCACTTGATTATTTTTAATGTCCATGTTGGTATGAACCTGAAAAAAATAATCAGATAACAGAAGTGGTTAGATATACAATACCAGTTTAGCTCTATTTTAGGTGAGGTAGTTACAGAACAGGATATGCATAAGGGGAAATGTCATATACGAGTAAGTTAGGTATTTTCAATTTTGTTTCGATATTCAATATGGTCATTAAAGATTCAAATGACGTGCTATCGTGGTCACTTTTGTTACAATGTATTAAATGTACCTTTGAGCCAATATGGTGATTATATTTTGTGTTGATTTTTGTTAAGTGACTTTAATAGCATGTCGTTTGAAACTTTAAAAACCATATTGAAACGGGAAAAATGTGTACCGTAGTGGAATAAAAAAAGTACGTTGACATTTTCAGTATGCATAACTATAAACTTGGTACATGAACTTTGTTTTTTTTTTCTTCTCTTTTTGTGTTTTAAGAAGCTATGGTATTTGATTAAAGTTAGGAAACAATAGTTTGTGTAGTTTGTTGTAAATGTTTTGTTTTTGAAAAGCAATAGTTTGTTGTAATAGTAACTATGATAAGCTATTAAATTACATGATGAGTGATATGCATATGTTTTGCTTTGTATGATTAAGATTATATAAGATGATGGTGTGTTTAGTAGAGATCTCATTGTTAGTTATAGTTAAAGTTAATTAGTTAAGTGCTTACATATATCGTTATGTGTACTTCTTGTGGACATATAAATTTTTTTGTTTCTATGTTGTTCGTATAACTGTAACCCTTGATTCCTTTTAAGAATGTTTCTTTCTTCCATGATCAGATTTAGATGTGCCCACCATGTTTGAGGAAGCAAAAACAAGATGGCTGCGGCCAAACGAGATCCATGCAATACTTTGTAACCACAAGTATTTCACCATTCATGTGAAGCCAATGAATAAGCCAAAAAGTAAATCTATTCTTATCCTCTGTTTTGGATTTTTGAGGTTATGTGACATTGTTACTCTGTGAAGATTGCCTCAATTTTCAATATCGTGTAGCCTCGTCTCCCTTAATTCTGGAAATAGTTGTAATAGAAATGTTTATAGTTGACTTTCACATTTTCGTAAGAGTGTATTCCTTAACGAAGTTGTTTTAACTAGTTCACTGGATTTTCAATTGCATTAAGAACTTCAGTACTCGAAAACATTGACACATGACCGTTTATTGCTATCTAATTTGTAATTTTACATATAGGTGGCACCATCGTCCTATTTGACCGTAAGATGCTCAGAAATTTCCGAAGGGATGGCCATAGTTGGAAAAAGAAGAATGACGGAAAAACTGTCAAAGAAGCGCATGAGCATTTGAAAGTAAGTATGTTTTGGTGCTTTATGTATGTAAAAAGCGATTAAAATGGTCAGTTTTTTTTGGGTCATTGTTGTGTTTCATTTGAAACTTCAATGCTTGAGTTAGTTTGATGATTGGATCTCTTTAAGTTCACATTAAGTAACCTTTTTTTAGGATTGTTGAAAACACATAAAAATTTTTTTTAATGATATTTGAAACATCACGAAAAATGTTTGCACTATTGAAAAATTAATGCAAAAAACTAATTTGATTATTAGACATTGAGAACAGATGACGTATACAGATATGCAGATATGCAAAAAGTTTGTTCTTGTTAGATACGAAATGTAAATTTGTTTGGCAAGACTATTGAGTTTCTGATTCAATCTCATTAAAGTTAAATAATCAGCACATGTTTAATCTGTGTGAACTCTTATTTCTAAACCATGGAATATCAAAATCAAGTTTACTATTTGTCACTTTTTTAACAGAGTTTTGTAAAATTTTGGTTTCTTAAATGTAAAGTTTCGCCAAACACCATTTGTTAACCGATTTACTTTGTTCTAAATTTCAGATGAAATCCAACAATGAAAGCATTTAAAAGGCACAGTTTTTTGTTTAGGGTTGTATGCAAACATTAGTGAGTTCTGTTAGAATGTAATTTGTCTACCTTGTAACACAGGTTGGTGACGACGAAAGGATTCATGTGTATTATGCACATGGCGACGGTGACTCAACCCTTGTTCGCAGATGTTACTGGCTTCTTGATAAGTATGCACCATTTGAAGATTTCATGGGTTATTATGAGCCCTTCTTCTTTTAAAAATGATTTGACCACTTTAAAGATTCTTCATTTCCTTATCCATTTTTTATTTTATTAGATATTGCTTTATTTCTTCATATCTTTTACTTGGAACATCATTTTCTTTGCTTATGTTACAGGAAACTGGAACATATTGTTCTTGTTCATTACCGTGACACTCAAGAGGTTGGTCAATCATAAGAACTTCCTGTTTTAATAGATTTCTTAAGCATATATCCAGTTCTTCTCATTAATAAATGTTACTTGCTACTTACAGTCGTTTTTCACTCATTATGCAGTTACAAGGCTCCCCGACTATTGAATCAAATTCTAGCTCAGACCCCCCCAATTTATATAATTTGTCGGAAGAAAATGATGGGGTTGATCAGGGTTATTATGCTGGTGCGTAAGTTTATTGACTGAATACTAATAATCTTAAAATGATCAATTGTGTCTCAAGTATGATCACGGAAGTCATAATCATTGTATTAATAATCTGTATCATCTATATTATTGAATAAAATTATTTAGGAGTTTATATGCATTATGCATGTACTTTGGACGTCATTTGTCCAACCAGTTTTCTTTTAAGCATTTTTTTGCCAGTTTGACCCATTAAAGATATGTATATCCCGAAATGACCCGTTTATTAGTAAATGCATAGAAGTTGCCACCTTTATGTAGAGGAATTTTTGAAAGATTGTCCATTGATTGTGGTTGTGCAGAGCCTAATGGGAGTATAATAAATCATCAGATGAGAAGACTTCATGAAATTAACACGCTTGAGTGGGATGAGCTTGTGGTACCAGCTGACACCAACAAGTTAGTCGCACCTGAAGGAGGTAGCAAACTTAGTTTATTAATAAAGTAATATATTGAATAGTTGAATTTGATTAAAATATATGCGTCTTTGAGTGACAACTTTTAAATTGCAGGAAACATATCATACTTTGATCAAGATGACCAAAATGAACTAAAAGGACTTGTAGATACCGTAAGTAACTAAGTACTAGATAGTGTATCACTCTTGGTGGATTTTCGAAAAGAAATATGTTCATCGTCTCATGCTTCTTGCCATTCTGTTATCTGTATATAGTTATCACCCTCCATATTTTTATTGCAGCTGTTACATGGAAATGGCACTAGCTTACCGAATAACTCTAGCTTTGTGCATGAGTTATCAACGGATGGTCAATCTACAAATTTACAGTTGGACCCTGGGCTCCTAAATGGTAGCATTGGTATTTTAGACACTGGGGGAAGTGATGGGTTGAAAAATCAAGATACTTTTGGAAGATGGATGAACTATGCCTTTACTGATTCTCCTGTTATAGTTAATCCAGCTCTGACCCACGAGCCCTTGGTTTCAACTGCAACTGGTTATGATCGTCAGTCACATTCCTTGGAGCAAATATTCACTATAACTGAAGTCTCGCCTTCATGGGCTTCATCAAGTGAAGATACAAAGGTTCTGTCTTTTTAACCATTAGAGACCTACTACTTTTCCGTTTTGACCCTTTTTTATAATGAGTTTTGACCTTCAATTGTACATCTTCGATTTTTGTACCTAGTAGAAATGGCCACGGGCAATTTCAACCAATTTACTTACGAATGGGATGGTTTGGGTTATGGTTTATTCCCAGTACTGTAAAGTGTGTAAAACAAAATAATAAAGCTGAAAGGGAAATGGGCAAAATGGGTTGAAAGTCATTATGTTTGTCTAATACATACAACTCTTAAATCACTTTACTTAAAAAATTAGATTATTGTGATAATGTTGGTTGTTGTAAACATATTTTATGGGTTAATTACTATTAATTTTGTTTATATATGTGTAAGTGTTCTTGGCCAACACAGCCCGCCTTCATCCTCAGTTCTGCACCCCTTTTTGACAGATTAATTGGCCCACCTACCCACCTATTTTGCCACCTTTTGTATAAATCTTGCCTTGACTGCATTCTAATTATAGTGTCAACATTTGACTTTTCAGTTTAGGCGGACTTATTGCATCAAAATAATTTATAGGTACATCAAGCAGATACTCTGCCAATGGAGTTGGTGGCCCATTGGTAAGGTCTTCGACCTTGGGGTTTCCCACCAGGGTTCAAGTCCCACTCCTCACATTTGTGGGGGTGTATCTACAAAAAAAGTAGATACTCTTCGATGTTAAGAATCTAGATAATTAAGAACAAGTTGACAATGATAGACTTTGTTGTTTTGACATGTTGACCTGAAATCGCTTTGCTGCAGATTTTAGTTGTTGGAGTTTTTCATGAGGAGAATCTACGCTCGGCTAACTCCAACTTATTTTGTGTCTGTGGAGATGTTTCTGTTCCTGTTGAAGTCATCCAACCTGGCGTCTTCCGGTGTTTTGTTTCTCCTCACAGCCCAGGAATAGTCAACCTTTTCATCAGTTTTGATGGCCAGAAACCCATAAGTCAGCTTATTGCATTCGAATACCGTTCTCCACCTGTGCAAACTTTAACAATTTCTTCTGAAGAAAAGTCTGACTGGGAAGATTTCCAAGTTACAATGAGATTGGCGCATTTGCTTTTTTCTACATCCAGGAGCCTTAATATCTTATCCAATAAAGTATCGCCAAAGACCCTAAAAGAAGCCAAAATATTTGCCCACAAAACCCGATCCATTGTTGATAGGTGGGATTCTCTGATAAGTTCAATTACAGGAAAAAAAATATCTTTCCCACAGGCCAAAAATAGCTTATTGAAGCTAACGTTAGAGAACAGACTACTTGAATGGCTGTTGGAAAGAATACTAGACGGAAGTAAGATCCCTGTACTTGATGATGAAGGTCAAGGAGTAATTCATTTGTGTGCCATATTAGATTGCACTTGGGCTATATTTCCATACTCATGGTCAGGCTTATCAATCGATTTTCGGGACAAATTTGGATGGACGGCTCTTCATTGGGCTGCTCATTTTGGGAGGTTAGTTTCTTAAATTAAATCAGACACCACCAAGAGAAGCAGTTATGAATACCAAAACTATGTTTTAATGACAGCCACTGTTCTAAACATAGTAAAGCTAAAGACTGTTCCCTTTTGGATTTAGATCACTCTTTTGATCTACCCATGTTAGTTAACTAAATCTCCACTTTCAGGCAAAAATTCGTCGCGTCTCTTCTATCTGCGGGGGCGAATCCAACTTTGGTGACAGACCCCACTTCAGAAAACCCTGGCGGATGCACTCCTGCTGATCTGGCATCTAAGAGTGGTTACGAGGGGTTGGCTGCTTTTCTTGCAGAAAAAGCATTGTTAACACATTTTCAAGCAATGACATTAGCTGGAAATGTTAGCAGCTCGTTGCAGTGCACTATCCCGAATGATGATGGTTCCATCTCAAATAGCCCTGGGACTAACATCAGTGAAGAAGATCAGTACTTAAAGGATACCCTGGCGGCTTATAGGCGGGCTGCTGATGCCGCCGCCCGTATACAGGCTGCATTTAGGGAGCAGTCATTTAAATTGAAGTCAAAAGCAGTGGAGTTTGCCAATACAGAAGATGAAGCACGATGTATAATAGCGGCTATGAGGATCCAGCATGCTTTTCGCAAGCATGAAACAAAGAAACAAATGGCAGCTGCTGTACATATACAACATAGGTTTCGTACTTGGAAAATAAGAAAAGATTTTCTGAATAAACGACGTCAAGCAATAAAATTACAAGTAAGATTCACCCAACCATTTTACTTCCAGATTTGAAAATCTAATTGATGACATCATTATTTACTATTGGGTTGGTTCACGTTATGTTATTATCCAAAGGATTAAATGGGTAAGAAAAACCTTAAAATGCAATTGGTCAAATGGCAAAACCTTAAAATGCACTGATCAAATGGGCCGAATGGTTCGAACGAGTTAAATGTCCCCAAACTGTATACATAGAATCTCCTAAGCTATAAAATATTCTTATTTTCTTGATACAGGCATTTTTCCGTGGTTTTCAAGCACGGAAGCAGTATAAGAAGATAGTATGGTCTGTAGGAGTGTTGGAGAAAGCAATTATCCGTTGGCGTCTTAAACGGAAAGGCTTTCGAGGTCTCCAAGTTGCCCCGAATAATGATGATGGGGAAGATGAGAAGGAAGTAAGCATTGCTGATGAAAGCTTCTTCCAGGCGAGTAGGAAGCAAGCCGAAGAGCGTGTGGAGAGATCTATTGTTAGGGTCCAAGCCATGTTTAGATCAAAAAGAGCTCAAGAAGAATATAGAAAGATGAAGCTCGCACTTGGCCAAGCATCGGTATGTATCATCACTCTAGACCGACTTTTACACCAATATTTGTTGGTACTCCTGACCCAAAATATATGCAATGAGAAATTTGATCATTTACTTATGAATGGGTCGATATGGGTTATGATGTGACGCAGAACAGAAACAAAGCAAACCGTAATTCGGATTTAGAACTAAAATTCCTAATATTATTAATGATATAGACTCCATTACAATGAAAAACCAGATACACCCTAAAGAATTAAAAACTATAGTCTTGGAAACTTCAGATGGTTAGGAAACATCCCTAACCATTTCTGATTTCTTATTGGAAAACAGTTAAAAACAGGAATTAAGAACGTAAAAATAAACCCATAGAAATAGAAAAACGCCATTTGACCCCCTAAACGACCCCGAGAGGCTAAAAATTGACCGCACTCATGGCGAAGCGATGAGTCTTCACTGTTGGTCTATTTTCCATCAACCATGCGAATTTCCTCCCATTCGAGCTAGAAAATCAAATTGGCATTTTTAGGATGATGATGTCATCAAAATTTCGTTCCTACTAGTGATGACAACATCATGACATCATCTATGTTATCATCTTTCTTTTGCTCCACCTGATCTATAAACACGACAGTTAACTCTTGAATCATGTCCTCGTCATGTTTTTAACCGGTCAAATAGGTAAAATAGAAAAAGTAGCTTTAATGGAATCTAGTCGAAAGTCTCTCAGAATGTATTTTGGTTCATACCACGTGGAAAATTTATTCAAAAACTCTGAATAAGAAATATTTTGTAAACCGTATTCCACGAACTTATTATTTATAAAGAATTAAAAATAGTATGCCAACTTTTTCTTGGAAGGAAATTATCCACACACAATAACCAATGCATTAGATACCGGTTCAAGCCAACCAGGTAGCTTCCGAACCGTAGTGGTACTTTTAATAGAGATTTTTTAACGAACCACATGTTTTGGAGTGATAGATCCAGATATGAACCAGGAAAAAAAAATTCCTGGATCCGTCACTGCATGTGTCCCAAACGAGACAATCTCTCGGTTGGTATGTGTCTATGTGACCTTGTTACCCGCTAGGCCAAAGGTCTTTAAGGAAAAATGTTTTCTGTAAAACCAAGCAAAACCGGTGTTTTCCAACCCGATCAAAATTATAACCAAAAGGGAAGGACCATGGTCTTGAAAAGCATAATCGCTTGTTTTTTGTCGAAAACTGTTCATTCTTGTCATTCTCTTTGCATTTTCTTGGTTTGTTTGTAACGATAAAATCTGAAGTAGTTCTCAAGTTTGACAAAACGTCAGCTTTTTTTTCGGATCAGGGAGGAAAGTTAATATAAATTTTCATGGTGTTTTGCAGCTGGAGTATGAAGAGCTTGATAATCCTGCTACAAACATGGAAAGATAGAAGCCATAATGCTCTGATATGACATGACCGTGTTTCACACGGTTGTAAATCTTGTAAATGCCTAGATTAAGGTAGGTATTTTCAGATTTCAGCTATTGGTTTTATCGACTTTTTAGTGGAATCAGTAGTTCTAATCTGAAAGAGGGATTTATATTAGTGTGAATGACTATGCAATGTAGTAGAAGATAGTAACTGGAAGTGTGAAAATGGCCATTATAAACTAGCTGTCCTTGTTATCATATACATGGGGCATAAATGGCAAGATTGTAACCATATTTGATCTCTTAGCTTCAAGCCGTGTTCAAATAAACCTCTAAGTTTACCTCGGGCCAGAGAGTAAGCGTCGACTGAAGGACAATATCCGGTTAAGGGGAGGGCCTGTATGTATTTATGTATGTGACATGAAGTATTACAAGTTTGTTAGCAATTGTGTTTAGTTTCTATTTATACGTTGATCATGGGTGTCTTCATAATATCCATGCAGGCATAAGGCAAATAGATAACCTCCAAAGATTGCATAATATCCATGCATGCCAAATTAATGTTTTGGCATAATGTCGTGTCTTCATCTTCTAGGCTGCTCCATGGGTCGGCTATATTTGACGGACCTGTATCATTCCGCGTCACTCTACTTTTTGCTTACAGCACCGGGTATGGATCGGCGATGCTGATGTGGCAGGGGGGCGTGGATTGCCTCTCTCACCCTGCCTGGTTTCGACGTTGACAAGTGTTCAGGGTTTTGGCATGGTTTTGCCAATACATGGTGTCCTTTGTTTCTTTTTTTTTTAAATTATTTTATTTTATTTTAGTTTGACCAATGGTAAAGTAAATAATAATAATAATAATAATCATGTTTATTTAATTAAAGACAATTTTTTTAAAGAAAATAAAGCTTGAAAATGATGGAAGGTTTTTGTCGTTTGAATGAGGTTAGGGAAGATAGTATACCTTCGAAATTTTTATATTTTTCATCCTTTGTTACATTTCTAACCCATGTCTTTGATTATAGTTACAAAATTTTGTAAAAATAAATATTCCCTCTGGCCCTTATATCGTCTCCTAACAAAATAGTTTCAATTTAAGATATATGCAGTAAATGAATAGTTTGGTTGCTATATTGTCAAGTTTTTACTTACAAATAATACTACATTTATTTGGACAACTTGTAATATGCACATAAATAAAGGGGCATAATAGGAAAATTTATAAGAATTAACTTGAGACAATAAAATTAAGACAAACGAAAATAGAAAAGAGGGCAATAAAAATGAACGGAAAGAGTATTTAAATTTATATATATCTTACCTAGCATTCAATTCTAAGAAAATTAATAACTTGTATAATTTTTAAAAGTACAAAACTGAAAAATTATGGTGTTCTCCCAAAATGATATTAAAATGATGCAATAATAAAATCTAATGTGAGACCGAGGTGACATTCTAGATAATTCTACAACCATACCTGATGGTAGTCGTGTACATTTGTCGGGTTTTCGAAAACCCGGTTTCGGGTTCAACCCGAACCGGGTATTAGTCAACAAAATGGAACCGGGTTGGTCAAAGAACCGGGTCGGGCTCTACCCGGGTTTGAGAGCTGAAAACCGAACCCAGTGGAACCGGTTTTAGGGTCGGGTAGGGTCGGGTCGGGTATGGAACCGGGTA
>JAOXNX010000033.1:9726358-9736731 GCA_028566075.1 Solidago caesia
TCCTTATGTATCGACACACACACACACACACCAAAGCTTACAAAATTTGATATTACTAGACAATGGAATTTGATTCTTAAAAGGATTGAAATCTTGAGATGATAATAAAAGGAAATTAGTGAGATGATTTTGAGATGAGGGAGGATGGGGTGTAAGAATGGGATTTCATTAAGAGGCATGGGAGAGCATACTCCCCCTCTCAATCCGGTTTTCAAATAAATTAGGTGGGTTTATACCCGCTATCCACTAAAGTTCAACTAATAAAGATTCCATTCTCAAAATAAAATACCAGTAACTTATTTTAAAGGTAAAACTACAAAAAATAGGTTAATTTATTACCTTAGAAACTTTGGGGCGTTACACATTTCTTGAGCGTTTTTGAATGTAAGTTGCTAGTATTTAGAGTTTAGAGTGTTTTGATTGTATTTGATGAATGATATTAAACCAAACTCAACACTAGTATTTATAATAGGTTTTAGGATGGCAAAAATGTAAATAAAACAAAAAAAAGGGTCAAAAATTGAAAAAAACGGTCAAAAAAACGGCTAGTACGAGCGGGTAGGGTCGGGTCGGGTCGGGTTGGGGCACCGGGTATTGGAACCGGTTTGAGAAAACCCGGTTTGGAACCGGTCTTAACGGCTAAATATATGACCCGGGTTGTACCCGTCGGGTTTTGGCCTACCCGACCCGGGTTGGGTCAAACCCAGTTGTTGACCGGGTCGGTTTTCGGGTTACGATCGGGTCCGGTTTTGGAACCGGGTATTTTGAACACGACTACCTGATGGTCTTATGTTTATTCCTTTCATATACTCCTAATAACTTTCTATTATTTTATCTACACAAACTTCAAATTGCAATTATTTGCATTAAGAGTGTGGTCATACATACGCCACATTAGTTCTCATCACAAATAAACCACTTTTTAGGATGGTATCGGTAACAATACTGTACCGAACTGTCTAGTACAGAAACCGAAAAAGGTCCAAACCATTTTCTAAATATCGTACCAAACTAATGGTACCGGTTCTTCAGTATTCATACCATATGGTACCGAATAGAAAAAGAAGTTAAGAAGCCCGAATAGAAAATTTGAGTTGAACAGCAAAACAAAATTTAAAATATAAACCCGATTGAACACAATTTTGTGAAGTCTTAACTAATTTATTATCCAAATCCATTTAACCTCAAACCAACTTGAAACTAGTGTAACACCACTAAGTTTATTGATTGATTAGATTTGCGTTTTTGTATTTGCCGTTAAAAAAAAAAAGATTTACGTTTTTGTTGTGTCATACAAATTGGTGATATACAAATATTAGATATATCTTATCCTTTTTTCATATAGCACCCTTTAATATTGTTCAAATTTCCAATTTAGTCCCCCAAGTTTATAACTTATTAATTCAACCTGTTTTAAATATAGTTTAAATTTACTATTAATCATTCAAACAAGATCAATATTTTGAAAGCTATATACTGATTCTAAGATATTATTTACTATCCCAGACACCCGAGAGACTACGGGAGTCCCCTACTTGTTAGAGTTCTGTCATTTTGATGCATACAAAAATTTAAGCACATTTGGTTATATATGATGTAGGCCTATTACAGTATTACACCATGTTTGGTATGGGAGCTAGATATGTCGATTTTAAGCTAAAGTCGATCATCATTATATCTGGAATGTGATATAATCAAACCGAAACAAATCCATTTCTTTTGTATGTAAGAGAAAATGCGCTTATTCTTTGAGATTTTCATAGGCGTGCTATTCTTGATAGACAAAGATGTTTTTGGCATGATGAATGAGCATACAATGCCTTTTGGACCTTTGAGAGCATTGCTCATTATAAAGATATAATATAATGTTGCTAATCTGCAATAAAAACCAAAGAGAAAAAACTCGCAATAATAAGCTCAATATAAATATATCATTGGAGTAATCAAAACAACCTCAAGGTAAGAATTTCGCTGGACTTCTTTGATGTGAACCAGATATTGTCGACTCACTTGAACTTTCATTATACTGCTACTGGTTTGCGTTCATCTACGTTGACCTGAATTAGAAGTCAGAGTGGAGAACACAATTATGACTTCAGTTATCAAAATGATTCATTGTTTGGTGTATTATTAGACAATTGATTTCATATGATTAGTAATTGTATGACATTTATATAATTAGTACCCAATAGGTGATTTAAAATGGGTTATTTGGGTGGGTCTCACATCGGAACAACATGTGCAAAGCGACGGGAACCAGATTCCCAACTCTACAATATTACTCCCTCCGTCCCAAAATTATTGTCCATCTTTCCTAATGGTTTGTCCCAAAATTATTGTCCACTACTAAAAATAAAAATAGATATGTTTTAACAAGAAGGTTTCCTATGTTATCCTTATGTTGAAATTAAAATTAACATAACTAAAAGAAAATATTGAATAATTAATTAAGGGTAAAAATGACATTTGATTGAAAAAGTAGTAGTAATTAATGTTTTTCTTAAACTATGCGTTTTTGTCTACTGAACAATTATATTGGGACGGAGGGAGTATAACATATGGTGTCAAAATCTGTGAACTAATAACACATTATCATGTTTCGGCTTGTAAAATGTCAGCGATTTTCATTTTCACCGATTTGGAAAGGTATCCAACATTAGATGCTCACCTGAGCTGATTTAAAAAGCTCATCCAGGACTTCAGATAGGGTGGGATGTGCATGCACTGCAAACTTTATGTCCTGCAAAAATTTATGTAGTGCGGTTATATCAATAGAAATGCAAAGTAACTTCAACTTATCCATCAACTCAT
Source organism: Solidago caesia (assembly GCA_028566075.1). Taxonomy (NCBI): domain Eukaryota; kingdom Viridiplantae; phylum Streptophyta; class Magnoliopsida; order Asterales; family Asteraceae; genus Solidago; species Solidago caesia. The sequence continues at coordinate 9,729,170 of JAOXNX010000033.1, forward strand.
GTTAGAGGTTGGAACACCGACGTATTTGCTCATGAAAGGATCAATTTAGGTTATGCTTTACCCTAACAGGTCAAATGGGCAAAATAAAAAATTTAGCTCAATGGAAACTGGTCAAACAGGTCCAAAGTTGCAAAAAATGTATTTTTAATGGATACGAACTCCTAAATTGCTCAATTAAGAAAATGCACACTTTTTTTTATTGTCATGATATAGTATTGTCAATTATATTGAATATGAAAACAAAAAAATTGTCTAGTCAAATCTGTCCATTTTTACCCATTAACCAACGAATTCATTTTACCAGAACTTATATAAAAATTGTGACTTCTCTCGTTATGAAAGACAATTAATATTCCCACTTAACAAGCCAATAAACACACCTGAATACGAGTTCCTAATGCCATGGCATTTGATGCTTCATGGATAAGATCAGCAGCATGCAGCCCCAAGATGTGCACCCCAAGAATCTCCCCAGTATCAGGCCTATATATCAACTGCAGGATAGAAAGCAAAAGCAATCAGTTCACATGTACCTCTTGCCTAAACTAGTGTTTCTGGTATATGTATATTTCGAGATTCTTTACATGTTAACAGCTAAAAGTTATCCATTCGAGTTAAAACATAGTTGGATTCATATTCTATAGGTTAGAACACATTAGTTTTCCAATTTAGATTCTCAACTTTTGTAATTAACATATCCCTATTGATATAAACAACATATATCTTTTCTAGGAGTGGCATGGGCGGGTTGGGTTAATATCAAACTGGTTTGGAGTCAAAACACGTAATTTTGGGGACTGGGTCAGATTGGATTAGTCAGATACACTTCTTCTCCACAATTTTATTATTTATTTATAGATAGTTGGATGATGATTGTGTTGTTTTTCATAACATTGATCTACAAAAAGTGTACTTTTTTACATATAAGGTATATGTTGGGAAAAAGACCTTGGCAAGACCCTCTCCTTCATTTTCTGCCAACGCTTTTGTGTTGGCCTTGAAACTTGTCTTTGCAACACTTATCTTGAACTTTTCCTTTTTGGCTTTCTCCTTTGCTTGAGGCTGAAAAAAATCAAATTTCATAAATACATAGATCTGATCATAAATTTTGTGTAACAATCTTAATGGGCAAATAGTTAGGTTTAGCACAAAAACTCTACCAAACAAGTAATTTTATAGTATGCTGCCCTAGTTACATTGTTATGTGTGAAATAAGTTCATAATCTTGTAAGAGGATGATTCAGATTAAAAATTTACCTCGGTCAATCCCACCATGCTGATTTCAGGATGGGTGAAGCAAGCTGCTGGGACACTTAAATGGTTGAGAACATGATCTTTTCCACTCACTTGCTCCACAACTATTTCAAGCAATTCATATTGGAGTAAGTTGGTCTACACGAAGCATAAACAACAAAATAAAGGCACTATGTCCAAGTGTAAAATTGGTGGGTTAGGCGAGTTGGTTGATCTGTTAAAATGAGTAATACATTATGTCGGTGAAAATGGGTCAGGCCAGGTCTACCCACAAAACCCTTTTTTCAGTTTTATAAAAAAAAACACTGTTAATGAGCCAAATATGATTACAAAAATAATTTTCACATCGGCTAATTAGGTGATCTAGGAAGTTTTACAAGTTTGAATACATTTTGGATAATTTTTGCATTGGACTTGTATTATTGATTTGACCTCTTTCCTTTGTAGTTAAATTCTTTAGCTTAATCTTTTTGACCTAATGGATCCATTTGATTCGTTTTAAAAAATCTAAATCAATCCGTCTTTGTGTAAATGACCAGTCTAGTGCTATCACTCACCTGAGATTCCTTGTGCACTAGCAGCATGAGCAAGCATCAGTTTTCCATTTGCATCACCAATGCAATATAAGTGAGGAACCTAATAAAAGCATTTATATTTGTTTTTAAAATATAATCAGACGGATGTGGCATGCATATAAGCTTATCATGGCATGTGAAACAAACCATTTTCCCCTGTGCATCAATTACTCGCATGCGCTCATCAACAGGAACAAAACCCCGTTGAGTCTCGACATTTACCTGGAGAAAATCCATTATATGACTAAATCATGCATCCAATGATATATTATTTACTTTGCTAACATGTTAAAAGTATGTAACATACATTTTCCAGCCCAAGACCTTTTGTAAATGGAGCTCTTCCAGTGGCAATAAGTGCTGCATCTACCTAAACAATTAACAAAACATGCATGACAGGTGAATATCTGCCGATTTGACTAGATACATATAACCAGGAAGCAGCTACAATCATGTTTGCTTTAAATTTGACTTATAACCAGAAAGCAGGTACCTAGTCATGCGAGAAGTAGAAGTGGCAATTTAAACCCATTTGCCAAAAAATGGTTGATATAGGTTGTGACTCTTCTTCAACCAGTAAAGTTTTGAATCGTATCTAAATGGGAACTGCTCCAATGGGTCGACTTGGTAAAAAATCACCCAAAGTCATTTCAAATCCTTAAAAGTTCCTATATTGCTCATTTCAAAAGTAAAGTTATCTTAATTATATATTGTAGTTTTTATAAACATATCAAGTACATTAGTTATTATGATTAAATGTCAACAAAAATTTTTTGTGGGGCAGCCAAACCCAACTCAACCAGCTGTTTGGACATGCAATAAGAAACTATCCGCTTTCACTCGTTACCCAACCTACCCGACCCGTCCATTTTGCCATCTATAAATTTTTCCGTGGCACTTCTTATTATTTCAATTTAGTTTTTCTTTCAGATCATCAAGAGAAATACATAACTTAGGTCGATGCTATATGAAGTATCATTGTGTAATTATTTACACAATATGTTCAATTATATTTATGAAAGGTTGCTTACTTCTCTTGAATCTACAAACAGAAGCTACGAAAAAGCATGTAAGATCATGGTGGGCTTTTACAAGAACTAGTCAACATGTAACCATTGACCGTCTTACTTAATTTGTCAATTAACAGAGATCTAGATATAGCTATCCTCGAGTCTTGTAAGGGTGTTGGCCTAATGGTAAAAAGCTTGGTCTCTAAGGGTGAAAATACCTAGGGGTCCCAAGTTCAAATCCTGGGAGCCAAAAAAAATATCCCCTTGTGGCCACGGAGGTTTATCAACGACGACTCTTGGCTAGTCGCAAAGCTAGTAGTTGCCCTGGGATTAGTCAGCTCGCAAAGCGGGTCGGATACCTAGTTTAACGAAAAAATAAAACACTAAAACGAAGACTAAATGGCGATAGGAGCATCTCCACCAAGTACCTGCTTCTTAAATAACCATCTTTTAATGCTAACTACATTACCTCTAATGTCTCTTTTAGCTCTTTCGTCTTGGCATCAATAAGTTCAATAATGACCGGCTTTCCGTCCTTTGCTGGGGTGATCTGTTAAAATAGTGAGAGAAGAACAGTGTAACATTACATATATTATCACTTGAATGAGTTAACGAACAAAATCAGTTACCTTGCTAGCAAATACTCCAGTATGATAGTCTATTTTTCTCGGATTTATAAGAACCCTTTGAGCTAACTTACTAATTTCAGGATCAAATCCAGGCATAAGCTGATCCAGAGCTTCAATAAATGTGACCTATATGTATATGTATTCATGAATAGTTTTGGTGACTAAAAGAAATCAGTGAAAACTCTTCCTAAGAAACTCATTAGTAAGTTTATAGGTTGAAGTTAGCAGAATGTCCGGCCCACCTCGCTGCCAAGTGCTGTGTACACATCACTGAATTCAAGGCCAATATACCCGCTTCCTACAATGGCTATCCATTCAGGAACAAACTCCAATTTTAGAGCATGATCACTGGTAACAACAGTCTTCCCTGAAAATAGTTAAAAGCTGTCGGAAATTATAAAGCCATAAAAAAGGAAGGATGGAAATTCTATAGATAGTTTGTTGGTCAATGCCTAAATGCAAATGTTAGTGTACCATCAACTTCAATCCCTTTAGGAACGAAAGGGACTGATCCAGTAGCAATTATTATATCCTTTGCAGTTATCATGTTATCCAGTCCATATTTCACCTTTTGAGGACCCTGATCATGAGTTCAATGACATTATAATATGTAAGATGACTTAGTAAAAAGAAAAGGCACGGGAAGTTCCAATAAGCATGTAAAATTGTCAGAACTACATGGCTTATTAGAATAGGTCATTGCTCTATAGGCATCATATGAAGCCAGAAACAGAAATGCTTACCACTATTGAACCAAAACCTGTCAATATGTCCACACCAAGTGCCTTCAGTGAATTGGTCAAATTGTTGCGAATTTTTGAAGCAAGATTACTTGCATGGTCAGCTACTGCCTGTCTGTCATAACCAGCTCCCGCAACCTATTAAACTTGAAAAGGGCCAAAGCATATGTTTAAATGGGTCTCAATATCTTATAACATAGGTTTCACCAACATACAACCAAAATCTTCCTCAAATTTTTATCGCAGGTTCCTTGAGACATGTAGGTCCCCTAAAAATGGATTTGTCATTGGAAAATGTTTGGAAGAAAAAGTTATGACTCGACTTGCCCAACGTAGAAAGTGACAGTTGTGAGATGTTTTTCGATGATGGACACATATTCCGGTGACCTACGCATTTTATGAGACCCACACGTCTCAAGGGACCTGCAATAAGAACTTGAGAAATCGATGACCACATATATTCAGATATGGGACCTATATCGCATGAATTCTGTTGTAGGATGGTGCAAGTGGGACACATTTGTAAGTTTTAATGGCTTAAAAGGAAAGAAAATTGTACAATGGCCTAGAAGGGACATTTGAAAAAGTGAGTTGTTATTTTAGGTCATAAACCCTTAAAATATAAGAGAAAAAAGGGATTTGAGGATGTTATATCACCTGTATTCCTAAAGCTTTCATGTGATGCTCATCTTGGAGTTCCCTCATGCGGCCACTAACAGCGAGAAGAGCTTTAGAAGGAACACAGCCTCTGTTTACGCATGTTCCGCCTATCACATCACCTTCGATGATAGCTGTTTTTAGACCCTGTCAAATACTTTATCTGATAAGGAAAACCTTTTCTATCTTACACCTCAATCAGGAAAGGTTGGAAACAACCACAAAATGAACAAGAAAGATGCAGAATAATGTTACTATCCCTCATGTGTAGCAAGTAGCAACAGGTGCATAAGAATCTGTACAACTGTCCCTTGCGGCATATTATGAAGTATTAGATTAGCATAACCATGTGACTAAAAAGTAAGTTATTCTTTTCTTGCTCGAAGATGGTAGTGATTTAAGCAACTTTGAGCAAGAGAATAACAAAAGAAGATGATGATACAGCCAACATCGAAGTGCAGGAGACTGAGTGCTAACATAATTTGACCCCGTAACTGTAAATCCTACATCAAAATTAACAGACCTCTGCATTGCAGCAATGTACTAGCTCGATCACCACACTGATTGACTGAACCAATTAACCGCGTAACTCTTGACTGTTATTTATTTTTCTGCAGGTTTTTACTTTCTTCTTGTCATTGTTGTTGTGTTTGGGTGATCAAGAATCAATATGCGGTAACTGTTTTCCTAACACTTATTCCAAATGTAAATATTGCTACGAACAAATAAGGTATCATTTACTTTAGGATGTAGTCCTCGGTTGCATCTTTAAAGTGAAGAAAGTTGTAGCTATCCATAGGTGAGGCTCTGTAAACAAATCTCTTTATTGAGAAAACGGTGGGAGGGATTTTGGTGTTCACATATTTTTGTCTACGCCTTTTCACATTGACGCTATTTTCCAAACTAATGCATCTTCTTTTATACTTAGCATCAAAATGTAAAAAATATGCATCAAAAACATGTCAGGACCAAAATCCTTCATACTGTTTTCTCCAAAATGAGACTTGACCCATAAACATTTCCCTCGGTTATTGTAAAACAAACCTAATTGTAAAACAAATAAGGCAAAACAACGGGGCGAAACTTGGATCTTGTTCATCAAACTATCTATGAAAGTGATGCATACGGAGGCACCCATCCAAAAATTGTCCCATGTCATCATCTCTGATCCTTCTTTCAGAAGAACTGTTTTCTTCGAACTAACCCATACACGTATATTATATATATATACATATATATCTTATTTACACTGTTCACAATTTAATCATCAAATCAATTTTGTTTTCACCAACTAACTGAACAAGTGATTTTGAAGAATGTTTCAATATCATAATAAAAACCCTAAAAGGGAGAAATAAAACGCGATTAATATATGTAAATTACACCAATTACTATAGATATAGATATATAGATATAGATAGATAGATATAAACATAATTATTATTACAGTACTGTATATAAGCAGTAACCTTTTCAACAGCATGCAATGCAGCACCATGACCACCAACACCCGCGCCAATTATAACCAGATCATAATCAAACGACGTCGTCTTACTCGTTTGAGAAGGACTTCCATTCCCATTTGTCGAAGCAGCTGCTGCTAATACATGATGATGATGATGATGATGATGATGATGATGATTCTTTTTGGAAACATTACTAATAAGTATTCTGTTTTTAAACTGAGGAGTAAAACGTAAAACGTCTCGCCTGAGACCGCAGAAACGGAGACCGGACGACACGACCGGAGACGCCGAAAGGCCGATCGGTGAGTCGAATAATGAGGGTGGTGTTGTAGAGATTAGTAATAACGAGTGCATTTTTTTGGTTCGGAATGTGATAGGCAAGAAACAGATGGAGGGAGACCGTTAATAATATGTATATTTGGATAGAGTGTGAGTGAGTGAGTGAGTGAACGGGGGGGTTGGGTTTCGGGATATATTTTACAAAGATTTATATTTTTTTTAAGAGAAGGTTGATGAAAGGAAATTTTCTTTTTTTTTTTAAGTAAAAACTTTAAAATTATATATTAGAGATTTACATGTACATTTAACCATAATAAAAGTTTATATGAGAAAAAAAAATTATTAAAAACATTTCGTATAACTTGATCTGTTCATATATGAATGAATTTGTACAAATGTATCATTCACATATGAACATATCAAGTTATATGTAACTTTACATGTTTTTAACAAATTTTTTTGTTTTCATACGACTTTTTAAATGTGAATGAACTTAAAAACGTGTGATATAATACATAACATTAAAGTTTTTGCGGGTCTTGCAAAAAAAAGTTTCTCACATGAACCTTTGTCTATTTAATCCTAACACTTTGAATGGAGACGGATGGTTTATGTGATTTGCACAATTCTCATTAATCGTTCCTAACTTTATAAAATTGCATCGATTATCTTTATAATCTTTATTTGGCTTCATAGTTGGTCTAAAATTAATGTCCTTTAGACTGGATCTAATAACTGTTCAAGTCAGCGACGGAGCCAGGACTTTTATGGCATGGAGGCAAATTTAAAACGTTAAGTAGGTAAAAAAAAAAATACACAGACTAGCAAAAAACATAACCATCCAATTATAACCAAGTTGTAGACCCAAAAAATGACTTAACGGTCCAACTACAACGAAGTTGTATACCCAAAAGAACTAACTATTCACTAAACTTAGACGAACCATATCAAC
>JAOXNX010000033.1:9750099-9768655 GCA_028566075.1 Solidago caesia
ATATAAATAATTTATATTTTTCTTCATAAGTGCGCGCCTCGCGTACGAAAATCCCACCGCTTTTGCGCTTTGCGCTTCGGAAATGGACCCTATCGCTTTTGTGCGCCTAGCGCCTTTTAAAACCAAGCCTATGATATAGAGAGCTTTGTATTTGTTTCAATTTTTTATAGGTCACTGTGGAAGTTTCCTAACATGACCTGGATTTTCTTCTTGTTATTAACTTCTCCCAATCACGATTGGATTAAACTTCATAATTAGGAGTATACTTCAAATCCCGTTTCTATTTCCGGAAAACAGGATAAGCATCGCATCTTGCTTTTGAACTAGGTTATTCTACGCTCTGTAGTATGTACCTGGAAGAAAGTTAGAAATAGAGCTTGTAGATAAGATATACGTGTCTTGTCAGTTGCATGCGAGATGCGCTACCAGATTGTATTCAAGTAATGATGTCCTGGTTTCACTTGTTTGATAACGGTAAACCTAGAATAAAGAATAATAAAATGGGGAGTATTTTGTGCCCTCTTTAGAATGATCATGTAACCCACATGCTTTTTTGTAGACATATTTGATAAGCATAACAATTAGTCACTTTAGTTGTTCTCTTTTAGTAATGTTAGCATTGAGAACTAGCTGTAGCCTAGAAAGTATTACCAGTTACTATTGTATTTGTTTTGGTAACAAGACACATTCGTAATCTGCATGCAAGATGCACTCATTCTTAAATGGCTCGGTTCCAGTTTCTGTTAAAAGTGAAGTTTTGTTTCTTTACGTTGTATTTTGTTAGTAATATCACTAGTATACACATGTAGTAGTGAGGCAGTTAAAAGTTGTGCAGAAAAAATGAAATCAGTTAGAAACTTGGTTTTTGAGGTTCGGGTTTCTAGATTACTTGTTTATATTTCAATATTAATAGTTAATGTTTCACTTAAGAATTGGTAAGGGAAATGTTACGCATATGACTCCATTTTTAGCTGTATTTCACATCATTAGAAGCCAACTGACTTGTAAAATAATTGAAGTCAAGGAAATGGATCTTGAAGTGTTCAGATCAGATTGTATAATGAGGCATAATTTTTCCGTGCTTTATTTATAGTGTCACCTGCATCAGAGGTTACCACTACTGGCTTTATTAGGCAGTCATCTGGTCGGCTCTATTATCAAGCATTTATTTTGTTGATTGGCTGTTGGATTAGTTACTTTGTGTTTCTAAGATAAGAACACTGATTATATGTCATGAGCCTAGAGTATATTTTTGCTCGAATAAGCGTTATACCTATGTAGTATGTATGAATCGTTAGTTTTGTGAAACATGAAAATTTTATATTCTTATTAGTCATGTTTATGTTTATTAGTGATTATATATGCTGTATACTTGTACTGCATAGATATTAATATCATTTTGTGGTTAATTACATGATTATATGTTTATATTTTTAAAGATTAAAGAAGAAATTAAAAGTAATTGTGAATATATCTCTAATATCCTATAGTTAATTTATTAATCTAAAGGTAGCTTTTGTAATATGTGTACAAAGATGGCAACAGACAAAAAAGAAATGCATCACATTTAAAAGCACTTATGCTAATATCTCAAAATATAACTTAGCATTTGTTCTTCATGTAACTTAAAGGTAGTTTATTGTTATTTCTGATTCTGGAATTTGTTTATTTGTTTTTTGCTTCTGGTATCTATCTTTTAATCACTGAACAGTTGTTTTTCATGTAATCTTTTTGATATAGCGTGTCAAGGTATACCGACTAAATGATGATGGAAAATGGGATGATCAAGGAACTGGTCATGTCACCATTGACTATTTGGAGGTTCGTCATAATTCGGTAATGAAAACATTTTGAACAGATTTTATCATCAGATTGAAGTTTCATGCCTTATGTACCTCTCTGAAACTTACACTTAAACTTACATTTACATCAGAGATCCGAAGATTTGGGTTTGTTTGTCATTGATGAAGAAGACAATGATACATTGCTTGTACACCGCATTAGCTCGGATGATATATATAGAAAGCAAGAAGGTACATCTGATTTTGGAAACACACTCTAGTTCTAATTATATTATGCCTTTGTTTGATACTGGTTACGGGTGCTCATTGGGCCGGACCGGAAACCCGCAACTGGAAATTGAACGATCTATACCGGTTTTATAGCGGCCTAATTTTGGCATAGAATGGATTAGGTCCCAAACCGGGAGTGAATTGAATACAGACTCGGGATTATCGAATTTAAATTTATGGGTATAAAGTGACGTTTTTAAACTTGGGAATATGTGAATATGAAGTAATATGAACCACCTCTAAGATGGCCTATTGGTTAACATCCTGAACCTCTTAGGTTCGAATTTCGAATCCTACTAGGTAGAATCTTGGAGGTGGCCACGGAAAGGTTCGGAAACAGTTACAGGATAACCTGGTTAGGCCGCGTACATTTGAGTAAAAAAGACTCGCCTTCCCCGGGTAACCTGATAAGGAAAAACCTCATCTGATTATTCATATGAACTAATGTTTCAGATTGGAGTAGCTCTAATTTTTAAAAAATTACTTTCTATTGTGGATACTGACTGGACCTAACTGAACCGAGAATTAGTTCATTGATAAACTCTAGAACAGGGAAGCAAACTTTAAATGGTTTCAAAAGATCTTTAGACCTGAAAACTGAACTGAAAATAGCCCGTTTTGCTTCGGTTCGTTTCCGGTTGGCTTTGTCAGTCCGGCTTGCACATTCCCACAACTGGTCTGCTCAAAGTTTTTTTCTTGTGGTTGTTTGCTAATGGTTTTGATTGTTCTTCTATGTGCTTGTTTATTTTGGCTATTCAGATACAATAATATCATGGAGGGATTCAGAATATTCAAGTGAACTAGCTCTTAGCTTTCAAGAGACTACAGGCTGCTCGTATATCTGGTAAACTGAAAATAAATATTTTCAGTTGTCATTCGTCTTTGTACCTTTCTTAAACTATTTGATTGGACGCTTTTAGCTTCTTTGATGTAAATGATACTTTATCCAGGGATCACATTTGCAATGTTCAGCGGAATTTGAATTTCACTACCCTCAGCAGTAAGTGTTTGTGATTTTAATATTGAATCTCAGCAGAATATGTATTTATTATTATTTTGATTTCTCTGCGTACTGGTTCTTCCGCATTCATGTTTCAGTGAAAAGCTCAATCTGTTGTATTTATATATATATATATATATTTTGAACTGCATATCATTGCCATTACAATGCCATCTTAACAATGATTTATTGCATTACCACATTGTTATCTGATGCTTCTAACTTCAGTGGTTGATATATGTGTACTTGATTAAACATGTTCATTGTTAACTTGCTAGGACACTATTTTTATATTTCTGTAGTCGGGACGTTGATGTTTAATCTCCAAATGGTACGGCATACTTCAGCCAGTAATGAATGTATTTCTTTGGTTTCCAGTACAGGTAGCTAGTTTCAACCCATTTAGTGGAAACAGGTCATTTCAGATTGCTAACGGGTAAATAGAAAAGAATAGCTTTACGTGTCAAAGGGTTTGAAAGTCGCCTACATTATATTTAATCTTAGAACATTCTAAGTTGTTTCATTTAAAAAAAGTTATAATCTTAAATAACATAACTTGTGTAATTTTATCTAACACGTTTATTATTTATGTAGTTTTGAAAAATGGGCAATAGAGTTGGCAACCTGGTCCGATCCACACTTAAAAGTTCTTTTTAATACCCGATCCCATTTCGAGTTGTTCAACCATCTCCAAGGTGGCCTTGTGGCCAGGAGACCTGATATCCTCACAAGAGGCTTTAGGTTCGAATCTCACTAGGCAACATCTTGGGGTGGCAAGGGAAAGGGTTCAGAAACGGCCACTGGATACTCTGGTTAGGCAACTTAAATGTGAGTCAAAAGACTTGTTCTCTGCGGGTAACCTGAACAGGGAAAACCTCATTTGTGATTTGTTTACCCATTGGGTTGTTACTCTGCCTGTCCACTCTGCCCGTTCTGCCACATCTAGACTGTTTGACCATTTTTAATTGAACCCTAGCATCACTGCTTCCACATGTTGGTATCAAGGCCCCATACCCGTGGCTTAAACATTAGCTATTTTTTGTTTGTAGTAGTAAGTCCAGCTATATAGTCTTTAGTGTTTTGGGAGAGGACTTCAACAACTTTCTGTGTAGTTTGATTAGTTCTTAGTGAAAGATGGCTGGAATTGTGGTGACTCTACATACCTACTTTTTGTGATATTATCTAGGCTAACTTACTCTTGGTTGGACTAACCATTTGACCTAATCCGTCCCAAAATTATTGACCATCTTACTGTCCTTATCTGTCTTAAAATTGTTGTTCACTACTACAAAGAGAGAGATAAAATTGATTATTTCTCCATGTTACCCGTAATTGAATTTAAAGAGGTCTTTCTACCTGTGTTTCGCGCCGGGATAACCAGAAAAAAGTTCCAGAAAAAGTAGTTAAGACTTAAGAATAAAAACAGAATGAATTTTAAGTGTCGAATTGGTAAAGTAGGAAAAGATATAGCCAAAACTGAAAACATGTAAAGTTTAAGGTGCAATTGATATAAGATGAAAAATGATGTTAAAAGAGAAGAAAAGCTAGGGGGTGAAATGGAAAATGGCCAAACTTTAAAGGCGTATATGGAAGTTTAGAGGTGGGACCCACTGATGTACTGTTCACTTGCAAAAAGCACTTCCCTAATTGATTATAAGGGTAGATATTACAAAACTTAATGAAGGATTAAATAAATAGTACAATGTAAAACTGTTACTTAAAAGTTGCACTGGCTACAGTTATCTTAAATTGCATGTTTTTGTCTAGCGGATAATTACTTTGTCTATTAATTAAATAGTATGCTTCATGAATTGCAATTATTTTTGTAAGCATACCAGTCTCTACTCTCTCAGCATATGTGTGAAAATTTATGTATTATTATTATTAGTTATCAATTTAGGAACTTCTTAATGTGGTATTTTCGTCATGTCAGAATTTTTGACATATTTAAATAGTATAAGATTACAAGTATATCCAAAATGTTATTGATTGATATAAGCTCTTAAAGCTTTGTAAATTTGTTTTCTTTGTACTTGAGTAGGATGAATTATTTTTGTTAGTATTATTCTAGATCATTATAAGATTTGCAGCCCTCATGATGCCTTGTAAGTTGATATTCCATTATATTGCTTGTCAGATGAAACCTATCATGGTGCTAACAGCGAGTTGAGGGAATTGCCTGAGGTAGAGCTTTCAACGCTTCCTTCAATACTCAAGGTTCGAACAAATTCAAAGTATTTTATTTGGTTCGATTTTTGAAAATCATCTTAGCTGTTGAGATACTGTTTCTGGAAGCAAAATCCCCTTCGACACTGGTTTGTGTCGATATAGTTACATTTCAATATTATAGGTGCAAAAATGGGCGAGTTGGGTATCAGACCTGAACAGTTTTTATAAGGTAGGGTTGGGTTTGGTTGATCGGAAACACTCTTCTTTCTTTATAAAATGACGTGTTGTTAATTTGATCACAAAAGTATAATATTATGATAATAATAAATTTTCAGTAGGGGGTTATTTGCATCAACATACACTTTCGGTGACTTTAACCATAGTTTCTTTAGCTAAATCCTTTTATTCTACTCATTACCTGTTTCTGTAACTCCTAGAGTTATTTTAATCGTTGGCTATGGTTGTTTTTGCAGGTTGTAGTGGACAGTAGCATTACTGATCAGTTATGTGTGACAGAACTCATTCTACATGATGTATGTGATTCTCAATCTCTCTTTTCATTCGCTAGATTTAGGAAAACATGCATGTCTGTTAATTAACTTGGATTTTTGCAACTGTATTCTGTAAGATTATCCTGAAATTTATATGGACTAACTTACATGGTAATAGTTCTTAACTTACAACAAGCTATGTAGTATTAAGAACCAAGCAAAATGTGAGATTTATCATCTGTGTATCAGACTGTTTATTTACTTTATTGAAGGAGAGGATAAGAAAGTGTTAATAGAAGCAAAAGAAAAATGGAGAAGTGTTGATAAATGGAACTTGATATGGTATCTAATTCCATTATGACATATGATTAGGTAAATGTTTGAAGAAGTTTGCTTTTCTTAGTTGTGTGGTAACTGGGTTTAAATGATGAATCTAGATATGTAACTATTATCCCAATTGCATGCCCAGCCTCATGTATTATATATTTTTTTAATTTTGATTCCATGTTTAATACTTTGTAAATGTTTTGCATCCTTGCATGTAAGAGTAATTGTACACACAGAGTTTGATGGATTTATAACCTGTGCAGCATAAGTTTTTCCCGAAGTTGATGGAATTATTCAGAGTGTGTGAAGATTTGGAGAACTATGATGACCTTCACATGATTTACAAAATTGTCCGAGGGATCAGTTAATAAACAAACTCCTAATTTGTTATCAATATTGAAGTATGTGTTTGATATGGTTTACTAAAGTGCTGATTATAATATTTTTTTGCAGTTCTGCTAAACAGCCCACAGATTTTTGACAAACTATTTTCTGATGAATTAATCATGGATATTGTGGGATGTCTTGAATGTAAGTTGTATCTGTCTTAAATTTTTTGCTTTTTTTGGTATAGCTTTATGGTTTTAGTAAGGCTGTAAATGAGTCGATTCAAGCTTGCCTAAGTTTGAGCTCGGCTCGTTTATTTCTAGAGACCTCAAGCTCGAGCTCGGCTTGTTTATAAAATAAATTTAATTTCTAACTATTTTACTTTTGCATATCACCTTTTTTCCTTAATAAATTCATTTAGGATTGTATTATAGAAATATTAAATTTTCCAGTTAGTTATAAATCTAAATATATATATATAAAATCCAGTATAGAACTTATTTTAGATTATTTTATAAGAATTGGATACTCGTTTAAGCTTGTTTTTGTTTGTTTAGGCTCGTGAGCCTAATCGAGTTTAGTGTTTGAAGGTTGTTCTCGAGCTCGATTATTAAATGATCTCCAAGTTATGCTCGAACTCGGCTCGAGCTCGTTTGGGCTCGGCTCGAGTCGAGCTGTCAAATCAAATAGTTTGCGAGTAGCTTGGCTCATATGTACCCTATGTTTTAGTTTGAAAGTTATTCCTTATGCTGATTTTGGAGCAAGTATTCCTATCCATTTTACCCATAAGTAGTGATATATTAATGCTGCCATTGTATAGATACCAATATTTTAATATTGCTGTTGCTGACATAGAGGAATTGCTTTAGAAGGCTGCCTGTGTTCTTTGTTTTTCAAATCATCATAATTAATAGGAATTGTTATGGCTTTATTTTACCAATGAATATATAAATAAGCTGAGGCCATCATGCTGCAAGTGCCTGGATAAGTCTTTAGTGCCTACATTTTGAAAAACTAGCTTATGTTTTGTATGCAGAGTAATTGCTTTAGAGGCATTATAAAAGCACAAAAGGGACAAGTATGATAAAAATATCAAGTAAATTAGCATAGTACTTCATGTAAGAAATGATTCTTGTTTTTATTTGGTAGTTCCCTAAAGACGTATTACACTTGTTTATGTCGTCTATATTCCTTCATCAATTAGTATGTTGAAGTCCGCTCGTCTTTGTTAACGAGAAGCCAACCCAAGTTATGAATCCGACGGTTGATTTTACCTTGTAGTTTAGATACGAACTACACTATTCTAGGTAGCGTAATGACTTTTATATATGATTTCCTTTATTATAGTTGTTGCAGCAGGGAGCTTTATGCCAGCGGTTATATTTGGATATTTGAGAACCCACTAATTTTTTAGTACACTTTAAGAAGTTGATTAAACAACGTTTTTCTTTGATTCAATTGGATAGTTGCTGATGGGAAGACTTGTTTAGCTGTAATAGATTAGCCTAGTTCATCTTTGTTTATTTGTTGTGCACCACTGGGTATCATTTCTTCTGTTTGGCTTTTTCAAAGGCAGAAAGTATGTTGACACTGACAATAAATAGCACTAAAAGTAGTTATAGAACAATTAAATGACCCATCTTTGGTAGGTAAGCTAACTCTTTAACGAGCAGTCTACTTTCTGGAGGCAGACCACCTGTTACTATAGATAATGGGGACATTACCTCAGGGAGATCTTGAGGCGGACCAACTTTCCCTGATGATGTTTACTCACAACTTATAAGTTTTTGTTGGAAAACTATCGATAGCATAAGATCTTGTGGCACTCTGGGATACGCCTCAATACATTCAATATGATAGTCCGCTTCTTATTCCCTTTTTATCTTGTTGATTGTTCATGAATTTGTTGAAAGACATGTTCAGGCATATTACCTAGAAGTGGCAACTTCGAACCACTTGCTTATAATTTGGCCGATTTGTTATATATATATATATATATATAAATTAAACGGGTCAGCTAAATAAGTTCTAACTAAAAAGGAACCCTTCAATGAGGGTTGAACATTTACCAATATGTATTCTCAATCCATACATCCTCCTATCGATTTATCAATAGATTTACATTTATATTGTCATAGTGTTGCTTATTGATAACTTTATGTTTATATTGTCATTATTATTTAATGCTTCAGCCTTTTATAAAAAAAACCCGAAAATGATTTAGGGTCAACTTGACCTGTATTGAAACATACTATAAGATGACCTGTTATCCACAACCTGCCCGTCCCATATATCTGTCCACCTCTAATTTTACCACTTGCTTACATATGTGATTCAGCCCAAATTTTTAGTATTTATGGAAGATTTGTTTCCACTGTCGAATATGAAATGTGGTGACATATGGAAACATTTTGTTTGAAGAGACCGCCTTGAAACTATCTGAAGATGCAGCTTAAATGCAACTGCGTTATTTCCTCTAGTTCCTTGGAGATTAATGGATTATTATACTAGAATATAACTCATTTTTGCTGGTTTATATCCTTGTGTAGATGATCCTGATGTATCTCATGTCCATCATCGGAACTTTCTTAAAGAACATGTGGTATTCAAAGAGGTAGTTAAGTCTATTGGCAGCTATTTGTTATGGATAAACGGGTAAACAAAGGAGGTTTTCTATGTTCAGGTTACTCGACATAGTTACCCGGCGATGTCGAGTCCTTAACTAGATGTATGCGGCCTAACTGGGTATCCTCACGACCAAGACCGGGCATTTCCCTGGCCACCCCCAAGTTGTTCACCTAGGGAGGTTTCGAACCTGAGACCTCTTTTGAGGAAATAGGACGCCTAACCACCGTGGTGGTGGCTCTGTGTGTAAAGGATGAAGAGAAACAAAAGCATTTTATAGTCTTACTATCTTTTATTAATTTAGTGATGTATTATTGTACAGGCCATACCTATTAAAGATCCCCTAGCTCTCTCGAAGATACATCAGACATACAGAATCAGTTACCTCAAGGTATTTTACTTAATTTTACCTCTTAGTTTAATTCCTATTGTTTGTTGTAGAATTCTAATGTATTGTTATTTCTCTCAGGATGTAGTTTTGCCAAGAGTATTGGACGAAGCCACAGTTGCAAGCTTGAATTCTATAATCCACTCGAATAATGGAATGGTGAGGTCGTTAAATTTCACTTGTGTAGCTTTCACCCTTGATTCTTATTCTCTATATGATATATTTTTATTTTCTTGTAGGTTGTGACTATGTTAAAAGATGATAATACCTTTGTTAAGGAGCTGTTTACTATGTTAAAATCGCCTTCTGGGGGTCCTGAATCCAAGACAAATTTGGTAAACAAGGGTTCTTAATTCTCTTATGTTTGTTTTTCTTAAAACCTTGCAGGAGCATTTGTGAGGGCTACTAGAGTTGGCAGTTTTTACCCATTTTACTTATGTATGCGTCAATTTAGTTTACGTAGTATTTCTAACGCGTCAAACAGGTGAATAAAAATGTTAGCTAAATAAATACACTGGTCGGAAGTTGCCTAAAGTGTATTACTATATGCATAAATCCACCTATTCATTTTACTAATTTCATAAGATTATTAATTAGGTAATATGAATTTTGTAATCATATTTTAGACCCTAATTATTCATATAATTCTGGGCAAATGGTATTTCTGTTCAACTCAGTTTGACATGTTCCTTACGACCTGTACAAAAGGTTGCGCATAATCCAAGTCACCCATGTTGCTACCTCTGTAAGTTAAATGATGTAACCGGCCTTATATTTTGTTACAGGCACAGCTATTGATTTAATATTGACCTGCCTCTTGCGACTAGAAAATGTAGTACACTCCTGATATTGCAAAATCAGAATATTAAATTAAAAGTAAATTTACTATTTAAGTTTGTTTATGATATAGGTATATTTCTTGCAAGAATTCTGTAACCTAAGCAAGAGCTTGCAGATGGTCCATCAACTGCGGCTCTTTAGGTATATTTGCTGATATTCTTTCAAGCTTCAACGTCATTTATGTAATTTAACATCCTGACAAAGATCTGCTTGTTTCGACACTTTAGAGATCTTGTGAGTGAAGGCATATTTGATGTCATTGCTGAGATTTTGCGGAGTCAAGATAAGAAGCTCATTCTGACTGGGTAAAAATGATTTGTGTCTTTGTTTTACTCACGAGGTTTGTTTTAGCTGGCTTGTAAGTTGGTTCTTATGGGAGGAAAATATTATGGATGCAGGACAGACATCCTCATGCTTTTTGTGAGCCAGGATCCATCCTTGTTGCGTTCATATGTTAGTCGGCAGGAAGGTGCCTCATTATTTGGGCTTTTGGTATGTCCACAAGCTCTATCTGGTCACGTGTTTCTGATTTTTGGTGACGAAATTAATAAAATCTTTGCTGTATGTGTTAAAAGGTGAAAGGTATGCTCGAAGATTTTGGGGATGCCATGCATTGTCAATTTCTTGAGATAATTCGAAGTCTTTTGGATAACTATACGCCAGCAGGACAGGTTAGGCTGCTTGATCAGTTTAGAGTGTTTGGCTAAAACTGATTATTGTTTCTGTTAATTTATTGTCAAGTCAACTTGATTGAAAACATCTGATAATTAGTTGCTGTAAGAAACAAACTGAATTGACTTCAATTATGCATCACTTTAACAACTTGTCAATTGTTAAAAAACATAATTAAAACAAGTTAAGTTGGTAATTAAATGAGTTAATTATGGAAATGGAGAAGTTTGACTAAATGTATAAGGAAATATTAATTAAATTCAAGGTGTAAGGTTATGTTAGTAATTTCTGATCTTGAAATTTTAAGGGTTTAAACAAAAGAGTAAAATCTTTATAATGTATTATAGATTTAATATACGTAATTGTTGGCGTAAAAGATTGGTTATTTGGCGACAGTCAGTAACTTATAAGATCTTGCATTAAAGGAATTAGGAATACATTCAGTGTTTTCTTACATGGTCTTTTAGTAACAAATGGTGATTACAGGCTGATAATTTGAGTGCATGCCATTTCACAGAATGTTCTAGATGGAATCTTGTAAAAACTCAAGTAATCAACTCAGTGATGGCCAACCCATTTCCATCACATTCTGGCTTTATAATTAGTTTATTAATATATTAGTTGTGGTTACAAAACTATGTTAATACAAATAACCAACTTACTTTAATAAAACGATTTAGGACGTTTTTTTATACATTTGAGTACAACTCATTCTAAAATGTTCTCTTACGATCAAACCAAATCCCTTAACTCATTTGACCTGTTAGAGATAAAATATAAACCCAAAATTGACCAATTTGTAAGTAAATGTGTCAAAAATGACCCCTTTGTCCGTTCTAAAAAAAAATGACCCCTTTGTACTTCTGCTGCTTAAACTGTTCTTTTTTTCTCATCTGTAATACCCGTTAGCAAACTATCTTTCTGATGTTTCTGATTTTTTTTCAAATCTATTGCAGAGAGATGCTATTGTTGATATTTTCTACGAGAGGCATTTGGATGAACTTCTTGATGTTATAACATCATCATGTCCTCCAACCCAGGTTGTTCATGAATCAACAAGTTCCAATGGTAATTTTGGGAATGCAGTTACTGCAAAGCCTGAAATACTTTTGAACATATATGACCTTTTATGCTTTTGTGTTTTGCAACATCCTCATAAAATAAAGTAAGTACTCAACTTTTCTTTGGGGGTTTAGATTTGACACAGAAATTGGAGTGTGTGATTCAGTTATCTTTTCTTCTTTACAGGTCCAAATTTTTGCTTAGTGGTGTACCAGAAAAAGTTTTAAGTCTGACTCGTAGAAAGGAAAAATATCTTGTGGTCGCAGTTATTCGTTTCACTCGAACTCTAATTTCACTTAAAGTAAGTAAATCATTTCTTCGTCGTAGTTTAAGAAATCGTTAAACTGCCTATTAGACTACAATCCAAGATCGATATTTCTATTCTGACTGAAAGTTATGTGAATGTATATACAACAGTGAATTTACATGCTTTTATTATTGCTTGCAATTAGAGTTGGTAAGATGGGGGAGGCAAGTATGTTGGATAATGGGTCATAGTTGTAGTAATGGGCAGGGCTCGGTTGACATGCTAAACATTTTTTCATCTAAGTTTAAAAATATGTGGTGAATTAATCTTGATTACAAAACCACGAGTATTAGTTTTTAATCAACCAATTTAGAAGGTTGTATTAATTAAAGCAGACCTAGTGTGGCTTCTAACCTGTTTCATCCATTCCATTTTCTAGCAAATTTTTTGTTGACTCGCTTTTGAGATAAAACTTAACCAAGTTTAAACCATTCATATGTAAGTGGATTTTAAATTACGACCTTTATTTATGGATTGTTAATTTCCACCACTATTCATATATAGAACTGCATTTTGATTATTTTGAATTTATTTAGATTATTTCGATGTAGCTATTGTAGACTAATAGTAATGACTTGGTTATTGACATTTAGGTCAATATGTTCATGTAATCATATAGCATCTTTCGGGCACTTAAATGAGGTAATATTATGCGACACTTTTTGCAGGATGAGCAACTCATGAATCATTTTGCAAAGAACAACCTATTTAAAACAATAGTAGATGTTTTTGTTAGTAATGGAAGCCGCTATAATTTATTGAACTCCGCAGTTTTGGAACTCTTTGAGTACATTCGTAAGGTACTCATTTCGTCAATGTTGTTCATTACAACTTATGGCGCTACTATTTTCTCTGATGACTTTGTAACCTTTACACAGGAAAATCTGAAGATACTACTCAAGTATTTAGTTGAAAAATTCTGGGATCAGCTGTTTCAATTTGACAGTTTACCTTCCGTTCAGTCACTTAAAGTTCGATATGAGCAGGTATTCTGGTACACTAATCTGAAATGTGGATCATACTTGTTCAGTGGTGGCAATTTCAGCCACAAGATATAGACATGGATCTATTTGAATTATGCCCAAATTTTTATCTAATTAGGTAATTCTTCAATTGGGTCAAGTCACTCAAACGTTTTGAATGTCATCCTAAGTGTATTCAAATGAGCAATAATATATAAAAAAATCAACCTAAAGATAGACTTAATCCACATGTGGAGTATACTTTTTTCTCTCTCATCAACATATTCATTGATCTTGAAATGTGTCATCGTCCTATTTTTAGGTTGATTTTTAGTCCCACAAGTTAGGCCATTCATTGCTCTTGACATGTGTTATCATTTCTCTATTCAAATATGTCGAACATTCTAAGTTGCTTTGTCAAAGAAAGGCAAGCTCAGAGTATTATTGTAATAACTAATAGTAGATTATAATATTTATAACGATAGTGAATAAAAAAAAAAAGTTTAAAAAGAAAAGAATAAAGAAGTGTTTTCGAGTCTCAACCTGATTTAACCCTTCCGTTTTCTTACCCTGATGCACACGTATTTGGAATTTTTGGTATCTTTTAATCGGATCTACAGCTCATGGAGCAGGTAACCAACCAGACGGGCCCTTATGCACCGAATGCTAGAAAGCGTGTCGATGAGCGTGCACTTGAGAAGGAAGAAGAGGATTACTTCAATGAGGACAGGTATTGTAGACTCTAGATTGGGTACTCCCAAAATAAAGGCAATGTTTGACTATGGGCCTAGCTTGATGAAGTGTTTGACCATCAAAAATATGAAATGCCCCTCAGTAATGGCATCTTAAAAGCAAGACTGTTTAGTAATTAGGCTGAATGCCTGAATTTGGGGATTCGATAAAAAGTTGAAAACTAAAGTTCATTATGTATTTTGTACTGATAATTGGGAAATGATTAGTTTCGAAGTCAAGCTTTTTTTGAAAGGGAAATATTATCTCTGATTAGTCTGTACCAAACTGCAATCGATGGAGGGATGTATCTTTAGGTTCTTGCTACCTGGAAATATTATTTTGTAAATATTAATGGAAAAAAAGGTATATTTGAATTTAAAATTTACTGAAAAGGGGAGTGTCGCATATATATATAGGCATCTCATATATATTTACTTTCTTGCCACATGATATTTGTCCCCAAACCTACTAATTTTGGCTTCCCAACAGTGATGAAGAAGATTCCACATCTGCATCTATGCGTCGTTCAACAAGGGTACGTGCACAGCCCCCTTTGTCCAATGGGTCGCCTGCAAACTTCTCTTCATTAAGGTAACTTTGTTTATTCGGTTCCTGGTATTGTATCTGCAATCTTTTGTGATATTTGGATTGGAGATGTTTCCATTTCAGTTGATTGTTTCTAGAGGTGGCAAGATGGGCAGCTTGGGTAAATTTATTGTGGATTGACACAAGCCGGGTTGGTTGCCTTTAAGCAGTACATGCTGAAATCTTTCTTTATAAAGTATTACTGCATTAAATATAACCACAAAACCTATATTATTACAATAACAATCTAAATCAAATCTTTCAACAAAATGATTCATGATGTATGAATTGAAATACATTGTGGGTACACTTATACAACCCATGTTGAGATAAAACATAACCCATGTCGACCCATCCCTAGGCAAATAGGTAGACAGCGCCTTCTCTAGGTTTTTTTTCAGATAAATGATTTCTTGTTAGATGTATAATTTTCGTAGCAGCCAGCGATAGTAAAATATATTAAGTTTTGCTCTGTTGGTTGATCGTTTTCTAGCCCTAGACCTGGTGGACTCGTTGACTATGAAGATGACGATGATGACGAGGACTACAGGCCACCACCAAGGAACAAGCCAGAAAAATCTGAAGAAGATGAAGGATCTCTAGAGTTGAGACTAAAAAGAAAACATCCAGCTTCCAAACCAGAACCTGAATCGGCTAAAAGACCGAGATTGGGAGGGAAAAACCCCAAGTCAAAAGAAAGTGTGTTTGCTACATTCTGCCCAAATCTCAGTCAAACTGTATTACCTTTGAAGAAAACAACAGTTGCCACAAATTCCCAAGAAGTAAATAATGAACCCAATGGTCATGAAATTAAAGATAATACCAGTCTAAATGAGGAAAAAGAAGCAGATAAAAAATTTTTAGAAGCTGCTACCGAGATGGCTATAAACGGATCCTGAGCTCAAACCTATGGGTCATTCAGGCTTTTTGTGACAAATCTATTTTGTTTCACTTGCATATGATGGAAGCACTTTTTTTGAAAAAGAGACCCGAATGGTGGATAAAAGTGAAACATTTGTTAGTCATGTTCCCAGTAGTGGTGGGAGAGCATACTGTACAGTATCATTGCAAAGGCGGTGGTGTTGGTGGCGGTGCTACCATAATTTCCAGTCAGGTAATAAGTCTTGATGCTTTTTATCTAATGTATAACATTACATACATGCTCTTGCAATTTTGGTTAAACTTATGCTCGTTCAATTGGCTTAGTTTTAGCAATGTGAAACTGTTATATATGTGATAGATTGGGCTCGTAAAAACGCCAAGTGTAATGACCGTTGTAATGCGCGATTTTTTCTTGAAATGTTTAGTGGCGATGAAAGTGTAGTTCGTATTTATATGTACATTATACAATTTTATAGGGAAAATCAAACAGCTTTTTGTTATCTTTTTCCTCTCAACACACTTAATATCATTTTCAGTTTTTGTTACTGCATTTGATGGTATGCCTAATTTCTAATTGTAAAAACTGGTGTGTATGTGTTTGTTTTTTTACCCCCACTTGTTACTATTCTATGCCCAGTGATTAATTGTTATTGGGGAAAAGTGGTTAAAAGAGAGAAAATTCCATTTGTCCCTCGAAGTTTATTAAATATACACACCGAATACCTGTGAGAGCAGCAGCATCCAAGTTAGGTGTTGCTTGTAGTACGTATGTTATCCCTAGTGTTATTTAGGTTTATTAAGTTTCAAACTAAACCAAAATATTTATAAAAAAAATAAATTAATATGCAATTGAAAATTTCCAGCTAGAAGCCCCCCGGTAGAGATGGGCAAAAAAACCGGTTATTAATAACTGGTTTGTATCCGAAAAATAACCGGTTATTGG
This sequence comes from Solidago caesia, assembly GCA_028566075.1. Taxonomy (NCBI): domain Eukaryota; kingdom Viridiplantae; phylum Streptophyta; class Magnoliopsida; order Asterales; family Asteraceae; genus Solidago; species Solidago caesia. The sequence goes on from JAOXNX010000033.1 coordinate 9,766,484, forward strand.
TTATTCAATAACCGGTTAGGGTATTTCAATAACCGAAGGTTCGTAACCGGTTAGGGTATTCCAATAACTGGACCGGGTAGAGATAGGTTTAACCGGTTTGTACCCTAAAAATAACCGGACAACGTTTGATAAATAACCGGTTTCTAACCGGTTCGGGTATTCAATAACCGGTTTTTTTTTTGACCCAAAACCGGTTATGGTAGGGTAGTAACCGGTTAATCGAAAAACCGGTTTTTGCCCACGACTACCCCCGGTGCGGTGGTGTCACCAACCATCATCTTTGAATTGTGGTTGATGATGATGATGATATAAGAAATGAATGATAAAGGGTATTATCTTGCAAAAATGATGATATACTTTAATTTAATATGCAACTTTTCACTGTATTGATTGAATAGGTGGCTTTCTACCAAATTATTAATAAGATTTGTTTTTATCCAATGTTTTCACGACCGGACCGGATGGCGAACCGGTCTTCTTACCGGTCTATTGGTTTAACCGGTCGGATCGGTCGGACCGGATTAAAGAACCGAATACATCATAAATATAATAAATAATATATATATATATATATATATATATATATATAAATATAACATAAAAAATATTACTACTTAAAACCAAAAACAAAAAAATTAAAAACAAAAATATACTCAGACCCAAAAACTATTTGTTTAAAAAGAAGAGAGAAATAAAACAAAATGGAATAGTTATTAAATTGATAAAATAGTACAATACTGAGACTTTGGTAGACTCACCTCCCACATGTACCTGCAAATATTTTGGATTCTACTTTCCTTCCTTCTTCAAACGCATAGTAAGTCACACCCTTCATTACAAACTCTCCGACTATCCTCTCAAAAAAACACAAACACGCTCACAGATTTCGAAAACATACACACTCAACAACTACGGGAATCCATCTTTACAAGTACGTTACCATCAACAAGTCTGGCATCTGTAATACACCTCAAAAAGTTTGTCAACAAGTCTGGTAATCCATCTCTGGCGACGGAAAAACGTTACACATGTTACTGGGTCGCCGGAGTTTACAGATCGGATTGAGGTCTATTTTCCGGTCCAAACCATAAAATCAACGGTTCCCGGCCCAACCGGCCGGCCCTGTGCACGTCTGAACCAACACCTAGAACCGGACCGGTAAAGCCTCCGGTTCACGGCCCGACCGTCCGGTCCGGTCGTGAAAACATTGGGTTGAAGAGAAAAAACTTCATTTATTTACTATTTTATCAAAGATAACTAGTCTTAGAACTCATCTAATGGACCAGTAATAATAAATCAAATAGCTAATAGGCTTTGTTTTAACATATTTGTTTTATAAAAAAAAAACTATATGGAAGATACAACATCATTTAATTAGAATTCACTACTTAACTTAATTTTTTTTGTCTTTTCGAAATAGAAGGTTATGTTGAAAAAAAAAAAATTCATTGAACACTGAAATTAAAACATAAACATAATAAGTTAAATTGTATTTTCCTATAAATTCAACCACCTGTAAGATGAATATTTTTTTATTAAAAAATAAGAGACAAATTTATAAGTGTTAGACAAAAAAAGAAAAAAAAATTAAATAAATAAAAAATACATTGAAATTCTCAACTTCAAATTTGGATACATAGGAATCTAAGAATACCTAACTTTCACCTAAAATAAAGCATTGATTAAAGAAAAAATTCAAATTATTCAAGATCTTATTAATTAATTGTATCTTTATCTGAGAATAACAATTTTTGTTATTTAAAATATTGAAAGAAACTTGTTTGGAAAAATTAGTGTTGCAAAAGAACGTAAAAAGAAAAGAGGGGAAGAGAATGAGTGGGAAATATATCTCCAAATAGGTTGTGGTGGTATTAGTATATTTTCTAAATTCTTTTTTAGCAATATACTAGATTATTTCTCGCGTAATACGCGGGATAAATATATTAAGTTTTCATAATAACGTAATTGTTATTTTTTCTAATAATTATAATATACATATGTAATAAAAATTATTCATAACTTAAGTTTTCGTTAATGAATTCATTTATTAATACAATTTTGTAATTTATTTGAAGATTGTTTTATTTACAAAAGGATACATGTATCACGTTATTATTTATACTATTAAACTCCTTTGCGAGGTTGCGACGAATCAAACAACACTAAAAAAAA
>JAOXNX010000033.1:9799988-9812259 GCA_028566075.1 Solidago caesia
TACCTGTTGACGGGCCCACAATAGATGTTTTAACCAGTTTTGGATACTACTACAGACATTTTTTTTGTATGGTCCTATTAAAGGTATTTTTGCCAAGTTTGGATACTTTCCAATCAATTAACCATTTGTTCTATTCTCTCTTTATACTATTCCATATTATATTTTGCTATTAGGTTCATGTTTTACAACAAAAATACTTTCTTTTTTTTTTCCTCATAGGCAAACATAAACCTGTGAACGAACCGAACGAACACGAACAGATAAAGAAACATAAAGTTGCGTCATTCATTAAGAAAATTGGCTTGATATTTGTCTCAACATATCAACATAGTCAGACGGTTGGAACTTTGAACTTTCATATGACAAACGGTTAACATACATAATTACATACAAAATTGTATGAGATTGTGTGTGTTTTCAGAGTGATACGAATGGAGTAAATGATCAAAATGCCCTTGAGGAGTGATATACTAAAATTAGAAAAATAAATTACCAGATGTGCAAAAGAGATTCGAGTTTTAACTGAAAATGCAACATCACATCCCAGAAACATTACATTCTTCTAGCAGCTTAAGAATATTATGTTCCGGTGCATTAATTGAAGGCAATATTGTTCGGGTTGCTCTTCGTTGAGATTATGCTCCAAGGGGCTGGGGTTCTGGCGGGACGCCCACTCCTTCCTGCGCTACGGATATATCGGCTCTCCTTTGAAATAAAACTTCCAAGCAGTGTTTCTACACTTCCTGACCAGCATTATTCCTACACCTAAACTAATATGCTTCTAGCCAACTGGTCTGAAATTTGTAATGTTAAATCAGTTCCTCATTCACTCATGTGGTGATTGCCACATTGAGCAGCCTACAATACTTGGCAAGTCCATCAACTGCACCAATACTAGTAGTTACAACATCTACATAATACCTTTGTGTAAAAAGAGTTTACTCAATAAACGTTGCGCAAAAATTCCAAAAAAAAAAAAAAAAAAAAGATGATGTGAGAAAATTTATAGTTTTGTTTAATAATGGCCCTCAGGCCCTGTCTTTAAACAAACTCATTTTTTAGTCAAATCTAAATACAAAGGTTGCATATTTAGCGTTTAATAAATAATACAAAATACTCATAGCACATATTTGGGTCCATAACCACGGTTACCTTTTTACTGTTGAGGGAGATTTCAGATATATGATTAACTAGAATATTACCCCGCGCTTTGCTGCGGGCAGAAATTGAAATTTGTAACATATCGATTGGCAGAAACCCTTTCAAGCATAGTAATAGTATTTAATTGCTCATAAAGTAAACATTTTACAACAAACCTGAAAGACTTGCCAATTGCCACCACAAAAGGTATATAATATAACTCTATAACAAAATTTCGGAGGACATAACATATATAACTCTATAACAAAAAATTACACATTTTAATACTTCAATTGTAACTAAGATCCGCCGGTGATCTTCTAAATGCCATATCTCTTTCTTATTAGTTGGACCTCTCCCTCTCTTGGGTGCACTTGGCCTAACCAGACCTTTGTTCGACACTGATATAAATATAGAAAACTTGGTTTAGTTAAAAGCTAGGATAACTTGTCCACGTAAGAACCTTAAATATGATGCGAAGCAATATGAAATCACACGAAAGCATATACAGCGGGATATATTTATTGTCATTAACTAAATGTCTTTCTATAAATGTGTTCTTAATGGGAAAAAAGTCACGTTTTGTATATACCTCGAATTACTCTTCGTCGTCGACTTTTGTACTTCAAATAACCGATGAAGCTCGTACACCTCCACATTAAAAAATCAATCCACACTCAAAACAAAATTCCAAAAAAAAAGCAAACACTTTAATGCTTAAATGCAATACCCGGTTCTTCTATATGATGTTGTGATCAAACATGGTATGTTTCTAAGATGCTTTCTATAAGTTAGTTCATGTAAACTTATTTTCTCATTAAAAATCTCATATTTATGCGTCAAATGCAAAAAAGCTCAAATTTTGCATACAACCCAGTTGATATAATATACGTATATCCGCATACAAAACATGTCAATGTGTAGAAGAAAGGTACCAGAGGTGTGAAAAGAGCATAACAACAGTTTAATGGCAACCCAAAATATAACAACAATTCATATCTATAGATAATTCAGCCAAGTGCACATCAAAAATTACAGAGCTTACCTATGGACATAAGCTGCAAGCATTAACAACACAAAAAGAAATGAAATCAACCATCTTGTTTATAATTGAACCAAATGTGTCTGAATTAATAAAATAATACATAATGGAAGGATGGTGATGGATTGGATGGATGGATGGATTCTATATACATGTAGATAAAAGAGATATTTTGAAAGTGGAAGAGAAATCTGGAACATTCATTGGTAAGCAATACAATATTGTAACATATGCTTATTAAGTAGTACTATTAGCTACAGTGACATTCATCTCACAAACCAAACTTGGTTTTTAAATATAATGGTAATATATATATATATATAATATATATACTTATTTACTACTAATATTAATGGATAAGGTTAACTAATAACTTTGACAAATACGTGGCTTGATATTAGCATTCCAGCCAATCCATTCTCGAAATTCATTCCTAAACTTTCATTGTCAATGTCTACTAGAGCACTCCAGGACATGAGCAAAATTTCTTTTTAATATAAATACAATACAATTCCCCTTAAACCTAATACATATCAATACATATCTAGAAATCATTATTTATTTAATAAACAATAACACATGTGTTTATTTAATAAACAATAACCCATGTAAAAAGAGGATTAAAAAAAATAACAAAAAAGAGATTGTAATGAATAATAACCTTACCACTAACATCCCTACCATATGGACCAACTAGAATTTGACACATATCACTTTTTTGGTTTTTTTTATTTTTTATCTTCGGACATGTTCTACTTATAACTTGACATGTGGTGGTTTTTGTTTTTGTTTTTATCTTTTAGATTTTGGATCTTTGAGTTTTATTTTTTATTAAACTTTTGATCAAAAATAATTATGATGAAATTGTTTTATACTTTGAGTTTTTCAAACATACGTAAGATAGTGTAATCGTAATATTACCCTTTGAAAAAAAAACAAATATCCGCGATAACTCTTCACATCTCTCACTAGTTCCTATTCGAAGTTCGCTTTGCAGCACCCGACCCGATACATATCCAAATCCTTGAAACAAAATAAATAAATAAAAATAAAAATAAAAATAGGGTTTTGAAGGGAAAGCTAAAATCCCAAATTTCGCCTTCACCTTCTTTTATCTCTTCCTTCATATTTCTTTCTCTCGCAAGGTATGCGGTTCTTTATTTTTCATTTAATTTGTGTTTTTAATTCCTCATATATTCAGATCATTTATATTATATATTTATATTTTTTCTTTAGGGTTTTAATATGTTAGGTGTGTTTTTCTTGCTATCAATTTGATGTGATGTGATTTATTTATAGATTAATTATTAATAAATATATAAATAAAATTTTTATAGATAGGTACATTGGTATGTAACTCTTGATATTATATAACTTATTAATCCATCTTTTTGGGATTAAGATGTAGTAATATGGAAAAATATCTTTTAAATGCTTACATTTGATAATGGGTTGAATCTCTTATTCTTAGTGTTACTTTCGTTTTGATTAAACGTACCCGAGGGATTCATTAGAACGGTTATGATCGAGATTTGCTAGACATCAGTCTGATATGGTGTCGTTTTTAGTAGAACGGTTACTGACTAAAATTTTATCAGGTGTTACACTCGAACTATGTGGTATGCATCTCTATCAATCAATGCAGTAGTTAATGAGGAGATGTTTGATAGTTTATAGTCGAATTTGCAGTTCTTTTTATTTTGGATTAGTTTGATGCAAGAGTTTTATGCAGGAAAAAGATTAGTTTTTTATAATTGCGTGTGTTATATTTTTTATTCCGAGATTCAAAGGAAAACGGAAAATCAAACTGGTAAATGTGACCTGTTTGATCTATTTTTAAAATATGTACCGTTTTGAGTTTTGACCTGAACCTGTTTTACCCGAGACCCAAACTGCCTGTTTTGCCACTTGTATTCGAGACTAATTATGCTTATTATTACTGGTATACAATGGTTCTTTAGAATCTTTCAAGGTATGAGATTATTTGAGAATCTAGGATAGAGAAGGAGACTATCATATAGTTTTTATGACTTTAGTGACTTTCTCATGTATGTTTATGTGCGTTTATAATTACCACCTTGGATAGAAGTGATGTATACCAATCTTCCTTGGAATAGAACATGTTGTTCTAATCAATGAGGTAATGAGCTTAAGAAACCAAGAAAGTAAGAAACAATAGATATATATTTTATTTTTTCAATTATAAGTCAATGCGATATAATGAGCAACATATCTCATGAATCTTTTTTAGTTGAAAATACCTTAATATTTTCTGGAATATTTATTGTTTTATCCAGTTTTTGAGGAAAAAAGGTGGTTGCAGGTCAATCTGATTTGACACATAAAATGAACTTTTACTGATTGTGATAGTGTGATACTTTATTGTTTCAGGTTCTGGGGTTCATTGTTAGCTAGTTCTTGATTTGTTATTGGCTTTATTAGACAAAAACCATGTCGGGTAAAGAAGAAAAAGGTGGTGCACAGGATGCAGCTGAAAGAATCAAGGCCGCCACCCTGTCAGCTGCCAAGGGTCTTAGCCGTTCTCAAGCTGAACGTGCAGCAGCTGCTGCTGTCCGAAATGTAAATGCTTATGGTCAAAAAGAAGAAGGCCCAAGCAGATGGCAAGAAAGGAAAGAAGCAAAACGACAAATGTATCTAATGAGTACAGAAAAACAAGTGAGGCTAGGAGAAAGAAAAGACCAGAAAGCTTCAATGTCAACAGCCACCCATTGTCAAAAGTGTTTCCAATCTGGACATTGGACATATGAGTGTAAAAACGAACGAGTTTACATTTCCCGACCCTCACGAACACAGCAACTGAAAAACCCGAAATTGAGAATGCGGGGTACGGTTTCATATGATTTAGATAATCCAGATATTGAAAAAGAGGTGAAAGTTGATAAGAGTGTTAAGAAGAAGCACAGTAGTAAAGATAAGAATAACAAACGGAAGCATAGGTCAAGGTCGGAATCAGATTCTGGTAGTGATAGTGAAGCTTCAGTTTTTGAATCTGGTAGTGAATCGGAATCGGAATCTGGGTCGGGTTCTTCTTCAGAAGAGAGTGATTCCAGTTACAGTTCAGATTCTGATTCAGGGGAAGACAGGAAAAAGAGAAGTAAGAAGAACAAGAAGAAGAAGGTGAAAGAGCAGAGGAAAAGGAAACACCGTAGACATAGTTCAACTTCTGAGTCGGAATCAGAGTCGGAGTCAGAATCAGAGTCGGAATCCGATTCTGATGACAGCAGAAGCCGGAGGAAGGGCAAAAGGCATAGTAGGAGGAGTTGAAGAAATGCATGGTGCTATAGAATCAAATGCAAATTCAGGTGAATGAAACATCTAATATCTTGTATTGATATCAGTATGGGGATTTAGGTTTGGTCTGTGTTTCTTTTTTGCCATATTTTTTTTTTCTTTCTTTTTTGCCATATTACTACTGTTGTTTCGGACAACTTATGTGTATTGCTTGAACTTCCTTTTTCATTATGATACTTTTAGCATTATATTATAAACCAATCATTGTTCTTTCAAGAATGATAAGATGTTACTTTGTTTTGCAGGATGTTTTATGTTATATTGTTTGAAGGGATCAATATTTGTTTTATGTTTTACTAGCAAACCGATGCTCGAGTTGCATGCTATGAAAGTCTATAAGAATTAGAACAGAACGCTGCGAGTCAATTAAGACCCGAATGGGCTCAAGTCCAACTTTCTGATGTCGAATGCTATCATAAAGCTCTTTTCAAGTTCATGTTTTTTGAGGAGCAAAAATGGTTAGTCTGTTAATTTGCTGGAAATGTAAGAGCACACATTGGCCTAAGATCCACAGTGTGTGTCAAGTGATGGAGGGTTGTGACTTTTTTGTCCTAAAAAAATACAAATCTTTCATACCCACTTCTTCCTCCGTACGATATATCTATAAATAATTCCTATATTATTTCCATAATGACTTCAACTTCAAATATCACTACCCCCGTTCCCCTCCTCTTTTTTCTTTCACGTTTTCTTCTCCGATCAACTTCCGGCAGCCCACAGGTGGTGACCGGAGGTGGCGGTGCTGGTGGCAAGTGGCATTAACCAATACTAAATAAGTTTACGCAAATCTAAATAAGTCTACAATTCAATCGTTTGAAAGTAGAATTAACCAATAGTCTTTTATACATGTCTCTCGATATTAAGCTACTATTGTGACAACTAAATGCATGTAATGAACTAGGTACAAATTCTATTTTCTTTTTATACAAAATAATCATACAATATGTAGTCAATCTGTACATCGTACGGGTATTAAAACGAGTATATTATATTAAGAAAAAATGAATATGGAATTGTCACGCATCTAAGCTTAGATGTGAAACCCCCCACATGCTAATTTTTTAACATTTTTTGCAAAATAAATAAATGATTATTTTTTTTGATTAAAATATTAACAAGTAAAAGGTTTCGTATCTAAGCTTAGATGCACAACCCCATATTCACCTTTTCTGTTATATTATGTTATGATAATTCATAAGCAAAGTTATAAAACTAATAACGATAAAGAGTTTTAGAATAACTAGGATAAACACCACCTACGATTAGTATTAGTTTATTGGAGTCTTGGTCTAGTGGTCAGGGTGTTTTCCTTTAATGGGTTTTATCCTGATATCCATCCAAGACATTTGGGGAGGAGATCTTTGTAATGCTATACCCATTCAAGACATAAAAGAGCAAACTCTTTAGGGCTCACCAATCTCAGGGATGTTGCCAGTTCTTCTGTCGTTAAAAAAAACATTAGTTAATACTTCCACTACAAACGACAAAACATCAAATAGTATAGTCTGACTTTTTCAACAAAAAAAATTGACTTTTTCAAATTCCCCTGCGACTGTGCATTTATAATCACCATTGAAGGCCAACTGTCTACTAACAGACGGTCTAAAATTAAAGAATGCCAAATCATCATCTAACTTTTGTTGGTTTATGGAATAATACAATATTAAATTATTGTTAGTTTACTGATTCAACACACAACCTATGTTGTCAAATGAAACCGGGTAGTATAACATTTTAGCTTTCTGTACAAAAAGCTTGACTTTAGTTCCTTTCATGACATATATTAGAATAGAATTTGATTGACTATATTTTAACTCATTATATAAACTTCCCTTGATTACTTATCTCCTGCTACGTCATACGTCGTAGATGGAGGTGTTGGTGGTGGTCGGGATCGTCTTAATGAATGCGTTCGTGTTTGGAAGTTCACAGTCGAACAACCAAAATGGTAATACCGTCATTAGATTATCTTGCGGCAGTAACCCTGCAATGTCCTCATCAAGTTTTTTTAGTAACCTCAACTCTACAATCGATCAACTTAGAAGTCAGTTATCAAATAACGGCGTATATTTTGCTAGAGCACAAAATTTAAGGAACCAGGACTCGGTTTATGGATTAGCACAATGCAGAAACTACCTCTCCATGTCACAGTGTGTGGCTTGCTTTGATGTTGCTGTATCTGCAGTCCAAACCTGCCCTGCTGTCAATGGTGCTAACGTTTTTCTTGATAACTGCTTTCTTAGGTTCGTAATTTATAATGGTTTCTTATGTATGCAATTTACTCTGTTAAAGTGGCAACATCGTACTAACATGTGTGCATATTTCGGTTTAAGATATGAGAACTTTGATGAATTCTATAGCAATCCCCAATCAATAATGGATGTTGGTGTGGCTCCAACCGCTATATGTGGCAATCAATCATCGTCTCAGCCATCAACTTTCAACATAACGGTACAAGAACTATTATCAGATGTTATGGCTGCTACTCCAAGAACTTCTAATTTCTATGTAGCGTCCACAAGGCAAGATTCAAGTAGCAATGCAACAGCATACGCAATTGCACAGTGTGTTTTAAACACAAGCCAAGACGTATGCCAAAACTGCATGAATACGGCATATAACAATCTCTATAACTGTCTCCCTCTTACCCAAGGAAGGACTGTTGACTTGGGATGTTATATGAGGTATTCTGAGACTCCTTTTTTTCGAGATAACCAGACAACCAACATCATACCTTTTCTCGACGAAGGTAGGCATCTTTCTGTCCTCTATTCTAAAATGCAAATACCAAAAAAAGTTGTTTCCTGTATTCATGATTTGCAAATTTACATATAGTCGATAAATTCTATAACTGAAACGTATGTGTCACAGGAAGTTCAAGCAAGTCAGGTATGATAGCTGGCGTTAGTGCCGGTGTTGCTGCCTTTTTTCTTGTCCTCGCTTTGTCCTTGTGGTATAAACTACGGAAAAAGCCAGAAATAGATGAAGGTGATTATTTATAGTATGTATGATCTATGAAAGAGTTAAGTGAATCAAAATGTCTATAGCCCGAAATTTAATCATGTATCCATCTTTAAATTTTACTACTAGCTGTATGTAACTTTCAAATATTGTTATTGTATGTATCTTCCAAGTATTTTTGCTCACGTGGAAACTTATGTGGATTCATCGTTAGCAAAAATACTACCGGATATATACAATACCAATATTTGAAAGTTTGGTACAAGCGTTCTAAGTTGGATATATACGGTATACGTTGGACTAAACCTGAATACATTTTTAAACACTCATCACTATATGAAATATACATTTAATGTAAATTGTCTTTCACATAATATATTACGTAATTTCATTTCAAGTATTAATTGCTTCTACTCTGTTGTATGTTTACTGTCTGATACCTTAGATGCATCTCCGTTACAAGGGGTAAGGAATTACAAATATACAGATTTGCAGTCTGCAACTCATAACTTCTGCGAAGAATATCGAGTAGGAAAAGGAGGGTACGGTGAAGTATTTAAGGTAAACAAATACGTATTTTTAGATTGGACTGTAAAAAGCGTTACGCCCTTAATTCTAAAATATGTTATCTTTGAGAAAATATGTAAGCCTTAGGCACCAGTTTTTACCCATCTCTGAAATGATTTAAGAATCTCTTGGTTAACAGGCAATTCTAGACGATGAGAGTGCAGTGGCAGTGAAGAAGCTTTATGTTGAGTATGGTAAAGCAAAAATGGAATTCGACAATGAAGTTAATCTTATAAGCAATGTACGTCACCGAAATCTTCTGCAACTACTTGGATGGTCTAGTAACGGATCTGAGCTACTTCTTGTCCTAGAGTACATGCCACAAGGCAGCCTTGATAAATTTTTATGGGGTAAAGATATTAATGGTCAAATATTAAAAATTTGAACAAAGAATGATCTACTTAAATACACATTGATCATGGACAGGTGAAAAAAGAGGGACTCTGAATTGGAGACAACGCTTCGATATCATCTTTGGGATTGCAAGGGGTCTTGTACATCTACATGAAGAGTTCCATGTTAAAATCGTTCATAGAGATATAAAGTCCAGCAATGTTCTTCTTGATAATGATTTTCAACCAAAAATCGCCGATTTTGGGTTGGCTAGATTTCAACCTGGGGATGAATCCCATGTTAGCACTCGCTTTGCTGGGACTCTGTAAGTCTTGTACTCTTGTCCCTTCAATAGTTTTTTGGCTTGATTTGGGATCTTTAAGTCTTGATTATAAAAATTTCTGTACCGTTACAAAATAGGGGCTACACTGCACCAGAATATGCAACCTTTGGTCACTTATCAGAGAAAGTCGATACTTACAGCTTTGGCATCGTGGTCCTAGAAATCATCAGCGGTCGGAGATGTACTGACGTGACCTCTGATGAACAAGGCAACACTTACCTTCTTGAGCATGTAATGTACATCCTTGCAACTTATTTCCACTGACAATGCGTTAAAGGGGTCACTTATGATTTATGTAAGTTTTACAGGCATGGAGGCTGTATGAAGAAGGGATGCATATGAACTTGATTGATGAAACAATAGATTCGAAAGAATATGAAGAAGATGTTATGAAGATCATAGAAATGGCTTTACTCTGCACTCAGTCACCTGTTAGTTCAAGACCAATTATGTCAGAAGTTGTTTTAATGCTGTCTGTTGGGCCATCATTTAGACCAAAACAGATGACCAAGCCTACTTTCATTGAACCTGATAGAAGAATCATGTAAGTATCTAATACGAAAACATTGTTGTATATCCGTCCCAGATGTAATAAAACAGAGGACCAATGTCGAGTAACAAAGTTTCTAATACACTAACACCATGGAATACATGTACTCGAGGCTTTCAACCCGGTTCCATGCTTTCTACTAGGCAACTTCTTCCAAGTGTTTATGGCGTTTTTGTTGGAACAGCTGTTGTATATTAAATAAATTCATCTAGCAAGTTAATTACTTTTTTTTGAACGACAACTGTTGAATAGAACATGCCCCCACCATTCAAAGGTGAGGCTCACTCACACCAGGGTAGTCGGTTGTGTCAACCGGGTCACGCTACATCTAATGCTCAGAGTAGGCGTCCAAGGAAAAACCCCATAGGCCCCCAATAATGGGGTAGAGGATCGGTCCCTCTAGCAAGCTACTAAAGTGAGGGTTTACACCTAAGAGGATTAATAACCCAATCTAACCAGTTGAAATTGCACCCTTTTGATCGATTAATGATCCACAAGAGTAATCTCATCAAAGAGTACCTCAGGTTTAAAGTCTGATCCATAAAAGCATCTGTGCTGGGCCATTTTTATGGAATTCAAACCGATCAGCCCCCGAGATGACATCTGGAATCGTCCAGTTGATAGGATCACACAAGTTCCACCAAGTTTTTAGGAAGTTCCAAATACAATTAGATGTGATCATGGGCGGAACTATGAAGGGGTTGCCGGGCTGGAAAGGGTCCCGCCCCCCAAAGTTTTGGTTTATATATACACGTTTTATATAGAGAATAAATGTTTACATAGATACAAACGGTTGCGTTCTACATATTGATTGAACTTGGACCCCAAAACATATTGTTCACGTTCCGCCAATGGCTGTGATGCAATGGATAAGCATGTGGTCAGCCGTTTCTATGTCGCCATATCAAAAATAGGACATCGTGAAGAGTATAAATCGATGTTTCTCAATGCCGGCCAAGTTGTGGCGAGTAGGTTTGCTAATCTCTAGGTATTAATGTTGACTATTAGGGGAGCTATACGGTTCCATCTGAGTTGTTTGATGGTGAGGGACGAATCAATACAGAACCTGAGGGAATTGACTGTGAAGGTTTGATTAGGGGGATATAGCATATGCAAATTGGGTATATATAATGATATAAAGACTAAAATGAACACAAACCCTACAATTATACTCCTAATGATCGAATGGAACAAGTAATCTCAGCCAAGAAGATGACCAGGAATACGTGAACAATCGACCAGGAAAGGAGATCGGTCAAATGATGCATGCCAGAATCGCCCACATTTTTATTACAAAGTTGATTGTTTGAAAAGTAAAAAGTCTTTGGTAGGTGTGATAAAAACGTGGGTTGGCCCGTGAAAACCGATGAACCGGTCCGGTCCGGTCCACGGGACTTACTTTTCAAGAAAACTGGGCCTCGGTCCGGGCCAGGGCTAACCCGAACAAAAACCACAAACCCATAAACCCGTTAAGATATTGGATACATAATCTGTTATGGATCTTTAGACGTGAATCTATTACATTTCTTTGTTTCTTTTACGTGGCCTCCAGTAATTATAGCTGTTCATTAGGCGAAAGAGTGTTGAAAACTACATTCTGAATATTTTTGGAAGTAATAGCTTTAGCGTTCTAACTTCTATCCCTACAATGTGGAAGCTTCAACTTCTATATTAGGACCTCTGTCTTTTAGAGACTCGTTATAACAACTCTAAAAAATAAGTATATATATATTTTAAATCCATAAAAAACTAATAAATAAGCTTTGCTTCAAGTTGCAGAACATAATACTGATTCTAACATTTAAAATGAAGCCGACTCTTGACGAGAAATAAGCTTGGTAATTTTGAATATGATTAGTACACTTATAATTATCTGCATGTGATAATATGATATTATAACATGCACTAGATTTAGTCCCGTGTCAAATACACGGGAGGTTAACGACATTTTTAAAATAAAATGAATTATTAAATAAATGTAAATAAAAAACCTTATAAATTCAAATTTAAAAATATAAGAAAA
>JAOXNX010000033.1:9829307-9841581 GCA_028566075.1 Solidago caesia
TGAGTTCTATGCGGTGTGCGCTCTGGGTACCAAGACGGTACATGGGACCAGAGGGTTCCCACCCATTTACCCTTTTTTTTTATATACATTACCTACCTATTCGTTTCTCTTGAATATCCTATATTAACAGGGATGGGACATCCATTATACTATCTGATGAGGTTGGTCAGCTATATATATTGAGCACTGGTCAAGGAGAGGCACAAAAAGATGCCAAGTATGATCAGGTATAAAATATAAACTACTAGTACTTGTATAAAAACTAGCAACACCTGTTACTGATGCTATATAAGCTTGGAAACAGTTTTTTCTTGGAGATTACCGGCCCTTAGTTCAAGATGCACATGGAAATGTTCTTGACCAGGTTAGTTTTTTTGTGAGTCTTGGTCTAGAAATAATTACATTTTTAATAATATACTAGTCAGATCAAATGTATTCTGTGTCTTCCATCAGTGTAAGACAAAAAAGTGCTGTTATTTGTATATTCTGATTTTATTTAGTATTAATGTTTATAGTATTTCATAAATTTTTACTATCTGAATGATAAGAAAGTAGGTTACATGTGGTAAGATCTCAACAAAGGACTAAACCAACGGTCAATATTTGACTTTATCTTATCAGAAATAATCTTCAGTTGTAAATTATACTTATAGAACTTTAAAGTTTATTTGAGAAAATCGGAAAAATATTGAAAAAAGCCTTTTGATAAATGTACTAGACTGAGTTTCTTTTATTATTAACCTTTTGATAATTGTACTAGACTTAGTTTCTTTTATTATTTTATGTTATTTGTTCTGCTGTTATGAGAGTTTTAACTTACCCAGGAAACACAAAATGCTCCCTATCGAAGAAATATGCAAGATCTCCTTTGTGATTCAGGTTTGTTCATAAGAAGATTTGAAGTGACCATTATTATATACATGTTTTATTTTCTGAGTGATAGAGCTGATATCTGAGTGACCGTAAGGTTACTCTTGGAGGTGGCAATTTTAACACGTTCACCTAAACACATATGGGTTTGGATCTGTTTCAACAGGTCATATGGGTATGTTTCTTAATACTTTGGTAAAAATTGGAACAGAGCAAATTGGTCGAATGTTGCTGCCAACGATATTTTTAAATGCCTACGGCCTTCTAAATGTCTTTGGATTATTAGTTTTTGTATATATTTTTGATCAAATGTAACACACAGATTATTTATAAATAAAGAAACTGACAGAAATACTGTTGGTTTCCCAGACGAGTTCATTTTGACTTGTATTAAAAATATACCAGTCATGACCCAAACCCCTTTTACCCTTGACCCAACCCTCCTGAGTCCTGACCTGTCCATCTTGCCACTCTAGTTACTCGCAAACTGCTAGGGAAACTCTACATCCAAAAAAATTCCCTAACCCTATTTAATTAGTTTGATTTATCTCTAGCTGATCAAATGGGTAAAATGGTTTTTTGTGGCAAAATTGAAACCGGTTAAAATTTGTCTAATGTATTGCAATATTCTGATGATGTTTATTCCAAAAGTTGGATTAATATTGCTGCAATTTAATTCTCGTAATTTTATTTACCCGTAGTTGATTTTAAAAAAGTAGAAAACAACGGATTAAAAGATTAGTAGGTAGACGCAACCCGTTTCAACTATTAAAAGTTTTAGGTTCTGCATTTTGAAACATTTTAGGCATGATTCCGTATCCGGAGCCTTACCAAAGCATGTACCAGCAAAGACGGTTAGGAGCTTTGGGGTTAGAATGGAGGCCATCTTCAGTGAGATTTGCTGTAGGAACCGACATCAGTCTTGTTGACCAAGAGTACCAAGTGCCTCCAATTGCTGACTTGGATATATTGGACCCACTTCCAGAGTTTCTTGATGCCATGGAATGGGAACCAGAAATAGAAGTACAAACTGATGAAAACGATTCAGAGTATAATGTGACAGAGGAGTATCACTCTGGAGGAGAGCAAGGAAGTTTGGGTTCCAATGTTTCTGCTAGCCTTGAAGGCAGTGGGGGAGATAGTGACGATCAAAGTTCTCGTGATGAAACCACCCGCAGGTCTAAAAAGAAAAAGTTGAAGGCAGAAGTAAGTCCCACTTTACACCTTTCGACTTATTTGTACCTTTCAATACGTTGACAGTTTGAATTGGATAAGTAGTTCCATTGAATCTATCATGCAATGTTTAGTTAGGAATAGAGTAAGTTCCTTCTAGTTCTTGGGAAAATATTTCATTTGGTTTGTTTTAACATGTTGTATCCAGCAAGAAATTGGCTTGAAATCGTAGTTGTGTTGGCTTTCTTTTTGTCCCTTGCGGAAAGAGCAAAAATGAATTACATGGCAGTAGACGTGTTTTATTTCTATTTTGGTGACTAGATATCTAAAGCTGTTACTAAGCCATTAAACTTCTGAAAACGTTACAAGAACCCCGAACTCATAATCATTTCTGAAAAGTATAGCAGTTTTAGTATCAATTTGAAGTCCAGTGACCAAGTTTGAATTGAAGTATACAGGCTGTTTGGAGTTATGCAATTTGTTCTTGCTGAAAAGGGTTTACACTAAAGACCGCACATACTTTTCCATTTTTGCATACTTTTTTTTCTGGTCCTGTTTTGGTCCGTGTACTATTTTTTTTCATGTTCAATGTATATATATTTTACCAAATATAGCCACAGGTCAATCTTATGATTATGTGTAATTTGACTTGTTAAATTGGACAATATATGTGGCAATATTTGTACATGTCCAACTCAGCTGGTCAAATTGCTTTTAATCACAAGATCCGCCTCCGTGCATATTACCCGTGACAGGTAAAAGGAATACATGTTAAAGGAGACACAGTCACAAAGTTAGCATAGCGACTGAGACATTTTTTCCATTTTTTGCAAAAATGGGGGAAAGCATGTTGGCTTTTAATTATCTAAACCCTGCTGAAAATCAATATGTTGCTTAAGTTTTGCACATTGTTAACTTTTGCCATGAAATCTTTTTATTTGTTGTCAGGCTGAGGTCATGACTTCTTCAGGAAGGCGTGTTAAGAGGAGGAATTTGGATGGTGAGGAGAGTTTACCAAGAAACAACAGAAGTAGAAAGTCAAGATTTGGTCAAAAGTCCTCTAAAAAGAAGTCATCTCAGAACAAATCTGGAAGGCCTAGGAGAGCCGCTGCACGCCATGCTCTAAGTTTTCTATCTAAAATAAGTGGAAGAACCTCTGATGGAGAAGAGGATGTTCTAGAAGGTGTTTCATCTGAAAGTTATTCCAGTCAGCAAGAAACTGATGCTGGAAGTGAAGAAACGGAAATCACATATGAAAATGAACAAAACGAGCACGTATTAAAAGGCAAAGAAATAGCATCTGAAAATGTGGATACCGACAAAGATGCTCCCAAAAAGAGGTTGGTCTTTAAACTTCCCAATCGGGATTTGAGAAAATGGGAACTGGTGGGTCCATCATCATCTACGCGCCCTCGTGACATAGAAGGATCAAGCACGCATATGTCCCCGATAGATGGAAATTATGAATATGTTGACAGAAATGACAATGTTAGCTCACCTATGAAAAATATGAATCACTCAAACCTGCTCGATGGAGGCATTAAATGGGGAGGGGCAAAATCTCGCTCATCAAAACGTTCACGGATCACTGAACCAATGTCATCCTTTGCTAAATCTGGAAACGAGTCATGTCCCAATGGCGGTGTTAAGATCAAGAATGTTACCAATGAAGAACTGACTTTTGAAAAGGAGTTAATAGGTCCTCCAGATGTCCAAATCGAAAAGGGTAAAATGGTCTATCTAGACGAGGAGCAAGAAAATAATGAAGATAAGGATACCCCTGCACCTATTCCATCGCAGACGAAATTACGAATAATTCCCACTAAGTTAAAGATTAGATCGTCAGTACAAGAATCAAGAAACGGTACCATGCTGTCTGATGGATGTACCTCAGATGTCCCTGGTGTAAAACTTACCAAAATACCCCTAGAAGCTACTCGGGATGATACCCCTATGAGCTCTGATGTTCAAGAGTCAGAGAAGCCAAATTCACGCGAGAAGATGTTCAAAGAGGTATATAGACGGTCAAAATCAACTAGGAATAGAACAAGTGTAGGTATTAATGGTGGAGGAATGGAAGCAAGCACATCTAATGCAGATAGTATTAATCAAGGTGTACAAATTGAAGCCAGAATCCATGGGACTCGAAGAAATGTCAACTTGAGGATTATCAATGATGAACAAAGTGAACCAAGAATCCATGGGACTCGAAGAAATGTCAATTTGAGGATTATCAATGATGTTTCTGAAGATAACTCAAGTAAAGAAAAATCTTCAAATGATGGAAGTGACGAGGCTCCACAAGAAGAGGATAGATTAAATTCAAGACATAGTGTGGGATTAAGATCTACCAGAAGCAGGAGAGCTGTTGACAATCGTAGAAACAAATCCCCAGAGAAAAAGAAACCACACCAATCAACTAGAAGTTCGTGGTTGATGCTTTCAGCTCATGAGGAGGGGTATCGATATATTCCTCAGTTGGGGGATGAAGTTGTGTACTTTAGACAGGTATGTGTCTTGTTAATTTTAGGTCATCAGTGTCCATTTCTATCATATGAAAATTGCCACATTTTATTGGAAATGTTTGTATTAAATGAGTTTATTGTTTTCATCAAGAGGTGGCAATTTCAACCGATTTACTCTTGAATGATTCAATGCCTGTTATGTTTAATCTTTTTCGGGTAAATAGTAAAAGGGGCTCAAAAGGAAACGAGTTAAATGGGTCAAACGAGGCGAAATTTGCTCAAAGTATATTTAAAATGCATAAAGCCTCGTTAAGCACTTTATTCAAAGGTTATTTTATTATTATATTTGGAGTTATAGATTCCTTGTAATCATATCTGATATGCTAACTATTTATTAAAAGCAATTTTTGTACAAAGAGCATTGGGCCAACCCAACCCAACCTGGCGTGTTTCAACCTGTACCTAAAAGCCTGAAACCATTTTTCATGGAAATAAAAATCACTTACCAATCTGAAAGAAATAAAAACTGATCTGGAGTCATGCCAAAATCAAAGCCGAATTTTTGTATTTATCATCCAATTTAGAGTTTCATTGGGAAATGGGGTGGTCAATGATGGTCCCATCAGAGGTGGTGGTGCAAACAGTAAAAGATTATAGTGTTTGGGGATTTCGGTTTAATTTTGATGATAATTTGACTTGAGTTAAGGGGTATAACACACAAATGTGTAAGTTTTCATAAGATGTTAGGGATATAGTACAGGGATATCCAAACTATTCATTTACTAAATATTGTAAAATGTTAATTAGTATTTTCTATATGGTTTTTCAATTTTCAGGGTCATCAAGATTACATCAATGGTTGCAATTCAAGAGAGATGGGTCCATGGAGGTCACTAAAGGGGGACATCAGGGACGTTGAATTTTGTAAAGTCAAAGAGTTGGAGTATTCAACACGTCCAGGTTCTGGTGAAGGCTGTTGCAAAATGACCCTACAATTTGAGGACCCAACCTCTAATGTGGTTGGTAAGTCATTCAAATTGACTCTTCCAGAAGTCACTGGCTTCCCCGACTTTCTTGTTGAAAGAAGTAGGTATGATGCTGCTATGGAGAGAGACTGGAGGGCCCGTGACAAGTGTCAAGTTTGGTGGAAAAATGAAGGGGAAGAAAATGGGAATTGGTGGGAAGGGCGGATTGTGGCGGTCAAAGCCAAATGTGCTGACTTTCCGGATAGTCCATGGGAGCGGTTTTCTGTTCAGTATAAAAATGATCCAAATGTGCTTCAACATAGTCCTTGGGAACTTTATGATACTGGTATGGTATGGGAAGAGCCTCATATTGATGATGATATCAGAACGAAGCTCATTCGTGCTTTGGCAAAACTTGAGAAATCAGGGAACAAATCTGAGGTAACTTATCATTTCCATATGTCTTTCTTATTAGAGTTCTCGACTTTTTGAACCATCTTTAGAAATGAAAAAGAACACTTTCTTGGCCAGTATAAATAATTTCCGGACAAAAATGTTTAGATGGTGTCTTCTATATTTACATTATCATAGTTTATCGAATTGATATTTCATTTTTAACCATGATGTCAGTTTATGCATTGTGGCAAAATGGTGGTTATTATGTGAGAAACTGACAAATATTATTCATATAGTTTTCTTTGATTATTTGAAATCTGAATTTTGAAGTTGTTCCGTTGCCATCATTGCATAATATGTTAAATTAATCGTAAATAATGCAGAAGATTTACTCTAAGCTAGGAACTAAAGGATCGGTAATAATTTTGTTTTCCTCGAGTTTGCGACTTTGATCGAGGTTATTTTAGGCATTTAACATTTTACTAATGTGTGTAGAATCATTTGTTGCGATGGAGCATATTAATAGTAATTTCATATCCTTAACCATTATGTATTCTCTTATCGGTGCTTGCAGGATCATTATGGTGTTCAAAAATTGAAACAGGCATCACAGTTATCGACATTTATCAACAGGTATAGCTTTTCCTACCTGTTCTAGGTCACATTATCTTATATATATATACACAGACTTATACGTCATTTTGCGGGGCGTCTTCATTTCTCCTTGTGTGAAGTATAGTGGAACGAAAATATTGTAAATGAATAGCATAAGGTTCCATATATTTACACCATCAAATCTTCATCTTTGTTCACATTACATTTTACTTTAAAAATCTCTTTTTTTGTGATCAGATCAAGGAAATAAATATCTTCATTTCTTTTTCATGCCATATAACAAAATGAAAACGGTAAATCACCTAAATAATTTTTTCTTTACATCGTCATCTATCTTCATAGTTCATGGTCTTAGAGAAAGTGAAAGATGATGAAATTTATATTTGCATCATCATTAATATTTTCATTTTGTGCATAAAGTGTGGAGACCCGAATAACAAAGCCACAAAGGAAAAAGAATTACCAAGTTGGTATAAATGAACGGAATCAGATAAGAGGAATTGATACCATTAGGCAATAGGCAATGAATGGGGAAGTCATGTGTGTTTTTGTAACTTTCCGGGTTGGCTTGGCCTGTAACCGTTTTATATCTGGAAAAGAAATCTTTATTTTTGTAATATATATAGTGTAGAGAATGAGTACTATATTTTATATCAATTCAATGATAATTTTTTGGTTAATAAACCTATTAGTGGTTTTATGTATTAAAATCAGACTTAGGCAACCTTCGGACCCGTTTGACCACTTTTCTAATCTATGACTTAATTTCACTTGTTTAACCCTACAGAAATATGAACATAACCCACAGTCCCAAAACAACCAATTCATAAGTAAACGAGTTAAAAACCTACAAAATGGGATGCAAAATGGGTCGAAAAATGTGAAATGTTGACAAATTCAGGAATTGAACATGGCAGGTCTTTCAAATTAATTGTTAAATCTTTGCAGGTTTCCAGTGCCTTTGACCCTTGAAATAATCCAATCTAGACTAGAAAACAACTACTACAGGAGATTTGCAGCGATGAAGCATGATGTTGAAGTGTTGCTAGAGAATGCAGGAAGTTACTTTGGGAAAAGCAAAGAGTGCTCGATAAAGATGAGACATTTATCAGACTGGTTTACAAGGACACTTTCGTCTTTGTAGGATTACTCTTCAATAAAACACAGTTTTGTAGAGATCCCTGAAAAAGAATTGAGATCGAGTCTATAATTGCCATTTTTTTCTTTGTAGATAAAATATGACCTGCAATTTCTTTATCGCCGCCTTTTTGTTCTTCTTATTCTGAAACAGGTTGAATTAGTATAGTTTAGAGAGCATTTGACATCGAGACTGCTTTGGTTGGTAAAATTTTAGGTTTTTAGGAAATTCAATTGTATAGACTATAGACAGACAAAATCTTAAGCAATCTAATAGGAATTGAAAATATTTCAAGCCCTACAGAAATTGTTTCTCCTTGCAATGTTTGTTTTATATTTTGGAATCATTATTGGTATGGATTATATATTAGATCTGAATGGGTTTTCCATACCTGTCCTCGTTGGTGGGGTTTGACACTAGCCCGATTTTGTTGGTTTCTATATTTAAAACTCCATACTCGTCGGTGTCAACCACATGGATCGTATCCATTCCCTTGTTACCATGCTATCAAACCAAACAGCATTCGCATATTTCAACAATCTGAAAGAAACTTATTGGCTACGTTACATCATGTATGTCTTCTCATTAATTTATTTTTGGCATATTAAGGTATTTAAAGGATGGATTGATAGATCATAGAGCATAAGCTTTACTTTTTATTTGATAACTCGCGTTCAATTGAACTAACCGTAGAACCAAATGACTTGTTTGATTTCCAATCAATCGATCCCCAATTTCAGGGTTATGATTGTACTTGATTGGGTCCCGATTCATAGCGGGATCTACATCCAGCACTAAACCATGTATTCCCCACATTCAGATCAAACTTGAACCTGGTTCCACATCTGGATCCATAGTTGGACGTGCTAAAAAATATAGAATTTTTTATAGGGCATGTTTCTTTAATCCGTATACCCAGTGAAGGTTTAATTTTGTATCCATTATTCTTATTTGGACCATTTCTCGATTTGTGTGTCATCCTTGCGTAGGAGCCATGGCGCCATGCTAATCTTCAATGTCCCCGAAGGGACTTAGTCTTCTTATTCTGCCATATACATTTGAGAACCACAAGAATACCTTAGCTTGGGATCTTCAAGTCTCCCTAAACACCATAAATGTCCCCTTATTCAACTCATTCCATCAAGATCTCAATTAAACATACCATACATGGTTGATTTTTTTGTTTGAAAGGCAAAATTATTATATTATTAAAGCTAGCAGGGAGCTAGAAGTGTACAAAGAAAGAAATAGAGATTACATAGATTACAAATCAAAGGAGCTCCAATCTAAATTTTTGTGTTTCGATCTTGCGGTTAACCATAGAAAGTTTGTGTGTTTTATTTCCACCGTGATTCTTTTTCAGCGGGCGATTTGATTGGAAAAGATTGTGTCATTTTTTATTCTCCATATGATCCAACAAGCAGTAAGAATGATCAAATTAAGTATCTTTTGTGAGTTCTGTCTAGAAGGACAGAGCTCGGGATCAAACAACTCTTTGTTGAACAGGTCCTTTGTTTGGAAGGCATAGATGGGAGGTACCTTGCACCAAGAACTTATGAAGTGCCAAACTTGGTTTGCTTTTTCGTATCCGGTGAATAGGTGAATTGCTCTTTCAGTTTTTCCATTACATAGAGGGCACAAGACAGTGGCTAAGTGAACATTTCGCTTTTGGAGTTCTGATCTTGTTGGAAGTCGGGACATTTCTGCTCTCCATCCGAAAATATATTCATCTTCAGTGGTGCCCATTTTTTCCATGGAAAAGTTCTTGGGTGTGGGCCAAAACGCGCATTGGAGATAGCATGTCTTACTGATTTCACTTAAATTCCTTGTCTTTACCACTGTTCCATTTCCATTCGTCGTCATTATTTGAAATTCCACGTTGTGTAGCTTCGAAATGAGGCAGTTTAGTTGTTGTTCATCCTGGTTGGTAGGTTGACTCGTCCATTCCATTGCCAAATGTGTGGTGGTGTTGTGTTTGGCTTTCTACTTGCAATGGTGCAATCCTTCACTCGCTCAAGCCGATAAATGCTTGGAAACTGGTTTTTGAGCGGAATTATAGTCAAACTTGATGTGGGTTCAATATTCATTAAGACTACTATTTGGTCTAACACTTGCACAAAATACATAAACATGTGCTCACATTTTATTTTATTTTTATTTACTAAATAAAAATTTAATTCCAAGTTAAGCAACTTGGTCAAACTTGCTACTATTTTATAGAGATTTTCTCGAAAACCATGACTAAATAAGAAACCAAACCACAGGTTATCAAATCTGAATTCACAGCATAAGTGATTCACACTCACATTACTAATCATCATTCAAGATACCTTAGAAGAAATACACCCATTAGAATCCACATTTCCACGGGTTTCAGTTAACAGTCACAAGTTTAGTCCTAAAAAGCCATCAGGAGTTTCATTTTTCACTTAGATGAGTGAGCTCTTAATCCCTCCATCGATGGCCACAGTTCGGGTTGCAGCAAACGAAGAACAATGTCATACCTTCTTCCCCTCTAGCAGTTGCCTGACGATCAAAAACAAAAAGGTATTAATTTCAAAAAACTTCATTATGTTATACAACTTCCATTATTTATCTATTCTCCATCACATATTGATTTATCCTCGCCCTCTATAAATGGGATCCACGAAACCATTATGTTATACAAGATATGAACTACTACTACTACCATTACTAATCATGAAGCAAGTGGTTAAAACAGAAAGTAATAAAGCCAAGGATCAAACCTCCCAAACAATCATGGCATCTTCATCAAACCTCAAATATGGCCGGAGAAGAAGGGCTGTTGCCGGAGAAGAAGGTCGGACAAGAAAGGGGTTGTTGCCGGAGAAGAAGGTCGGACAAAGAAAGGGTTGTTGCCGGATATATCAACCGTTACAACCACCGTATCAACCTATCACCACCACTCCTTCCCTTCACAACCACCGGTCAAGATCGAACCCACCAAAGGGAACCCACCACCACTGCCGCCCTGAAAGATCGAGGTAAACCCACCACCACCGTCGGATGAGAAACCCACCGCCGCCGCCTTAAATCGTCACCGCCGCAGTCACAGGGGCCGGAGGCCGGAGCCAAGTATCGTCACTAGCGCCTTCTAGCTATCGCACCACCACCACTCGAAATCATGTAAAAACTTATCCCTTACTTTAGCTGATTCCCATTTGGCTTGCTTGATAACGGCATCTGGAAAAGAATGGTAAAAAGAAAAGGGTGTGTGGTTGTTGGATGAAAAAAGAAAAGGAAGAAGAAGGATTCGGTAGTTTTTCTACTTAGAAACCAAAGGTTCCACCCTGGTTTGATTTGTTTGAGTTTTTTTTTTTAAAATGATGATTATTTGTTTGTTTCCAAAATGAAAAATAATGGTATCATGTATATAGATATATTGAAGATGGATTTACAGGTTACTTAAGATGGATAATTGCATAAATCGTCCCTGTGTAAACCAGGTTATAAGCAAAAAGACGAAAAAGCCATTTATTTAACGGATGGAAAACTGATGGCGTTAGTGAGAAGGACCAAAACCGCTAAAAAAACTTGAATCAGGGATGTAAACCACTAAAAATTCTTGTGAGGGATGTAATCCACGAATTTGTGTAAACCACAGGGACGATTTATTCAATTAACTCATTTTTTTTTATAAATATGTTTGATAAAACTAGTTGATAGCTATTATATATAACTAAAAACCAGTTGCGATTAGCTATTAGCTAGAATATGGAGCTTTTTTTTATTAGATTTTAAGCAAGCTAATAGTGGCGGAGCAACACTATTACATACTTTATTAATGAAAAACTGAATTAACAATAACCATTTTGTCCGTTTGTCGGGTTTTTTTTCCACTTTTTTGTGACATTTTTTTTTTCCTTAAACATTTTGCGAAAAAATTTAATGATAGTAACCAATTTATCCATTTGTGGGAATTTGTTTTATATACTTTGTGAATTTATAATAACCACTTTGTTACATAGGTACTATTTGTTTTTTAATTCTTTAAATCTTCATAAGTAGTCTACTTAGAACTTGCCATGTGGCATAAACTTTTTTTATTCTTTTTATTTATTGTATTTTTGGTTTCTTTTTGATTTTTCACCCACTTAAAAATTGAAAAGTGGTGACTTTTGTTTTTATTTTTTTATTGCACTTAAATAAATATATATTTGACATAATAAACTTTTGAGTAGGGCTGTTAGCCGTGCACAGGAACCGGTTATCGGGGGAACCGGAACCGGAACCGACCCGAACCGGTTCCTCTCTTCAAAAACGTAACCGGTTTTTTTAATTACCCGAACCGGTTCCTACCCGGTTTTCGGACCCAAAACCCATACCCATCCTACCCGATTAGGGTCGGGTACAAACCGAACCGGTTCCAAAACCGGTTATTTTTTTTTTTATTTTTTTTTTCGTCGTAATTCGATTTTGGGCCACCTAAATTGCTCATGAATGAAAACTTGGCCCTAATATACATCCTAATAGGTAATATGTAGTGAATTGACAAAAAAAAATTGGATGAAATTGCATTTAAAACTCTTTAAAAAAATTAAATGAGTCGAAAAATTCACTAAAATTCAAAAAACTCACTTTTTTTTCGTCGTAATTCGATTTTGGGCCACCTAAATTGCTCATGAATCAAA
>JAOXNX010000033.1:9875992-9886707 GCA_028566075.1 Solidago caesia
CACAATCCTCATCAAATTTTACCCATATTAACTCATTTTCTTGACTTAAAAACATCAAAATTGCACCATTTTGTTGCAACAACTCAACCAAAACATTATTTCCTTATTAGTTAATCCTCTAAGGAGAAGTCCAATCTGACTTTGACTTACCAAAGTCAAACCTGCACTATAAAACCCATTTTCATCAAAAATATCATTACATTTTTCCATGCCAATTGCAGTAAACTTTACTCCATATATAATCCAATCTATCACCCACCAGCAAACCATCACATTTTCCAAAATCTGTTCCCCACCTTTTTGCTCACCACATAAAACCAATTTGGACATGTATGCCAACAGCCATAGTTGTCAAAGGCGAAAGCGAACTCAAAACGCAATGACCCCAAATGGTGCCTAGGCGAGAGGCGCAAAAATGGCGCGGGCCCGGAAAAAAAAAGCGCACTTAAGTAAAAAACAAACCAAATGCCATTCAAGTATGGAAACTGGTTTCTATAGCCATAAAAAAAGAATAGAAACCCTATGAAAACCGGTTTCTATATACATATTACTAAAAAAGATAGAAACCCCTTATGGAAACCGGTTTTCACACAAAGGATAAATATATATGTGATATATATAGCGAATAAAAAAAGAAGAATTATAATAATTTGTATCTAAAAGTCACACAATTAATAAAGAATACGAAAGAAAAGAAAAGATAAAATAAATATCAAAATTCAAACCTTAGTTTATAAAAGAAAATATAAACACCAATCCCTTGGGTGATAAAAGAAACGTGGTTAGTATGTTTGATGGATAAACTAGAACTCCATATAAGTCGGCCAAAATCAATGTTCAGTTAGCTAGACTCCACTTTATAAATAAGACCAAAAAGGAATAGAAACCGGTTTTCACAAACCTCCCCCATAATCAAACGGATTTCTCTATGTATCAAATATGTATCTATAGTTTTGTTTTGTGCTTATCTTTGTACCTATCTCTTTGTAATCTTTCAATTTATTTAATCTCTTCGTATATAATATGTATCTATAGTTTTGTTTTGTGCTTATCTTTTTGCAATCTTTCAATTTAATTAACTTCTTTGTATTTAATGTGTATCTATAGTTTATAGTTTTGTATATTTGAAAACGTAGGTTAACATTATTTTAGATATATACGTAGGTTAGCAACTAATAAAATATATAATGTGGTTATTTTTTTATGAAGTATTAGTAGATTTGTAATTTCCGTAATTACTTTAATGATTTAATTAAAATTATTTGTTTTGTGTTTAAGTGTTTTATTAATAATAAACTTATGAAGTTAAAAATATTTATCATTCTTTGTATGAATTATTATAATAACATTGTATAGTGTTTTTATAAATAAATATTTTATCCACTATTATATTTTACTTTTAGCTAATAATTATCATAAATATAACTTTTTAATCATACAACGTACAAGTTTAATCTAGTTGGTCAATATTTTAAATTTTTCATAAGAGAAATCAGGTTCGGATCTTGCTATATACGACCTTGAAAATGGTGTTTGAAAATGGTGTCATTATCATTTTCTTTTTAAAAATAGTCACGAAATAATGCAATTACATTACACCAAATATTATAAGTCAAAAGATGAAACCTTGTTCATTGATTGTACCTTCACCAAAACCGACAAAGTTAAAGGGGGTAAAAATGCATATTATCAAAGATTAATACTACCAACGAATAAGAGGTTGGCACGTAGCACAATGACGTGTACCTCCATTTTTCTACCCTTTTAGATTGGATTTATTCCTCAAAAAACTTGTTTCTGTTCCTTGAATTTCCCCTTGAAAACCAATTGTTGTTGTTGTTGTTGATAGATCTATCTGTCTAAGCAGTAAAAAAATAAAAATAAAAATGGGGGATAAATATAACATGAAGAATCCATCGGTAAAAAGAATTTTACAGGAAGTCAAAGAGATGCAATCCAACCCTTCTGATGATTTCATGAGCCTTCCTCTTGAGGTTCTTTTTTATTCATTTATTATTATTATTATTTCATTCAATCATTCAATTTTTTATATTTAAAAAAAAAAACATGTTTTTTCGTTTGTTGATTATGAAATATTAGGTTGTATTATGTTACTGTGTTTGTTTTGATTCCTTAAAAGTTCTCATATTTTGTGATTGCAATTTTTATTTATTTATTTATTATTATTATTATTTTGTTAAAAGGGAAATTCTGGGGCATATATGCAGTTTTAAATTACAAACATCATACAATATTACATAGTTAATTAATATACAGCCTTACACCATATAAAATTGTTGTTATTACTATTATTATTAATTAATCGCCTTATTCCCGAAAATACGGTTGTGTTGACTTGTTGGTATCTAACATTCTGCATTTTCGATTCAAATTTGACTATGATTGTGGTGGTTTTATTTATAATGGAGTGAGAGCTTAAGGCTGAAAATAAGGATGCCAATTTCGCGGTTCGAAGCGCAGGTTATGTTATGTAGTTTTTACCTAAAACGAGTGATACTTTACATAGGAAAATGCGGTTGTGTTTGTGGAACGAAAGGAGTTCATATTTTAGTATTTGGTAGGTTATGTTATGTAGTTTTTACCTAAAACGAGTTTATTTGTGATGCTGTTTTTTGTGGTTTCCTAATAGGGCATGCATCACTTAATTTTTTTAGTAAATTAGCTCACTCTGAAGATGACAAGCGGCGTTGTATCTGCTTTAAGTGTTATGTCACATGATGGTTTTGTGGTTGTTTTATTGTTTATATATCTGAGTCTTGATATAGACCGAGGGACCAACAATATCCAATAGTTAGTTTATGCTGTTTTTTATTTTTGGATATTTTTGGGCGCTTGGTCTTAAACGGCCTAAGGCCTTTCTAAGCAATAAGGGTCCAAAATCCGAGACGTTAGGCGAATACCTTACTTACATGAGACCCATGTTCTTTTACAAAAATATGTGTCAATTTAATCACTTCTCCATCTTGTTTTCTATTAGTTTTAGTACATGTAAATCGTTTCTACATGACAACGTATTCCCAAAATACTTCACTCATATACCAAAAGTATTCATGAATTGGGAAGATAAAGAAGTACACGGGGGTAGCGATAATTTCATCTTAAAAGTTTGTTTCAAAAGAAATTTATAATTACTATGAGAAGTTTTTAAATGGAAAATTTTTGCAATAATCTTGCTCTTTGGGATGGAAGATATTTATAATTACTCTGTTTTAATTTGTTGTTTCTATTATTAGTTAAGGGACAATGCGATACTCCAAAAGGACATTGAACATTTGACTTAGTAAGCTAATTGATACTCGCAAACTTGGTCTCAGTGGAATATTAAATTGGTTACACATCCATTTTGCAGGAAAACATATTTGAATGGCATTTTGCAATAAGGGGGCCAAGTGATACGGAATTTGAAGGGGGTATTTATCACGGCCGAATTCAGTTGCCTTCAGAGTACCCATTCAAACCTCCATCATTTCAGCTGTTGACGGTAATACTCTTTTCTTGAACTATTGGATTTATATTATTATATATCTGAACCTACTACCTCGCCACATTGTACGAAGTTAAACTAATTCTCATTGTTTCAGCCAAATGGGCGTTTTGAAACTCAAACCAAGATATGCTTAAGCATATCAAATCATCATCCTGAACATTGGCAGCCATCATGGAGTGGTTAGTACTATTTCATTCTGTTTTAGTTATTTATTTTATTTTTTTGTACATATTTTGTAGAGATTAACTCTTACTTCAAGTAAGAGGGACGGGGCCTTTATGGTTTGGCGTTCTGTTTTTTGAATATAATCTCATATAGTTACCTTACGTTCTGTTGAATTAATATCTGGTTTTCTTGCAGTTCGAACTGCTCTAACAGCACTGATTGCATTTATGCCCACCAGCCCGAATGGCGCTTTGGGCTCATTGGATTATAAGAAAGAAGAAAGACGTATTCTTGCGGTGAAATCTCGTGAAGCTGCCCCTAAGTTTGGTACTCCAGATCGTCAACATCTCATTGATGAGGTAATCTTAACTTAACCAATAACTATCTATACTATCCCTTAATTGTTGTTGCAACTTCATTGGTCACTGCAAAGGTAATTCAAAATTGAACCTACGTAACAGGATAAAGCTCTTCAAATATTCGACTTTAGCTGATGCTGTTTACTGGCATTATGCACATAAAAATCTAGATATAATTTTATAAGCTTGGCATAAAAATTTAAATATTTTGGAGCGTATTGATCACTAGAATGTTCAAGAATCAGAATTTAGCTGCATCGTTTTACTTTTACACCCACAAATAGGAATGGTCGGTACTCGTTTATCGGGACTGTACCAGTTGAGTATTGAAAATTGTAAAAGGTGGAACATTTTCCTGGGATCAGGAGTAACGGGTTTTGAAAGCTTCATATTCTTTATTGAGTTAGAACCTTGATCTGAAATTTATCCGTACGTTATTTTAAATGCTAATTTTCCCACTTAGATCAGCAACCCCAAAGCATTAATTAGACTGTTAGCACTACTTTTATATCAGTTGCGCCACAATTTATAGCTTCTCTTTTTCTTAATTTTATCATTATCAAATTATTATTATTTCTTATCAATACTTTGTCTTTTAAGCGAATAGATGATATAAAGGTTATAACTTATAACTCATTGTTTAACTTGTTTATCTAAGTAGCATGTACTTTTTTTTATACATTTGCAATACCACGGTCTACAAATTAGTAGCTGTGAATGCTTGGAATATGATTCATCATAGAAGCATATTTTAGTTTCATACGTTAAATAATGGTAAGTTGTATTGTCAGATAGCTTGTTTAAGTAAACTGTATACAAATTCGTGTTATATATACAATTGTGTTAACTTCTTATACAATATTATAACTCTTATATTTGTTTCTATACCAACATAAACGCTTTACATTTCATATAAATGTTTCTATACCAACATAAACGCTTTACATTCCATATAAATTCGGTATTCGGGTTATGGATTTTACTGGTCTTGGTACCGGTGAATACTGATACCCAAATACGCCAAAAACAAAAACTGATTCTGGTACTATAGGTATTCGGTGAAAAAAATCTCATCACTACCCACAAATCATTTGATTTCCAAGATTATTGTGATATTTTGGTTCACAAATGTGTGGCAATTTTGACCCATTTACTTATAAATGGATTGTTGTGGGTTGTATTTTGTGGGTCAAATTGAAAAAAAGAGAAACTTAAAGAGGTATTCATGGGTCAACTAAACCCAAGCTGGCCCGGGCATTGTCGACTGATACTATAAAAAGTTTATTCAACCAAGATCTGTTCCAGACTAATACCCAACACAACCATCTCTTGTTTTACAGAATGTAAACATCACCAAAAACAACTTTTGATGCTATTTTAGAATAAAATCCATGTTATAATGGCCTTCTAAATCTTAAAAACTTACTTGTAATTATTCAGATTCATGAATATATGATCAGCAAGGCACCTGCTGTCCCTCGACCAAGTTCTGAAGAGGCTTCCGTAGAGTCACCTCCTGTCACCACCGAAATGGTGGCACGTGAAGAAGCTCCGGTGAGTGCACAAAATATCACAACAGAGATCAGTGAACAAGAGGAACAACAGCTTGAAGAGAACCATGAAGTTCCTGCTAATGAAAACACAGAGCCTGAAGGCCCGAGGGTATCAAAGCAGGTAGCTACTGCTGTACCTTCTGCTTCATCCTCCGTACACACAGTGGAGCCACCACAGCAACAGCTGACAAGGGTTCAAAAGCCTGCTGCTGATGACCGCCTGTTCACATGGGCGGCTGTTGGACTTACCATTGCTATCGTGGTGCTTCTCTTGAAGAAGTTCATGAAAGCCAGTGGACATGGTGCCGTTTTCATTGATGAATCTTGAAATTAGAAAGTTTTTGGCCCAAAGTTATGGCTGAAAGTTTCAATTATATGTGGCTATGTTGCCAATTATGATTTGGTTTTTAATAATAATAGTGTATATGATAAATGGTATTAGTATATATAAACGAGCAACAATCAGCCGATTCCGAGCTTTTGTAATGTTAATGTTGACTTGTATGTTGTGCAGTTGTATCTTTGGATTTGTTCTTTGAGAGATCTCATTCTATTCTGGGTTGGTAGTATTTTGTATATAGTTTGAGCTTACGGTGTGCATCTATTAACTCTTCATCTATTACACTTGTCGAACAGATTAAAGCATAAATTGATGGTGTATGATTAAAATTGTTGGTGTACATGTTAAATTTATGGTGTCTGGATAAAACTCGTGTTGTATTGCCGTTAAAAACGAAAATTCTTGCGGGGTACGTATTAACTTTCAGTTTTTAATTACCCTACGAACGTAACGTATAATAATAACTTTATTAATGCAAATAACTATACTTCGATAACGATGATATAATGTCTTATTAACAGTTATATTAACCAAAATAATGACACTTCAATACAATTATATAATATCTTATTAAGGGTGAGATACCAATATAAAATATGATAATAGTTTTATTAATGCAAAAAATGATTTTGAAAACAATGAAATAATGTCACACCGAGTAAAATATACACCGTGAAAGACAGAAGTATTAAAGTTGAGCCTTTATTAATAGCCCAATAAAATTTAAAATTCTATACAGAATTTCTATTGTATTAACCTTAAAATAGTTATGTCTTTCATATTCGTATGTTTTTTCCTTTTATTTTTTGATATTTAATTTTGAAGTAAAGAGTTATTTTTAGTTAAGAGTTTAGATCTCGTAATATTAATTTGAAGCCGAACTTATTATGACTTTTTATATTCATTTTTTTTAGTTTGTGTTAAAAAAAAATCTAAAAAACATGAAATTGTTACCCAAAAAAAAAAAAAAACATAGTATCTTAGTGAAGTAAAGAGGACACTGTTAGTTTTTGAATTCAATACAAATATAAAATTAAGAGTGAAATATTTAGTTCTCCATCGTCACAAATTAACGTTTAAACTAAGTTAGTAAAAGGAATATGTGTGCCTATTGTAATTTGTAAACAATGATTATAGAAACAAAAATTACAAGTCTGCCCCCCTCAACAATCCTGGCTCCGCCTCTGTGCCCCGGGTATTAGTTTATGTGCATTTAATGAACTTTGTGTTTCTTAAAATAAAGAAATATGTATTTATGATTCGGTTAGAAATAGTAAAAATTTACTTGATTTAATGACTATTAAATGCATTTTTAATAAACATTAATTATATTCATTGATTTTTTTAAAAATTCGGAGTTCATTGAATGCTCAGAGGCATTACTCATTAGTTAGCAAATCCCTAATAATTAAAGGGAAAATGTTATCTGCTGTCAACAGCAGCCTGCAGCTCTCACAATCAATTTCAAACGTGATAAACACCACACTGATTTTAATGGTTGTGAGGAGAACAGCAGCCCCCCTGCTGCTAGCAGCATATTAGACAAGCCCATAATTAAATGACCCATTATAATACGCTACATTTTCAATTCAATTATGGAAAGTGATTTTTCTACTACATATTTTACTTCGTATACTACATAAATTTTGTTTTGACATTTTTAACCTTTATATTCGTTAGACTTTATATAACCTTTTTATCCTACACTCTTCTTTGTTAACTCCCTGTCATCTTTATTGCTAGGTACACAAAAACATTATTATATATTACAATTGAGGGGAGCCTTAACTACAGTATACTTCTACCTTCTTTTGTTTTGGCCCACCAAAGTTTGGATTTTTATGTTTTGGCCACAATCTTTGCTGTTGCTGCTTCTTTTTCCCCCCATTATCTTCTACATCTTTCTACTCTTTTCTCTAATCTCCCATCATCTTCTTTGTTAAGGAAAAAAAAAAAACACAGGCCACATCCCTTTCCCCAATCTTCTTTACATTTCTACCGTGGCGGCTATTCTTCATCATCGGCGACCTTCTCCACAGCTACACCGTCACCAAGTAGTCGCTCCGTCACCGGCTTATCGACCCGTCAACATCTTTTCTTTTCCCGATGCTTTATTACAGGTGACAATATTAACTAACAAACCTCTTATTTGTATCAATTATTACATACCTAATTACTAATTATTGAAGGTTAGTACGGTCTTTACAGTTATCCCGTGTTTCTACTTATGAGCTGTTATGTTTAATTTTTTCATCTACATAAGTAGGAAACTTGCACTTCCGGATATATTTTGGAAGAAAAAAAAGAAGATTAATATGGTGTTGTTTTGTCACATCGAACTATTGGTTACGTGTTGTTATAAAAATCGATGGTGGTTTGATTTCAGGTTGAAAACTCATATAATTTGGTTGACCATAAAATTTAAAATAAATTCAAATTTAGTTATTTATTTGTTGACATGATATATGTTTTGGGATCTTTGTATGACATCAGGGAGTATTCTTTACCTTTCGTTTTAACTTATTGTCGCGGTTTTTTAGTTTGCAGCTCCTTCATCTCAATCACTTTTACATAATGGGAGGAGGCAATCTTTTATGAGCATTTCTCGCAATAGACGCATGTTATAAGATGCACGTTTTTGGGCAACCAAGAACAATAAGATGGTATACATTTTCACCACCAAACTTTTACTTTTAAGATTCATGGTTCATTATTTAGTCGTTTGTTTAATGTTGTCGTCTTGTGGTATCTACTAATAATTTCTACTTTATTATTCTTAAGGTTTTTAGCTTTTGTTCATTTGTGTTTTTTTGGTAGTAAACATACCTATAATGGCATGGTTGGGGTATTGTAATAAAAATTAAAAAAAAAAAGGATACCCGCGACAGCACACGAGGTAAACCAACTAGTTAAAGATATATCAAAACTTCAGGGGTAAATTGATCTTCTTCACCATGTGGTACTTGCAACCCACACAAAGCTATGACAAAAAAAAAAAAAAGTTGTTTTTTTAATTCTTGGGATACCAGCAAAAAATTAAACAAACAAAAAAAAAAAAATTAAAAACTCAGTACGCTCAACGAACCAGCACAGTGGCCACCACTTCGGACGAATACGCCGACCAATATGTCAGCGGCCTTAACGCACTGCGCTCAAATCTTAGTGTATTGAAGTGAATACGACGGCAATACATTAAGCGTTAAAGACGGTCTTATATAACCTCTTTATTTATTAGTTGAATTCCAAAATTAAGTGATATACTTATCTATAATCTATTCTTCTATACTATTTATAAAGTGGTGACTTAATTCTTGAAAATTTTAAGAACAAGATAATTTTGATAAGTATTAATTACATAATTAATAATAAATTGGCATAAAAAATAAATTAATATTGAGATTATAGTAATTTTAGTCAATTATTTTCATTTTAAACACAATCTTCAATATACCTATATATTAAATAACCCAAATCTGGTGGTCGGCGAAGTTGGCCACAAGCTATCATCATCCTTAGCTACATGTACTAATTGAAGTTAATGAGTTAATTGATACAAAAACTTAAATGTTTTAACCATCAATCATCGCACATTGTGCGGGTACCATTTATAGTCTATAGTCTATACTACTATACAAAACATTTTACCCCTCCCCCTTTTAAACTTTTAGATTTTGAAATGTCTAAAATATCCCTATATAATTAACATACCTAACCACTAACAAACTTGGTCTACTAAAAAGATCATTAATGAATTAATGTACAACATCTATCCATCAACTTCTAAAATAACTACATTACTCCCTTTTACATCAATTAGCTTTGCATGAATAACCTACACTACTCGTCGCTGGCACCACCACCCGTTGACGCCACCACCACCCGTAGCCGCCTCCACCACATCGCCGCCACCACCACTACCGCCTCCACCACATTGCGCCGCCACCACCATCACCAGCAGCACCACCACCAGTCGCCACTCACCTCCCACATCTCGCCGCCACTACCATTGCCCCGCCGCATTACGTGGATAACCGTCTAGTAGTTTTATAAATAATCTCTCTTCTAATATGGAATGATACAATATATTTGAAAGAAAAAAAACAACTATATTTCTTCTTCTTTTTTTCTACATGATATTATACGCATTCATGATTTCTTTTGTTGGAATAAAAACTCTATTATTCATACTAATTTTTGCAATTTCAATATCTATATCTACCGATATAATAAAACATGATTGAAGCATCCATTGATCGACACGTGACATTTTATTTAAACGACACATGTTCTTTTAATTTTATATTCAATAATCCTATTTTTTTAGATAACATAAGTAACTAAAGCTTTTAGTTAACTAATATATAGAGTTAGATACTTGATATAATTAAAACTCTTATATTAAAAACTTTATTATATTCATTCTTATCATATTTATCTATTTCTATTACCAATCATATTTGTAGTGATAATTTATATTTTACAATATATTGCTATTTATAATATATATATATATATATATTATATAAACTAGATTATTTTCCCGCGTAATACGCGGGATAAATATATTAAGTTTTCATAATAACATAATTATTAATAGTTATATAATAACATGTTAAATTAACTATACTATCGCAATTTCATTTTATTTTTTTTAACTATAATACCCTTAATATTTTTTTCACATAAATATATTTTAATGATCTTTGCAAAAAATAATGGTAAAATTACCGTCGAATAATATGTAGTAATATTTATATAATTGCATGTCATTTTTACTATGAACACTTATT
>JAOXNX010000033.1:9886807-9899723 GCA_028566075.1 Solidago caesia
GCATGTATACATGGGACTAATATCTAGTTTATTATGAATAAACTATTCCAAGCAACCCCTTGTAAACCGAGTATAAGTTTACATCTGTTGGTTCCCAAGTTTGCACACTTATGAATTTACTTTAAATGTTAAAAACAGAAAGTAAAGATAAACAAGTAAAGTAAGCAAGATAGTCAAACAATTGCATGAGTTCTCTTTTATATATATGCAAAAGAGGGTTACAATTAGAGCTGATAATTTCTGACACGGACTTGTTAACACGACCTGGTCTTAACAGGTTTCGTGTTTGGCCTTAACAGATTTCGTGTCTTAACAGGTCCAAACCTGTTATGACACGATAAGACACGAATATATATATATATATATATATATATGTACTAAATGAAATTTGCTAAGAAACCTGCTAAGGAACCTGTTAAGACACGATAAGACCTGTTAAAACCTGTTAACAGGTCTCTTACCAGGTATCTTATCGTATCTTTAACATGTCCTTAGTAGGTTCCTTAACAGGTTCGCTGGTTTGAATTTAGGATTTTTGTTAACAGGTCTCTTACTGTTAAATTTCGTGTCATGTTCGTGTTTGGAAAATTGACACGATTAGTTATCGTGTCGTGTTCGTGTTTGGCCTTAACAGGTCCGTGTCTTATCGTGTTCGTGCTGTGTCGTGTCGTGCGGACCTGTTATGCCAGCTCTAGTTACAATGCTAAAGTTTGATAAGACTAACTTGAATACAATGCTTAACTTTATCACTAAACTAACTAGTAATGAAGATCTAAACACACAGATCCATATCTATTTTCTAATACAACCTATGTAAAGAAAATTACACTTAGTAATTTTTGGACCAACAAGAGGAATGTCTTCACCAAGTGTTGTCTTTTATAATAGAAGAGAGGTAACAGTCTTCTATTATAATAGAAGAGACGTGAATGTTGATGTGAAAAAGGTTGTCAACATTCCATTGGTGGAATACATTGACAATTAATGCTTCTGAATTGTCTTCTTGTTCTTTTGTCATTTTGGGTGAAAGAGAAAACTGTGCAATGACTTACACATTCTTGGATTTTTTCCAAAAAGGAAAAAGTAGGTTACATGACCTGTTGCATGTCATTCATGCGACCCTTTGGATTCAAGTTTTCTATTTCAATTTCCCGCTTATACTTGACTTACAAAAATATGATAAGATCAATACATCATCTTTTGAAATGGCTCACCGAAGACGCTGAAGACATACTTCAACGATTAAGTCATCATCAGCGGATCCAGATGCTGACAACATCCACAAAGCAAAGATCATTACACTAATGTTTTTAAACATTTTCACCAATTACAATAATCAGAGGGAAAGATTCCATCTATATATATAGAGCCAATTGACCAATTCTCTAACTCAGCGGATAGGAAGAGGCCTTTGTTAATTGTTATCAATTGGTAAAAACAATGAAGCAGAAACAACCATACTGGCCACTTCTAGAAATCATATTAAGAGTACACTCCAATTACTTTAATAATCTTAGGCATAGTTTGCCGTTCTATCCTAGGCATTGGTGTAGTTTAGGAGTAGTATAGTTTGCCGTTTTAAAATGTGATACTTTGGATCTAGAAAACACATGGAGTTTATAAAAACAACAGGCAGTTACTTTAATAATCTTAACAAGAACTTGATGAAAACAGAAAATGAACCTAGACAATTACCAAACATCGTCTATATCCTTAAACCAACTTCAAAATGTTTTAAATCCACGACAAATGACTACAAACAATGAATTCCACAAGCGATTATTTGTTACAAACTTGATTTCGGGCCACAAAGACTTAGGTATGTGCATGCTTCACAACAGTTACGGGGCATGAACTGTGATTCACGACGTAGTTGCTCACGCTACCCAAAATGACCCTGCAAATACAAAAACGACATACGCCCGTCAATAGTTATACGGTTGAAGATTACGTACCTTCTTTTGACATTAAGCTACTTATGATCGATCATTGTTTTATGTGAATTAGTTACACCGTTGAAGATTACCTTCTTTTGTTATGCTAAAGGCTAGTTTAGAAATTAGAAAACTAATCAAAAATCCCCATCGATGTGGAGTGGTATGGATTACCTTTTCAACTTGCCGAGCCCTCGGTTTCCTACAATAAGACAGTCTAACTGGGTATTATCAACGGCTTCACATAGTTTCTCTCGAGGATCTCCCCAAAAGACTTTCAGAAGAACATTAACCTGCGGGGATATATACATTATGAATTTAGCATTCTTTTGTAATTCAATATGATCAGTCAAGTTGTGATTTTTATGAGAATAAAAAATATGTGGGGTCTTTACCGTGGGTCTGATTTATTATTTAGTTACTTTTCGTTCTCTTATAAAATCACAACTTGATAGATCTAAGTTGTTTTTCAACTTGAGAGGATCCTAGGAAAAATGTACCTCTTTCATAACTGCAGCCACACTAACGATTTCTAGTGTTTCGGAGTCAGGCTTAGTCCCGTATTTCTTCACAACATGGGGGTTACAGAAGTCAGTCAAAGGGATTAGAGCTGAAAAAGGAAAAATATATGTTAAACGATGATTATGCACTTGCATACATGAAAATCGTGTGTTTAATGCATCGATCATACAGTGTACTGTTGATGCTTTGGTGTACCGTGTACGCGTCAAAAAGTTTGGTGTACAAATAACCTTCCTATGTTTAATACTTTTAAAGGATGCCATATATAGTTCCTTCCCATTCGATGCTGTAATCTTTGGCTGGCTTATACGAGTAGTTAGGAAGCAAAACTCGAAACCATGCCAATTATGTAATACTCTACCTTAAGTTCGCGTTAAATATGGGAAAAAGTCGAAATCAAAGACCACAACTATACTATGGTCGCCAAAAGATGAGACCAGTCCTAGACCAGTCCTAGCCCGACCCATTTCACAAATCAAATGGGCATATATAAGAAAACAAGATATCAATATGAAGTGATGATCATCTCTAAAATCATATCCCTTAACAAGAATTCGTTGGAAAACGGCCAACAATTGGCATCACATATAGATCAGATAAACACGAAAGAGAAAGGACCAAAGGGGAGGTGGGAGGCTTTGCCTCTCTTGAGGTCCTGGGTTCAAATATGGGCATTGACGTTGAATTACTAACTTGGGGATAACGAATTACTAACAAGTTACATTTGTCGTTCAAAAAAAAGGACCATATATGCTCTAACATCTATGAAACATGATCATAAAGGTATAGATACTACTAATAAACACATAAAACATAACCATCATGAATCAAAAAGGATGAAATAAAAGGTACATGAAAATTTAAATAAATAACTTACGAGAACCAGTGACTTCCCAGAGCTGCATCTCGGTAACATCTTCATAAATACCTTCAGGGAGAACATTGATAAGAATAAGATGATCTCCTTTCCTAACAACATTATCGATTGCCCATTGCAATGCTACTCTGCTATATTCGGAGTAATCTACAGCTACTCCCACCTTTCTCGCTTCTCCCATCTCTGCAGGTTTTGCTTTCGATCGATCTCTTACACACAATATATTATGTATATATATATACGTACACATGTAATTGTGCTTAAATGTTGTTCTTTCTTTTATTATAAATAAGTAAGAAATGTGGTGTTGTTTTGTCGGGGAATAAATTTGTGTAGTGGAACACTTGTAAAGTTGCAATAATATATGCATATGTGATCAGGCTAGACTGCTAGAGGATTGTACGTTGTTTGGTGTCATCTGTCATGCAGTCTATAAAATTAGGGCAATGATATTTGTATCATAACTTTTGATATTTTTACCACCATTATGCATTGAATAGTTGTACAGTATGTATAAATTATGAGATATTGTGGTAGATTTATTAAAAACAGTGGTACGAATATCATTATCCATAAAATTACTTGTAAAGGATGGTCAATTTGTTAGATGCTTCACTCAAGTCGTAACATATATATACATCATGAATTGAGTTGAATATATATGATGAAATACATATTTCACATGTTATTAGTGACTATTTACTCTATGTGTATAACTGGATATGTAGTTCAAGTGTCAAGGATTCGATCCCCACTTTTTACAAAATAGTCGGAGGTCTTTCTGAAAAATGTCTCTCTACTTTAAATAAGGGTAAAGCTGTCTACATTTCATTTTTCTCATATCCCGTGGTAGACGAAATTGGGTAAGATTATTACTTTGTTACTAAGTATGCTATTATTAAGGTCATTGGCATGTCATATTTTATGTAGATCGATGAACTTCCTTGGATACTTTACTTTTCCTTTGATAATTAGGCCGCCCTAAAGACCTTTGTTTAGTACATTTGACGATTATTTTACTCCCACATGTAATATGTAATACTTAATATTACACACATGGGTGTTTAATTATAAACAATTTTTCTCACACATGGAACATATAAAAAAAATAACATTGGATGTTTAAATATTATTATCATAAACAATATAATATAATCAATTAATACTTGTAATTTTTACTATTATTATACTCGTACTACACAATCATTCTATATTATTGTATTCATGGTACACAATCATAGACTTTAGTTATATTCCACTGTCTCATATTAATTAATTTAACTAAAAGTAAAACATATAATTTAGAAAAGGACGAGTACAGAAAAATGTATGGGAAATTTATATAAATACTAATATTTATTGGAGTTAATTCAAAAATAAGACGCATAGCGTGTAGCTGTTTGAGTTTTTATACGCTCGATAAAAAACTTTTTAAAATATCCTTCTGACATATACTTTCATTTCTTTCCAATACAATTTAGCCATAGACATCAGTCACTTTGCCATCAAAACCCCAATGGCTTCGCTAAATTGATGATATTTGTTCATAAGGGGGATTTTTCCCTCACAGTAAGGTGCACCGTCATACACTTTCACTAAAATTTTTGGTTTGGTCTCTCAAACTTAAAGAGTTTTCATGTTCATGTCCTCTAACTTTATTTACTTGCTTTTTTTTATTGTTCATAACAAATCTTCCCCCATGGTAGGGTGTACCATATTATCGTACACTTTAAATAAAACTTTTATTTCAAATCTTCAAACTTTAAACATTTTCTTTGTTTTTACCTTCTATCTTTATTTACCTGCCTTTTTTATTGTTCATAAAAGAGAATAGGGTGCACCGCATAATCATACACTTTCACTAAACTTTAATGGTTTTTTTTTTTTTTGCCCCATACCTTTCCTTACTATTTTATTGTTCATAAGGAACCTTACCTCGCGATATGGTATACCGTATTATCGTATACTTTAACTAAAAATTTTATATTTTAAACCCTCGACTTTGAAACTTCAATTTTATATTAATTACACCAAATTAAAGACGAGTAACTACGTAGAGACAATAAATTCCACGAGGGATTATTTGTTACAAACTTCAATTACATTTATGACATCGATCTTATTCGGACCACAAAGACTTACGCATGTACAGGCTTCACAACAGTTACAGGGCATGAACTGTGATTCACGACATAGTTGCTCACGCTGCCCAAAATAGCCCTGCAAATACAATAACAAACGTACAATACATAAATTATAAAATCTCATTCAAGCAACATTAGGTCAAAGTTATAGTTCCTATCGTTTCAAAAGTTTTGACATTAAATTATTTATTATTATGTGACAATGATCCCGGCTCGACTGGGTGAGTCACAAGGTTTTACCCACTAGGAGGGGGTTCGATCCCTCTGTTAACTTCATGAGGGGGCCTCTGATGGCGGGGTTTTTTCTTAGGCGCTTACTCAGCATTAGATATAGCGGGGTCTGGAATACAACCGGCTACCTTCGTGTGAGTAAGCCCTCACGTACCCTTGGATGGTGAGAGGTGTTTGCTATTCGATAGTTGCCATTCTAAATATATAAAAAAAAAATTATGATTGTGTTATGTGAATATACACCATATATATATAAGAAGATTAATTTCTTTGATACGAAAGGCTAGTTTAAAATTTTAAAAACTAATCGAAAATCTCGATTAAAAACGGATTGGTATTGATTACCTCTTCAACTTGCCAAGCCCTCGGTTTCCTATAATAAGACAGTCTAACGGGATATTATCAACGGCTTCGCATAGTTTCTCTCGAGCATCTCCCCAAAAGACTTTGAGGAGAACACTAACCTGCATGGACATATTATGATTTTAGCATTAATTTGTATTTCAATACGAGATACGGGAAAAATTACCTCTTTCTGAGTTGCGGCCAAACTAACGATTTCTAGTGTTTCTGGATCAGGCTTAGTCCCATATTTCTTCTCGACTTGGCCATCACGGAACTCAGTCAAAGGGATTAAAGCTGAAAAAAAGGAAAATATCAAGCAATGATGCCATTCGAAATTGTGCACCCGTGTAGATCAAAATTGTGCATTTGATGCCATGTACATTCATTAGCTGATGTTTTGGTGTACAAGTCAAAAAGTTTGGTC
This sequence comes from Solidago caesia, assembly GCA_028566075.1. Taxonomy (NCBI): domain Eukaryota; kingdom Viridiplantae; phylum Streptophyta; class Magnoliopsida; order Asterales; family Asteraceae; genus Solidago; species Solidago caesia. Next base: position 9,893,285 of record JAOXNX010000033.1, read on the forward strand.
TGAAGAAAATGGGTTGGTGATTTATTGGTAAGGTTTCTGTACCTTCGGAGCCATTCAAAGGGAAAAAGGGGGGGGGGGGGGTGTAATTGGCCGGGTTATTTAATTTATAATAAAATTGATTTTGGTAGATCGTTTCTATTTTATGAAAATAAATGAGACTTGATTTCTAACAATGATAATTCTGGTAGATCGTTTAAATTAATGTTAATGTAACCAAAGTTCGTTTTTATTTTATGTATTTATCTCACCAAAATTATATAAAAAGGAAAAGAAAATTGTGATCCACATCGAATCTACAAACAAATGTAAACAAAAAGTCGTGGCAGCTGCTTTTAAAAATACATACATGGTCGATCATCTTATGAAACATGATCATCTAGAAATAGATAAAGACAATCATTAACTAATAAACACATATATAATCATGAATATCAAACATAATGAAATAATAAGTACGTGATAATTTAGATTTATATAAATAACGTACGACAACCGGTAGCTTCCCATAGTTGAATCTCGGTCCCTTCATAAGTGCCTTCAGGGAGAACATTGACAAGAATCAGATGATCTCCCTTCCGAACAACGTTATCGATTGCCCATTGCAACGCTTCTCTGCTACATTTAGAAAAATCTACGGCAACTCCGACCTTCCTTGCGTCTCCCATCTCTGGTTTTTTGTTTTTTGTATTTTTTTTTCCTCCCTGAATTTCTCTTACGTACAATTGCATGTGTTTATGTTTTTCTTCTTTTTATAAATAACTAACGAATGTTTTGTATTTTTGTCGGAGGATTTGTGTGGTGGAACTAACACATGTAAAAATGCAATATACGGAATTACTTTTAGGCCTTCGGTCTAATTAAGTTGTACATTATGTATTTAAGTATGTTTCTCGAATTAGACTTGTATATATATATGGTTAATCTTTCTTTTTTTAACGCCAAATCTCTTACAACACCTACATTAGTTAACCTATATATATATGGTTAATCTTTCACAAAGGATGCGGCGCATTCTTTTCTTTATTTTCCACAATTCTTTGGTTCTAGGCCACTGAATCATCCGTAAGCTTCATTTGACTCCCAAACGTCGTTTTTCTATGGTTTTTCTTGTATGATACCTGCTAGAGTCCTGAGAACACTAAAACATACCATAAGAGCACCAAATGTACGCATAACGACTTGATTTAACACTAATATGACCGAATAAGGATGTGGGGAAATATGTATAAATTGAGACACATCAAAACCCCCCACACTTGAACATTGCTTGTCCTCAAGCAAATCCATACTTTAAAAATTAATCATTCGACCATATTTCTCAAAAATTAACCAAACTCAAGTCAATAAAATGACAGGAACTTCACATGCATTCAACCAAAGTATTTTTGAGCTTAACTTTTTGTAAAGACGAAAAATGATGAGAATTGGATGCGTATTGTATGGGTTAGTTAATTTTTTAACTCGATTTTACACATCAGTGGGTCCCACAGGACTCGTTGGGGATGACAATGTTGTTGCTAAAGAGGGAACATGGATCAGGATCTGCATACTGTCCGCTTGGATGTTACTGTGGGTACTCGATCGCTAACAACTAACTTGCCGTTTTAAATAGCAAAATGTTGTCGCTAAAGAGTATTCATGACATTATTATCTTTAGCGACGACATGTGTCGTGGCAAAAACGTAGTTTCCTCTTGTGGTGATGATCCATTTCAATCAAGCTCGTTGTAACATCATCATATTTGTTTTTATTTGTATATATATGTAGGCAAAAGTGAATATAAGATTGTCTCATACCTAAACTTAGGTATAGAACCCTCACATATTAATATTTTAATATTTTTTGTAAAATAAATAAATGATTTGTGCCTCATGTATTTTAATGATTAAAAAATAAAAATGTCAGGGTTTCATTAGGTATGAAACAGTCTTATATTCACCTCCCACATGTATATGTATATAGATGTATAGATATCAATTGCTTTTACATGTAATCTATATTAAATTTCTACATATATTAAAAGCTAGATATATAAAAAGACCGATATTATGTGGCTTTTAAAACTTGCTTGAATACTACATCATATTTTTCATCTTCTTTTATATATACGTAGAGATAAGACATTTTAACAACCACGTTTACTAACAATCATTTAATAATGATTGATTTTTGTTTGATAAAAACATTTTCAATTCAATAATATCGTGTGAACTCATGTGAGAAAGTTAAGTTAAGGTCTTTGTTTGGTTGCTGATGTTGATAATGAATGCCTTATTCATCGACCCTAGATGATATTGATATAAATGCATATTCATTTGATAACTTGTGACATTAAAATTAAAGTAATGTGACCTTATGAATGAGATTTAGCTACTCTTTGAATATTAAACTTATCCACCTATCAATATAATAAAACAGAATTGAAGAATATCGACACGTGGTGTTTTATTTAACCGATATGTTCCTTTAATTTTATATCCAATAATCTACCAATAAACTAAAACAGGATTGAAGCTTTGTCTAATCGACACTTAGCTAATTCTTTGTACGACATATATATGTCTCTTTAGTATATAAATTAAATTAGTTATATTCTTAATCATTAAATAAATATTGTATTAGTAAATATTACCATATATACACATATAATTATATTATAACTATGATATCAATAAACATATAGATAGAATTGTAATGTAATTGTAACTAGCAAAAGCAAGTGTCGTGTGTTTTTCTACCTTCTTTATCTCATTTGAATTTTGCTTAGTATTTTTATTACACTTATGTTTATTTATGTATATTTTATTATGAATTTTTCAATAAAGATAGATATAATTCTATCAATCTGTCATATCATTAAAACAACATAGAGATTTTTTTTAAAAATTTTTTTATATACAGAAAATAGACCAAGAAAATTATCATACATCATGTACAGTTGTACACACCCTCAGAAAACCAACTTCAAATGTTTTAAATCAAAAAGAAATGAGTGCAAACAATAAATTCCACAAGGGATTATTTGTTACAAACATCGATTACATGTATATATATATGACATCTTATTCTGGTCACAAAGACTTACGCATGTACATGCTTCACAACAGTTACAGGGCATGAACTGTGATTCACGACATAGTTGCTAACACTGCCCAATATAGCCCTGCAAATACGAAAAACCGACATACGATAAATGATCTCATTCAAGAAACATCAGCTCATAGTTATAGTTTCTATCTTTTCGAAAGTTTTGATGTTAAGGTAGTTATTGTTGTCTTATGACAATTTCATATATGTCATCCATAAACCCGCAAAATATCAAAAATCCCTGTTAAAGATGGATGGGGATTGATTACCTCTTCAACTTGCCGAGCCCTCGGTTTCCTATAACAAGACAGTCTAACGGGATGTTATCGACGGCTTCACATAGTTTCTCTCGAGCATCTCCCCAAAATATTTTCAGGAGAACATGAACCTGCAAGGATATGTTATGATTTCAGCATTCATTACTTCCTCTATTAATAGAATAGTGAATGAACAGTAAAAGACAACCTTTACAGCGTAATGTACAACACAATAATCATTCACAATATATATAGTGTTTAGTAAATTAGAAACATATATCCTTTTAGATGGGCTGGTCTTGGCTGTTGCCTTTAACTTGATGATTATGGGTTCGAATCCCACTTTGAGGGTTTTTTTTTTTCCTTTTAAACCTTTTGGAATAGACACCTTTTGAAGTAGACACGTGTAAGTAAAATTTTGAGTTTTTTTCCTAATAGACACGTAGCGTGAAATAGACAAGCCAGGCATCAAAAAAGGAGACGTAGCACTTGAATAATGAATACTCCTATTAATTAATATTAAATATTAATTAAGTGATGTTCACGTTCATGCACAAATCCCTGCGATTAAATCCTCTATTTATATTTTTATCTTTATTTTCGGTATTATGATGCCATTGACATGATTCTTCATTTTTTTTAGCTTTGTTGGAAGGTTTAGGTGAAAATATTGATAGAGAAGGTATTAAAAAGACACCACTTCGAATTGTTAAATCCCTTCTTGATGGAACTCAAGGTTAGCTCATTTTCACTGTTGTTATGTTGAATATTGTGTTTTGTGTTATATACGTATATATATGTATAATCATATAACGCTGGACCAAATGACGGACATGACTGCCACTCGAGGGCCTGCATTTGGGGCGAGGCGTGGATGGGATGTGAACAAAGATGACAACACTATGAGTCTTCGATTTGAAATGCCAGGCCTCTCATGTGTTTGTGTTCAGGGAAGAGAAGGTGACTCCCTTGCCATTAAATCAGTTCCTCTTCAGGAAAAGAAGCCTTCCACAATGCCCTCAATGCTTCCTGCAACATACATAAAATTGCAATAAGGTGAGATCAACCCCTCGATTTTTAGACTTCATATGATAACCATAGAAACAAACAATAGTTATCAGCAAGATATGTACGTGATGTCCTAGAATTGAACTCTCATAGGCCACATCTAAATGCTTTTGCAGCCTTAGTAAACAATGTTCCTAGCAATGCTAAAGCAATACAGAAATTCAGAAACTGAACATAGCTTGCTTTTGGTTGGGCTGGTATTGGTTTCTGCCATTAAATTTCTTGATAGGTTAACAAATAAGAATGACCAATATTTTGTTTCTTCAATTATCTTTAATAAATAAGACGAGCATAAATCTACATGACAGGTAATCTATAAGATATAATGTATCGTCTTCCTTCGAGCAACCCAAAGCTGATAAAAAATTTTTGGCTCTTTGATAACTGTTTGATGACCAAGTTTTTAGGATATGATAGGTGAAGAAATTTCTGGGAGAAAATTTCAATTTAAAATCTAAAAAAATGGTTCAAGTTAATATCTTAACTGTAGGTAGAGATTGCAACATGGGTGGGCCAGGTGGCTTGGTAATGGGTCAAAATGGGATTAGGCTGAAATGTGTTGAGTTGACATGCTAACACTATTTTGACTGTGATTAAAATTTTTATAAAATATTAGTGGGTTAATTGTGATTACAAAAGAAGTATTTTCAACTACATTAAGATGACTTAGGAGGCTTTGTGTGCTTTAAAAGCAGAATTTATGAGATTTTTAACCTTTTTGGCCCGTTTCTTTTTTGGTCCCTTTTTAACTGATATATTTTAATTAAAAGGGAAAAATCCATAAAAAGGTAACTTTTTTACTCAAAATTCCTAATTAGGGGAACCTATTTAGGTTTCGTCTATTAAAAGGATTTCATTTCTAAAAAGTTCTCAATAAAGGTAATGCCGTTACTTTTTATTTTTAAAAAGGTAACCTTTTTACTCAAAATTCCTAATAAGGGGAACCTATTTAAGCTCATTCCTAATAAAGTAACGACGAAAAGTAACGGCATTTCCTTTATTGAGAACTTTTTAGAAATGAAATCCTTTTAATAGACGAAACTTAAATAGGTTCCCCTTAATAGGAATTTTGAGTAAAAAAATTACTTTTTTTTTATTGATTTTCCCCTTTAAAATAAAGTCAAAAAACAATTACAAACATATTTCTAGTTCATCTAATAACCATTCAAACTAGGTTCAGGGCCGGCCTAGGCATGGGGCGAAGTGGGCGACCGTCCTAGGCCCGATTTTTTGGGGGGCCCGAGCTTGGCTGAACCGGATGAGCTTTTAGTATGTCTCCGGCGAAGTCTAGGCGGCAAAAAGGAGATGATTTAGTTTTGTGTATGTGTGTGTGTGTTTTGTATATGTGGGTTTGAGGGGTTTTTTTTATATTTTCTGCAACATAGCTCAGATCTAGAAAATGTCTGCGTTTTGTGTTGTGGGGAAGATGACAGATAAGTGTTGTGGGAAGATGACAGATACCACACTTATTTATTGATATTTATTATTATTATTACTAAATTTCACTTTTAACCCTTAACTTACATGTTTATTTTAAAAGTATCCTAAAATAACTATAATATCTATATAGTTTTATTATTATTATTATTATTATTATTATTATTATTATTATTATTATTATTATTATTATAGAGTAAAAATAAAAATATATTAGAAGTGTAAACTTAAATAAATTGTGGGTCGTAGACTAATAGTGGCATTATACATGTTGGAAGAAATTAGTATTAGGTTAGCGGTGAAAGGGTTTTTTTTTTATCTGACGTTAAGAGATATTAGTATTGATTAACATTGAAGAAGGTATTGGGAGTGCTCTAAAAATAGATAATTATTCATGTTAATTTGTTATATTTATATTTATAGGGGTTGGTTATTGTAGAACAAGTATTAAAGTAAAACAAATAAGATAAGATTTTGACCATTAGATCATGATAAAACTGATGCACGAAGATTTATAGAACACAAGTATATACAATTAGGGTTTTAAACGAACTGAACAGTTCATGAACAGTTCATGAACCGTTCAGCTG
>JAOXNX010000033.1:9903605-9921426 GCA_028566075.1 Solidago caesia
GGTATGGTAGGTAAATTGAAATACCAAAGTATATCGGTAATGTGGTGGGTTAGCCGCTGGTACACCCTATATATAAATGTTACCAATGTATTGAAAGTATTTCATAACCGAGTCCCGGTATGCTTCTAATGTACATGATATGTAGTGGGTTAGCCGCTGGTACACCCTATATATAAGCATAACACGTATAAAATCAATAAACTACATGGAGATAGTTAGAGTACAAGGAAATACTCATAATTGATTTAACAAACACGAAATCGTAAAACTACAAGGAAATAGTTAGATTTTGAGAAATAAACATCAACAATATGCACCATGTCCTCCAATTGTCATCCATATATCCACGTCCTACATCAAAGATCTCAAGCAGCAGAAAGGGATACCCGAGCAGCAGAACGGGTATGTAGGTGGCACACACCCGAGCAGCAGTACTTAAAGTACCCGTTAGCCTTGTGCTCATGACCCATATCAAACAACCATAATGTCCGTCAACGTCCCCAATGTCCATCAATGTCCAACAATCATCACAATAAGTCAACAAGAGCGTACACTTTCGAATGGATCCGCCACGATGGTGACATAGACGCTTATGTATAGGGTGTATCATCGGCTAACCCACCACGTCTATATCACTTCGATGGTTTCACTAAACACCATGTACGCGCAACTAAGCTAAGTACAATTCATATCTAAAAACAATCATTAAATCAACATTGTTATCAACAAGATATGTACACTTTCCATCCTGAATCTCCATTGAGTAGGGACTACGAAACTCACCTTTGTCGAGCAATAACAAGTTTAAAATGAGTTAAGTAAGTCCAACGATCGCCAAATGTCCACAACCTATCAATATATCATAACACATGTCAATTACATTTCAAACATTCAAACATTAGACCCATCATGTGACCCCCAACTTTGAAAACTTAAACGACTCGAATATGACACCAGAATGATCAAAGGAAGAAGCATCGGATCGATAGACTCGATGCTCGAACCAAGGAACGAAGGCTAGGATCTAAACGAACAAAACAGAAAAACGGACAACCCAGAGGGGCGTACGGTACGGCCCTACCTGACGTACCGTACGGTGGCCCAGAAATAGAATTTTTGGCGTACAGGAGGCGTATGGCAGTGACCAAAACAAAACTTGAAATAGAGAGGGGCGTATCATACGCCCTGTTTGGCGTATGGTACGCCTGGGTGTACCCAGACTCAACAGCAGCAACTACAGGACCAAGAAGAACGACCCCAATCTAACCCAAATCGATTCTAGACTCGTTTTTGACCAAAATCGCACCATTTCAATCAAAAATTCTTTGACATAGACATATTTGAACATAACCCACTATCAATAACATCCCATAACTTCAATTCAAGGCCAAATCATACCAAAATCCACCAAGAACCCTAAAAGTTATAAATTCCATTTTTGAACCAAAAACAGCCAAGAACTCATTTAGATGAACTAAGATATAACATTTACACTAGGAAATGATGAATTTGAGAAGAAAAACACTTACCAATTCGTCCACCAAAGACAAACCCGAATTTGAGATAAAGAGATGAAAATGAACTTGAATACTTCCAAATCTTGAAAACTTGAAGATGAAGATGATATGAACTTGATTTACCAACAATTTCTTGCAATTTAAACTATAATCTAAGGATTTTTGAGAGAGATGAGAGTGTGTGTATGTGTGTTTGTGTTCTTGACCTAACAAAATGAAAGAGGGAAAAGATAGAAGAAAGGAAGAAATAAGGTGGGTGAGTTGGGTGGGTCATGGGTCGGATCCACGGATAATCTGTATCACATTGTCTAGTTATTTATCTACCGTAAGACATTGTTTGACCAATTAAATGAACCAAATAAACACATAGACACAATTGACCTCCAAAATGCCTTCAAATATATTATTAACTTTAAAAGTTAATCACATAATACAAAAGTCAACGGGTCAAATATCACGAATGTTACAGTTTCACCCCACCCGCCTTCATCTTCTTTAGAACCATCGTCGAATCAAACCACTTCCATATATAGTCTCTCATCACCCATAGTCGGTCTAATGTGGGAGCCATCAAGTCAATTCAAAAGCTCATCCTTCATGTTGCTTCTCCTTCTCCTATTGCTCATTCATATATCTATGTATTCAGTAGTGACTCCAATTGGCAAAAAAGTGATTGATAGACTAATAGTATAATGCTCTAGCTAAAAATGAAAGGTAGGTGCTTGTTCCATGATCAGCTAACGTGAATATTGTACGCTCTATGTGGCTTTTCAAACACAAGTTTAATGCAAGTGGTTCTTTAAGTCGCTAAGGCATGGTTTGTGCAAATTAATGGCTGGGTACTGGAGTGTTCAAACCTGGTACTCTACCGTACAGACTGTTCTCAGCCTTGCAATCTCTTGTAAGTGGACAATACATCAAGTCGATGTTAAGAATACTTCCTTACGTGGTCAACTTATAGAGACAAGTGTATGTGCATCAGTGACTTGGGTTTGTGTATTCTGATCATCCTAATTATTACGTTTGTCATATGCGGAAGTCTCTCTACAGACTGAAACATACCCCTTGCTCCTGATTTTAGCAGTTTGCAGTTGGTTTTCAACAAAGCAAGTCCGACTCTTCCTTATTCTTTCTGTTGAGTAACTGAGACAACCTATTTGTAGCTATATGTAGATAATATTATAATCATTGCTTCTTCTACGGCACTTTTATAGCCGGTTATTGCATCAGCGTATATGCTATATGACTTATCTTGGGTCTATCTCTCGAAACTTACATCAATCAATTTTCTTTGTCAAACATTTAAACCCAACTTAATATTCATTCATTTTGAAAATTGAATTAAACACTAATAAAACTTCATTTCCAAATGCATTTTGGGAAATTGAAGATTTGACGTGGATATCGCTAAGCAAATGTATATGTAGACTACTACAGGCCTACAACAGAAAAAGAATTCTAAACTGTATATATAAGACATGAGTTTGGTCTAGGTTCAATTTAATTAGGTTGATAACGCTCTCGTAAATATCATTTTCTCAACAGTATACCCAATCGCATATGTATGTGGGTTACGGAGTAGATAACATGTCAAACATATAGGAGTTTTGTATGCAATCGGTGCATTGATCTTTGCAGCGTTAATGCTTTTTGCTGGTTGGTTTCATTATCATAAAGCTACTACAAAACTGGCTTGGTTTCAAGATGTAGAATCCATGTTGAATCACCATTTAGCGAGGCTACTAGGGCTTGGGTCTCTTTCTTGGTTGGGGCATCAAGTACATGTATCTTTACCGATTAACCAATTTCTTATTTTGGCTTTTTTACCCCGTATTGTAGGGTGGATCTCGAACGATATGAAAGATCTCCCTCCAAGCCGTACATACGACTTTCATCGAATACGGCTTTCCGCAGAATTCTATATGTATCTATGAGACCGAGTATGGAATTTTGTTTACTCGCTTTAAATTGAGTATCGGTTTCCCTCCTTTTCCTGCTAGGATTGGAAATCTTGTATTTTACATATCCAAACAATTGAGTCCTTGGGTTTCCGAAATAGTGTAAAAAGAAGTGCTTCAAATCATTGCTATTTGACTCGGATCCACATGAATCTTTGTTGCTAAGCTACCAAACATACGGATTCCTAAATTTCTTAAAATTACATGTAGCAGAAATCTTGTGTTAATTAGGTTCTGCTACAATGGCTACTTTTCGATACACATATAAAAAGAAATATAAACGGAAATATAGCTTCGCGTAGAGGTTTCATTGGATTATAGGACATCCCGGAACATGGATACCAGGTACAGAAGGACAATTGGCCAATGGACAGTGGTCATCCACCTCTAAACCCCACCATTCTGGTCCATTGATGTTCCTATTTTGTAACACCAAATAACAAAGAATAGCCATAAACGCAACACCAGCATCAAGCCCAGCCGATAGGATATAATTATGCCTTGCCCACCAACTCTTGAACCTCTTATAAACAACAAAGTTGAAGAACATCCCCACAGAAAACCACATGTTATAATTTACTGCCTTAGCTGGTGGTCCTGGACAATTTATTAGTATAGGTATGTTTACGAGCCTTGGCCATTTCCATTCTGGAAACTTGCGAGAAAGAAGCCAAAAGGGCACAGGTGCAAGAATTCCGAACAGAAAGAAGTAATTCATCTTTGAGTACAACCCAAGATTCCCAAACATGCGTTGAGGTCCCACCAATCCCCATATAATTGAAGCATTGTAGAAAACATCATCACCCGGGCACGTCCACGGACTGCCAGTTGGTAATCTGGTTGGGTCACAGATGAATTCCACAGTTGTGAGTAACCACCAAGACGTAGCAAAATAGATAGAGGATGCGATGATAGTCCCTGTCAACTGTTAGGTAAACATAAATGTATAAATAGTCAGATTTGATTATCACTGCTTTTTATATTACATGTATGTCTCCATACCTGAACAGCAAACATGGACCTCGGCGGTATTTTCATATAATGACCTAACTTAAAATCACTGAGAAACTGTATGGCTTGCCACATGCTGTTGTGTCCATAGGTTTTGAACACCACATTAGCTAGCGGTCTCCCTGGGTACATATACCCTATGATGAGCTCTGTAATTACATTTAGTCCTATTCCCTGGAATTACTCGAACAATATATGAAGAGTCAGACACATGAACATCACTTGTGCATGTATATACAAAATATATAGTCACCTGGTTTGTGGTGGCAAAAATAACACCGACAGGCAATGTAAATATTGAAGCCAAACCGACTGCTAAGATGATTCCCCAGTAAGGAAGCTGTAACTGCCTCCCAAATCCTTCACAAGTAAGCAAAGCAAGTCCTATCACAAATATTAGAAGACTATGAAACCACCATTGCGGGACAGGATCATAGTTTTTCTTCATCAACCTTGTATGCACGTCACCAAAATTTTTGTTGATTGAAGCCTTTGTTTGTTCCCAAATTGTGCTGTATCAGATAAAGAATAAGAACTAAATATGAATCAAATTCTAAAGAAACCTTAAAGATAAAATCCTACGATATGATTAAGTACCTCCCATGGAAAAGAAGAACATGAGATACCATGGCAGCCAACGATGCAAAGCTTAGACCATAGGCAAGTACGAACAAGATGCTAAGGTTGACTTTCCCGTATTCATCGTATCCTGCTTGATTGAAGGAAAAAGAAGTTTGGTTTAAAACTTTTGTGACGTTGTACTTTGTTCCATCAGCATTGTAGGTCTTGAAAGCATACATGGGGAATCGCCGCGCTTCATACCAATTACTCCAATAAGATATGGGAACCACCATGTAAAAGATTATCACATAACCAACCAACATATTCACCATAGCGTATCCAGGGGTGGCTAATGGGCTTCCCAAGAAAGAAGCAACAGTTGCCCAATCAAGGCCGAAAGCTCCAATGCCAAACCCTTTAAGACCAGAACCAATTTGTTGCGCTTTGAAGGAATCCTTCCATATCCAGCATATGAAAGAGAGAGCTGTGATGGATTGAAATAAATAGTTTGGAACCACATAGTATGAAAAGCTACTTATGAGCACAATCATGAAGAACTGTAGTCTTGTTAGGCCTCCCTTTTGTCTCTTCTCTTCCTCATGCAATGCCCTTCAAGCTCGGTTAAGTTAGTTCTGATTCTACCCATGGAGATTATATTGAGAGAGAAGGAGAAAGAGATAGAGACGAACCTAAATAGGGAGACTTGAACCAGAGTTGCAGGCCACCACATGTATGGAGAGTCTACTAAAAACTTTCGGAAAAGACCAGCCCATCCAAATCCAAGTAGCTACTTATTCAACCATGCATCCAAGAAAAAATTCAACCAAATTATAAAACACCAATCATGAAATAGCAGAAGTTAGCTACGGTAGTTATGTATTATGTCGAACTTCAATTTATGATTTAGGAATAGAATGGGTCGAGCTTACCTGGGTACTTTGGGTAAGCAGCAATGCTGCAAGTGGGTGAATTTCAGTATGGTAAAAGGCTTTAACAATAGTGATAATCCCCACCGCATAAACCCCACTCGAACCAGCATTTGCTAATATAGTAATAAGGACATGCTCTTTCATGTTAAAAGGCCCTGGGTTCAACGAAAAAGACCATTTTGTTCCTGGAAATTGTATTTGTTTTCTGGGTAGAGTTGCTTCCATCATTCTTCCAAGCGGTAAAACAACAATTTGCGCTATAACTGACGACACTGTTAGTGCGTTTTGACGGTATCCAAAGAACTGGTTCAAGAAAGCAAGAACGCCACATGATATGATTCCTAAAAACCATGTCCGGAAAGTCAGGCACGCGAGTGATGGATCATCTGTTGCTGGGACAGTCAGTCGAACTTGCTCAATTGGACAATCATTTACATCTTCTGACATATAACAATTAAGCATATCGTTAGAAAGAAAAAATAAAATAAAAAAAAAACTCGAAATTTAGAAGATAATCACTGAAGTATAGATTACTACCTGCTTCTACACTGAGCTTTTGGGCATCTCTAATTTGTGACAAATCCATGTTTTAAGTTAAAAAGACTAAATGAAGGTATTGTATATAATATCAATAGTAGATTATATATATATTTGTCTTTGGTTTCTTCACCTCTCCTACTGCGCGCACTGAACGAAGCTAACTTTATAACTTGATTTGTTCATATGCGTCATGACACACGTACATACAAGAACCGATACCCCTTTCTTGTCTTGTCATGACTTGACTTGTTCAGCTCTTTTAAGGACCAAGTAAATATAATCATTGAAAATATGAATGGATGGATGGATGGATTGATGTGCATTGCGCAATGTGTTTCGAGACTAGAAAACAGGGCCTAGCTGGTTTATATGGTAAGGACAGGCCGGCATATATAAAGAAAGAAAGAAAGAAACTGCTCAGTGCCGCCTTCTGCGGGTTTTGAGCCCCAATACCTCGACAGGCCGGCATATATGAGGTATGTAAATGTATGCACATCAACTTTCATTTTCCTCTACGATAACTGTGTTTGTACATATCTTCTTACTTCTTATATTTGTTTGCTAGCTATTATTGCCACCCTTTCATACCATTTAATGTCTAACGTTTCATACCATTTTTTATTGATATATGTTACCTACAAAGTTTTAAAATTTGTACATGGTTGATACTTTTTAAAATTTGTACATGGTTCACTATAATTAATACTTGATTTTTCTCAAAATAAGTCACCATAATGAAAATGACATGGTTTTCGGATTTTATGATCCTCGCATGTTTAGTAGTAGTTAGATTAGATGATAATTTTATTTTTATTTTTTGTATAAACTTTTAGAAATTTAGTTAAAGTTTTAAGGATAATATAGCAAATTTAATATAGAGTTAATTTGCACAAATCATCCATGTGGTTTGTACACTTTTGTGGTTTTCATCCGTCCAAGTTTTTTTTAGTAAATTTAATCCAAAATTTAAACTTTTTTAGCACCTTAAATCCTTTTGAGGGATAAAAACCACGAAAGTGTGCAAGCTGTTTTAGCACCTTACATCCTTATCCCTCAAAAGGATGTAAGGTGCTAAAAAAGTTTAGATTTTGGACGAAATCCACTAAAAAAAACTTGAAGGAATGAAAACCACGAAAGTGTGCAAACCACATGGATGATTTATGCAATTAACTCTTAAATATCTTGTGGAACTCCTTTTTTCAGTTATTGGTGAAGGGACTTGGTTGTTTCTGAGATTTTAGAATGAGCACTTGTGTTTGGACAAATCAAAAGAAAAAAAAAAATGTTCACATTTATTTTGAAATAGGGGAAGTATATGTTTTAATATAATCTCAAGCTTCTCCCACACAATCCTCCCCTCTCCTCTGCCTCTCTAACCTTGAAAATAGAATTAGACAAGCCAAAACCAAAAACCTAGTTTAGAGTTTTCGGTTTTAAGGTTAGCAGCTAAAAGGGGTTCGCATGTTCAAGTTTTAGGTTTAAAGATTGAACAACTGTTTCTTGAAAATCTAGCTCCGATTCAGCTCATGAACCAGTCCCATACATGTTTTCATCAATTCACATCAAGTTATTATTTATGTTAACCGTCATGATGATGGCTTAGTGGTTGGGCGTCTTGAAGTAATCACATGATATTTGGCGTGAAATAATTCATTAATTTAAGATTGGGGATCTGGTTCTTTTTTAACAATTTAATATTGAATCAATTTATTAGGATAACATGCTTTTTTGTATAATTTAAATTTCATCACAACCTTTGATATACAATTTTTTTGAGGTTTGGATTTTTTTTAAATTAAAATGATGAGATTATTGTAATAAAATTCTATTTTCATTTCTCTGATTTTCTTATCAAACACAAGAAATGATTTCCGTTCTTTTCTCAGATCAATTTCTGTGTCAGATCTGTGTCATTACTAAACAAATGACTTCATTGAATTTCTAAGTCAATTTCATTTCTCTCTATTTCATTTCTTTCTACCAAACGTGCTTTTATAGTTGATTTTTCATTTCACCTTGGGGATGTTACACAAATAAAGTATAATATAACTCACATAACAAAGGAAAACGGGGTGAACGAACAAACATTTGTACTTTAGTCCGACTTTAATGCTTGAGTGATTTCCCAACTTGATTCATCATCCAGCACTAGTCCATCGGCTGTGCCAAAACCCTCATGCTTGCTGTTAACCAACGCTACAATGAACCTTTCATGCTCAAGAGAAGATGGATACATTATTTGCTCTTCCTGTATTTAACAGCAAATACCAATAAGCGCAATCAAAAACAAATATACCAAAAGGTGACACATTCGACCCATTTAGTCAAAAAATAACTATAGTAGTACAAGGTCAAAGTCGCTCAATGTCTATATTGATACATACATCTTATATAATTTTATCTAGATCTAGACTAGACATTCAGATTATTGCAGTATTATTGTTTGTGTAATCAAATTTTACACATTAGATAATTATAAATAATTTTAAAAGCCACAAGAAAACATTTGTGGCTTACCAATGCCGGCTTGGCATGTACTACAAAATAACCTACACATTTGACCCGTTACCCAACCCGCCAGACCCACCTATATTACCACCTCTCACATTTTGAAACTCTCTATTAACTGTGTTTTTGTGTGAGAAAATGTTAGATTCTCATCTACAGAAAATTTGATCTTTAAAATATCACCTCAGGATGACCATTAGTGCATTACACAATACAAAGGTTTGCTCATGAGATTATAGAAACCCGAGCACCGGCTCACGCAATATATGGTTAATGTATGTGGACCCGTTTGTATTTATGCATATGGGTTCGTGAAGTCACAACAAATTTGATGGCTTGTTCTCCAAAGTGAGCATGATGACATGACATTATCATTGTATCTGATTATCAGAACTTGACCACGATTATGCATTGGCAAATTATTATATAGAGAGTATACCTCGGTCAAGTTATAGAATTCATCAGGAGATATTTGAAGCAACTCGGTAGCCGCATCACCTGTGCACCAAGCTAAAACTTTCCTAGTATCATCTGCTATGGTGACTTTGAAATGAAAACTCCAAACAATGTCATCATCACATTGACAGCCACAGAAGTTGCATTTAAATCCAGGATTCTTTGTAACTGTGTGTCCACAAGATGCATGAGAATATCTTAAATTTAAATGACAATGTTCAATCTGGTCTAACCATATTTGACACACCTGAAAAAGATAAGCACACGTTACTCATTTCATCCCAAAGATTTGTAACAACCTTTCAAAATTGCTTTCTTATGCATAACTTTGAAGCTATATATATATTAACCTATTTGACTCTCCATGGTCAATATGGCAGTGTTTTCAGGTATCAGATGTTCACAAGTATGCCTTGTATCCACATGCCGTATTACTCAACTGGCATTAAAATTCAAAGGAGATGCATATAGAGGGGCTTGGATGTGTGTTTTGAAGATAAATTTTGTGATGATGAATAGTCGAATTAGATAACTAGTCATATAATGCACAGATTATAGTAAAACAGGTAAACAGAGAGGGATCCCTTTTCAAGGAACACTAAAATTGCAAATGTTCTCTCACCATGACAAAGTATTTTAGATATAAATTTCTTCCACAAGAACAACTTTTATTAGAAATTGAGTCAATACTCAGTCCTATTGATACATGCATGAGGCAACTTTCATGCAATTGAGGGAGATTATTAACATGACTTAGCCATAAAAATCAAAAATATTGAACATATAACCAGAGGAAATGGAACTTACATGTGTGTTACTACTATTGGCAGACAGATCTGAAAGGCTAGACGACTTGTGAAGACACAAGGAATTCAACAATGCTGGTAAGCAACTCAGGTTTACAAACAAACAGCCGCCTTCTTTCTCATGCCATGAGACTTCCAAGCTGATTTCCATAGCAATACAGAATTTTTAGTTTTTGGTGAGGTAACAAATATCCACTTCGAGTAAGATGTTTCGGCTACTACACAATTAAACTTGAACTATTTGGCCAATTTTCCAGTCAACAGTTGACAAAATATTAATGCATCTAGGGGTGTTCATTTGGATGGATCAGTTCAATCCGATCCAATTATATGAATCCAATTGGTTTTTGGTTTTAAAATTTAGATTCAAACTAATTACAGACCCAAAGCGAACCGAACCAAGTTACTATTAGGTTTGTTCGGTTTTTACTATTTGGTTTCTTTATCTCTTAAATTGTAACGTGATTCTCATGCAGATATCGAAGACAGAATGTTATGGTGTTGCATACCAGAGTGGTTATTAAACTATAAAACTCGAATATATTTTAGTCTTCAAAAGTTGATGTTGTAATGAGTAAACAATAGTATTATTTGATACTAGATATTATTTAGTAGAGATTTATATATGAAAAATACATAAACATAAGTTTTAATATTCATTGTTTAATAAACTAAGTCATTTGATATACTGTTTTGGTTATACATAGAAATGACAAACTATTGTTCAGTTATTTTGAACTATTCAATTCTGATCACAGAAATCAAAACCAATCCAAAAAAAGCAATACATTAATTCAGTTTATGCCTAATCCAATCCAAAAATATCAAATTATCATAACCAAAATGTCTAATCCAAATAGTCCAATTGGACTATTCAGTTATATCCAAATAGTGAACACCCCTAAATGCAACCAAATAACATCTACTCGATATATAGTACAAAAGTCACATATTTTTTCATTTGAATGTGGTGCTTATCATACTCAAAGGTTGCATACATATCATAGGTATATAGTCATCACTTTTAGTGCCAAATTTCAACATATATAGCAACACACTATCACTTCATTTTCTATTTTGTCGTTAAACTGTAAAAATCGTTAAGTATACTATCCAGCTTTTGAAAACCATTAGAAATCTATCATCCAGCTTCAGTATGTTGCATTGCTTTTGGTTGAAACCGCATAATATAATCATTATTGAAGAGTAAAGAGCTTATACATATTCATTTAGATCTTGTGACCAAATAAATGAAGTTAAATTATGTTGCTATTTAATGCAATTTCCCCTTTTTCTCCACGAAAGAAGTAAGTCTTTTGTCAAAATTTTAGGTTTCAAAAGACTTTCAGAGCTCAAAAGTCAAAGTTTGACTCTTTTGAGGGAAGGAGAGTTAAACACAAACAATAATTTATAATCAGTATGGCTTATGTATGTCCTCACCTCTTATGTTTTGTCATAGAGCATGTCAAGCCAGCAATGTATACCGTATGACCAATGCTTATTTTACCAAATGACCTAACAAGAGGCACCAAAAAGATATGTTGTGTGAAACTATCAATTTGTTGTTATTTTATTGACAGGAAATATGAGAACCACAAGTAGCAATACCAAGATTTGAGAAAATGCAGCTTGGCCCATATTCCTCCAGTTGTATCTTCAATTCTCAAAGAGAAGACAGATTCTTGATTATAATTGTATTTAATATCTGTAACCACACCGTAGATGCTTATGCTACTCATCTTGTCTCGAAGATCAGCGACAAACAACTGTACAAGTTTGGAATGCAAGAAAAAACTCAAGATCACCTATGATAGCATAGTAATTATTGTTTTTGTTTTGCCAATTAAACAATTTCATTTTTTGGGTGCCATTTATAAATGGCAAGTTGGAATTAAAAGCCGTTCAACTTTCAAAATTATGTTATAAAAACCATCCGGTCACATCAGCGTTATTGTAGACAAATAGCATGGCAACTTACTCTAAAAGGGTAATTACTAAAGTCAATGGCTCCCCGAGAATCACATGGCAAGGTCACTTGAGAAACTTTAGGTCCTTGACTCGGATCAGCTGCGGTTAACAGTTTAGATCCTTGATAATGATTTTGTGTCAATGCTACGGATACCTGTTGAGTTTGAAATTAGTAAAAATTATAAATTTAACATGTTTTTTATAGTGGACTAAGATATGTCACCTGTTCCTCATGTTGAATAAAAGGCACCATATAGAGCTGAGTCACACTCCCGTATTCAAGACATATCTCTTCAGATGAATCCAGGGTACTGTCAATACAACTTGAAACAAATGGTCGATCCAGGGCTAGCCAACTTCCTACACTGCAAGAATAATTTTTTGTAAAATAACATTTGTTTCGTGCATTATTCAAATTCTCACTACATTACAATTCTTCATATCGGTTCGGTTTGACTTCTTTAGGTCAGTTTTCTTAAGTTGAATCCAGGTTTCTTTGGTTCAAAATTCAATGGCTCAGTTTTGTTTAGGTGACTACCATTCTTTAGCATTTCCACAGTTATGATGTAGTGTTACTTTTTGAAAGTATCCTACTTTGCTATTAACTGCAAACTGATCGTCATTCTTGCAGAAAGCAAGAAAAACATAAGACCAGTTTGGGAGAATAAAAAATTGCTAGGTAACTCAAACAAGTATGGAAATGTAATTGTGAAATACCAATCATACTATTCATTTTTGGTCCACAATCACCCATTCTTACAGTGTAATGTATTTAGTGTATTCTGTTTGTTAAGTTTAGGGAAAAGACGTTCGGACAGTGTTTATATTTCTGAAAAAGTATAAAAAGGTCTTGGTTTACCTGAAAAGATTGGCAAGCATGACCTGATCACCCCATAGAAGAAACTTTATTCTGAAATTATCATTATCCACAAGAGTAATTTGTTTCCTCTGCAAGCTACTGAACTTTCCCTGAACATCTAGAGAGCCAATAGACTCGATCCTAGACATGTTTAAACAATAAAATATAACATCGACCATGAAATAAGTGTGAACTCTCAAAAGTTCTAATGAGATACCGATATAATCTTTTCAAGTCAGTTACATAAGAACTCTTAGCAAAAGAATCTTTTAAACAGAACTCAACATGTTCAGCCTAAAGTTGGGTAAGGCTTGGTTGAGTTACCTAGCATATAAAGAATATGAGACTCCTTCATTCACTGCATCAAGAGAAATGGAAGTCAAAGAATCAGAACAAAATTGTGCTCCAAGCAGCATTGCATCATCATCTTCATCCTGTGATTAATCACCACTGTTAAATCAACATTTTGATGCTCAGGGGATCATTACCAATTTTAAGTATTTGATAATTAGTTCAAAACTTTGGTATTTTGGATTTCCTCAGAATAGACTCTACTCCCTTCCAGATATAAATGATAGAAACTTTTTCCTTTTTCGAAAGATTCCAATCCAAATAAACCATAATCTAATTTGAACTATTTTCCATACAAAATATTAGTAGATTCAATGTGTCCACAAGTGCTTTGCAAATTTGTCTTGTTAATGGGCAATTTAAGCATTTGATTGTTGGTCAAAAAGTTTACTCAAACTATATGCCCAAGTTAAACACGCATTTTCTTTGGGAGAGACGGAGTACTATTTACTATTTAGGCTCAATAAACATTCCTTTTGGCACAAATTACTTTGTAGGACTTTAGCATACTGAATTGCATGGGTGTATATGTTGGTAGAAAAAGATATTGTACAGATCATCCGATTCTACAAACAAACATTGCAATAACAAAATTTTAGAATATACTGTTCACACCTTTTCAATCCTCCAGGAGTTTTGCTAAGTCTAGTCAATTCTTATATACAAAATATATCTATAGATGACAGACCTACGTATTAATAGATATTGGAATGAAAAAATGTCATATTAAAATTGTAAGAACAAAAAAGGTATTATAACAGATCTCTATGTGTCAAAACTTGTGTAACACATATTCCATTAAGGGGCAAGTCCTACTTTTCATCCTTCACAGTTCACACGCATAAAGCAAATGGAACCCCCAATAACATCATGAGTTCTTTTCAAATTATAATGAGATACATAAATGAATATGTTAAATGGTCAAAACAGCTAGACCTTAGGCACTACCTGATCTAGTAGTATCAGTAAATACTCAGTTGGTAAAAGTCGCAGGTGGCCGGATCCACGGGTGGTTGTCCGAAGATAACATCCTGTAAGAAAAATCTCTCGTCCTTTCCTCAAAATCCCATTTTTAAGATCCGCCAAGTCATAAAACCTGTTTAAATGCTACTAATAATATATTACTTGAGTAAAAGAATTACAAGCGTAGACAACTAAATCAAAACCTAAACTTCATATTAGAATTATGAAATTGGTTGACTATAATCAAATGTCATAAGAGCCCTGCCCAATAATCACGAAATAGAGGAATCTTGCTAACCATAATTGGTGACATCAAGAAGTACCAATCCATAGCAACGGGCTAGAAGGTGATAAAATAGAGGTGCCAACTTCCACCCATCTACCCATAAACAATTCAACTTAGCTTTTTTTCTCCTTCTCATATGGGTCAAGTAAATAAATTTAGCTAAAAGGAGGATGGGTTAAATAGATTGAAGGTTGTCCAAGTCTATTCAAAGATTAAGATAAATATTGCAATAACACTGCTTTTCTAATTACCTATAACGCTTTCATTATTCATAAAAGAATAAAACAAGATCATAAAGAGTGATCCCATGCGTTTTGGCATGTACTTAAAAATGACCATTTCAAGTTTTCAACCCATGCCCCTGTTGACCTGTTATCCATCCCATCTTGACACCTATATATTTAAATTTGAAAGTAGTCAAACTGGAAATGTTGCAATTTACACAGGACATCCGAAGATGTATATTTTTAATTTTCATGAGATGAGAGGGTAATTTAACTAAAATAAAAAACATATATCATACTAATGGTACCTGCGATGAAGATAAAGATCAATAGTATTGGAGCTCCAAAAATCTCCTAAGGTAAGCATGTAAAAATTTGTCCCTAAAAAATAAAGTATAACAGATGAAAATCTCGCCTTCAAAGATTTTTTTTAATCCATAGACAGAAAAAAAGATGACACCAACGATAAAGAAAGTTAGCAATTGTATTTGATTATCATGATCAATCCAATTCAACTATTTGAACATTCACACATCAATGTATTACACACTAACTGTAATATTTTTCATTCTGAATCTGCATTTACAGCAAGGTAAATCTTCATATCCGAGCAAAAATTTCCACTTCTCATGATTGAACATGTAGCGACCTAACTGAAGTTCACCCAATGTCTGGATCACTTTCTTACCCTTCAGGTTTACTCTCAGGTAAAAGAATGACTTTCAGGAAAGATTGTCCATTTAATATGATTAAGAAGATAAAGGCAAAAATGTCAAGTCATGAACTCTGTTTGGATAAAGAACTGTGAAGCATAATAACATAAACAAGAATTAAAGGACCCATTAATAGTCTATTTAAAGATAAATAGACAAAGATAGCTTCAAATAAATCTGAAACATATTTGTTTCACTTACTATTAAGAAAAACAAGTAATGAGCATTGTACAGCTGAAATCGTTTATTTTGCCACTATCCCTCATGTGTTGATCACTTTTTGCCTATCAATCCTATAGTCTGACAAAACTAAACTTGACTTGGCAAGTTTATCTTTATCAAAGTCATGTTACCATTAAAACTAATTACGGAAACATATATCATAGAATATCCCTCGGCCAGGAAATATGATCAGTAAAGGACGTTAATATTATGTCGCTACATGACAATCCAAACCCCGACCCTAAAAGTTAATGGCTGAGCCTGCACATGTCAATATGCAATAGCCTTGGGTTTTCTGTACAATGTAAAATAGACGATAGTTATATTCAGTGATGTGAGGATTAGGCATACCTGGAAGAAGAAAAGCATCAACTATGACAGCCTCAATAACACTAGTCAATGACAAGAAATTCTTCTCATAAATCGAATCGATTGTAACTGTGTTGGGAAGCTTTCCTCTCTTTTGCTTCTTTTGCAAATGATCAATACATTCTGGCCTTTTCTTCTTCGAATACCCACCTCTTTGATTCTCAGCCCATGCCTAAACACACAAGTTTAAAAATTTACCCAAGACAAACCAAAACAAGAAGAAAAAATAATTGTCAGTTTTATTATCAGTCACTTACTGTTTAGACTTTGCAACCAAGCACACAGTTTTCCATGAAAAATCCACAAAAAAAGATTTCCATCTTACTATTTCAAAAAAAAAGCTTACAGTTATAATTTCTACACTATGATCAACTGAACATTTTTGTGTAATAGGCGAGTACTGAAAAAAAATATTCAAACAAGGTTGCAAAAAAGTCTACTCGGAGTTGGATAGGCCAGGACCTTGGGAAGAGTACTCGGACTAATTGGGAGTACTCGGGGAGAAAGTGGATCGGGATTTTTCATATAAAAATAATAAACTTTGAAATTATATGTATAGAAATAGACTAGAAACATAAACATAATTGTTCATACGACCCTAGAAGTATGTTTAGAAGCATTAACATAATAGTTAAAGTACTCCAAACCAATTTTTGACCGAGTTAACACTGAGTTTGGACCGAGTGGACCAAGTTTTGACCGAATTGTAGACCATGTAGCGATTACTCGGATATACTCAACTCGCCTCGGTGTCTGATCTTGTAGTGAGTACTCAGCCTTGGAGTTTTACTGCACTGACTCCAAAAGGTTTAAATCGGCACAAAATAAAACCTTGACCCGGTGTGTCCTAACAACAGACCTTCCACAAGAACCAGACCCAGGGCAATGTTCACCTATCATTGGGTACCATCTTATGGAGTTAAGACAAAGTGCAATGTCCCTAGATTTGAACCCATGACTTGCATTCCAAATTGGTCCCACTATAGTGTTCCCACAATGAATTTTCGTGGGGGGATGATGTCAGGAGACTCGAAGGCTACGTGCAGGCGATTATTGAAAAAAAAAAATAACACAATAATTTGTATTGATTATTCATAAACTCTAAAATCGGTTGTAATTAAACGTCATATCATATGCAAATGAGCTTCTACTTTATCCTGATTGTTGAGGGAAGTAACACATAGCATAATTGTACGAATACTTAAAGCAAAAAATGTGTATAAGTTATAAATAGAGCATATTTTCAAGCAGTTTAGCCTTTTCAGTAGTTATTAAAGTAATAAATAGTAAATCCAATGTAAATGCATTGTGTGGGAGCATTTAAATAGAAAATGGTCACTAGTTCGAATTCGTTGCCACTCCACAATGTCGTACCCAAAAACATTTGAGCGTTGGTCCATGGGAAATGGTCAGTTGGGAATACGGTTTATCAACCGTTCTTTTGAAGGTTGATTTTCGATTCAGACGTGAGTGGAGGCGGTTTTAACCTGCTATTTGCAGGAACTCCACACCCCTCCTTATGGAAAATACCTTTGGGATGTAAACCCCCAGGCTCGAACCTGAGACCTGTGGTAACCTCA
>JAOXNX010000033.1:9923141-9936130 GCA_028566075.1 Solidago caesia
TAGAACACCCTATTCTTCTAGCCACATCAGCGCCACATCAGCTTTTCTCTCTCCTAGAACACCCCCAAGAACACCCCTCGTACTAAGTCCTATTCTTTACCCCATCCTCAAATATTTTATTATTATACCCACACACACATATATATACCCCACACATATATATATAAAAAACAAATAAAAAACAAAAAGCAACACGTCTTCTGCGTCTGAAAAACGAATAATGAACCCGACGCCAAACTTTAGACGCATGCTTGTACTAGACTTCCAAATCAAATTCGTGTCCGAAGTGGCGTCATATTCCTTACTACAACCGGCCTTATCATTTACGTTAATATAGGTATATAATATAATATAATGTGAACTTTTTATATAAAGCAAAAAATTACATTTTATTTTATTAACGTATATAAAAACAAGCTCAAAATATTTGTGTCGTGTACGATTTCTTCGGTTTGTCGAGTTGACAATTCAAACCAAAACCAAATCAAAATGAATTAATTAGGAACAAATCAAACCAAATATAGTAATTTCGTAACCCTGTAGGTTTTTTGTCACCAAATTTCCTTCTAAAACTTTATTAAATGATAATTTTAATGTAAATTATATACCACCAAAATTTTACCAAATAATTTTTTTTTTAAAAAGATACAATGTATTATTTGGTTTGATTTAGTTTGAAATCAACACTTCATAAATCAAACCATAAACCAAATTGTAAAAGTTATTTGGTCCGAAGCCAAAAATCAAAAAACTAAATCAGTTTCAAGAATTCAACTTCGGTTTAGGTTGTTTTTTCGCTTATTCGACCTAAATACATATATATAGCATCCCCTAGTGTAAATTTTCCTGTATTGCTTGAACCAAGTGACACAAGTGGTCTTTCCTGTATGTAATGGTTATTTTTTAATTTGAAAGAAGAAACTTGTTCATGTCTCGGTCTTCCATTCTCGTTATTTTTGGAGGAATGATCATCTCAAATCGATCTTTTATCACCAAGCTCGAGTCTTCATCAGAAAGATTCATCCAGACCATGGAGTCTGGCTAAAGTTCGTCTTGGGTCTTGTCACATTTGCAACCCTGCTCAATGGCACAACTCAAGGCCTCAAATGTGAAGAACATAGATGACCCTTTGGTCAAATATCAGAATAACTCTACTGACCAAATAAGCTGCTTAAAAAACATGCCATTTGACAACACAAGAAAGGAAAAGAACAAAAGAAACATGAATTTCAAGTTTTTCTGCCAAGCAATTTACATAAAAGTCCATATAGATGTTCATATCTGAATCTACACCAAAATAAATGATCCGGTTGTAAGTTATGATGAACCAATTTTCACTCTACTAAGCTCAGCATCGAAAAGGAACACTCCCTCAAGATTTACTATTATGATGTTATGATAATATATGCAATGGGTACGGTACTTTAAAAACGACCAAGGGTCACAATTAGAAGTCGTCATCTTAAAATGGTCATATACAGCTCAGTCTACATAACAAAAGCTTAGCTCAAACTAAACAAGGCAGCAGTAGCTAATTAACCAGCGGTTATACTACACAAATTCATCAAAAAATAAAAGAGCACTTATCATTTCCAAAAACGATTTCAAAGTGTAAACATGAGAATTTTATAGCTCGTACTCTTTCCACAAATCTGGAAGAATACTGAAAATTATGAACAGTAATTGTATGTCTATATGTTTTCCAAAAAACTAGATTCTCAGCTTTGTTTACCTTCATGTGCTCTGCTTGTGTCATTATAGCCTGCTTTTCTGATCTAGTCAGCCAATTTTAGGCACAAAAATGAATAGGTTTACTTATGGTTTCAGTTTCCTCCCCATTTCCTCTTTCTAGCCGGCCTGTGTTGATTATTTGAAGCCGTCACCTGAACTGAGTCCACAACTGAATCTGAATCCTTTTTAGTAACAGGCTCATCAAAACGTGCTCTTCTTTTTTCCATCTTTGCCATTGCCTCAAGAATCCTAGTATCATCAAGCCCAGTTTTTTCATGTCGATTTAGAAGCTTGGTATCATTAACGTGTGCCCTTGTATCAATTTTCATGGGTCCCATGTTTACTTCTTTGATTAGAATCTGACGATTCTTGATGCCCAAACTTTCATCAACTGCTTTTGTATTAACAGGTAGTGCCACCTTATCATTAAGAGCCGAGTCCAAGGCCACCCTCCCTGCTTTATTGTGTTTTGCAGAAGACTGCATAGTTGATTATCACAAATAAATGTCACAGATTCACAGTTGACAGTTATAAATGATCAATGAAGACACATAATTACAGAAAGAGATTAGTAAGCCAAGAAATCATAAAGACAACAAGTTAAAGGTAAATTTACTTGGACGTAACCAAGTTAATACCATATCTGCTAGTCGAGGTGGCAATCACAGCCCATTTACTTATAAATAAGATTCATCTTGCGTTGCCTCTCACACAAATGGTAGAAATCAAGAAACTAAGCTAAAAAAAACTGGTCAAACAGGTACAGCTTCCCCCGACAAACATTATTATTAAAAAATTTTAAAAAAATACTCTAGATCCTCTTACTAAAGAAGTTAGATCATTATCGAAATAATATACTTTTTTTAAACATATCTGGAACACTAATTGATTGAAAAGATAGAATCCGGAATAAAAGATGTCTCGGGTTAACCCAACAGAACCTGAGTAATACAGACAAAATGACCGGTTTTAACCCAAAACCTTTTTAACCTGTTAATCGACCATCACATTTTGCCACTTCTAATTCTATGTATGAAAATAAATTGCTGAGCTTAAAGCACTAGCTAAAAAAGATTATGAACAATATCTCCCCCTAAACTATATGTGCCTATGCCAATTAAAACAAAAACTTCTTTCCAGAGTTACAGTATCTCACTTTTTGTGCAGTTTTACATAATGATTTTGACATGATGTGTTGGCAGTGCCGGTAAAACCATGAACTTATATCATGTAAAATGAATGTATTAGTAGTAGGAAAACCTAAAAAGATAAAATAGACGAGGCACTGAAACCAATAGAATCATGCTAAGTTTGTGGCTTTAAAGGTGCCTTAACTATTATAATTAAGATTCCAAAGAGTAAATAGTTTATTAAGTATATGACTTGCGATATCAAATAGTTAAAGTTCTACTCATATATATCAAACATCCAAACCCATAAGAGGTCATATATCAATATCTTATGAACACAAAATCACTTGTTTCTGATCTCATTTTCCAATAGTATGCTTAAAGATCAAGGAAGCAAATAATTAACTATGCATAACAAAACTAGTTGATTAAACAATAACTGGATAGCATGTAGATACAACAAATTCTAACATTCTAAAATTATATAACTGATTACTGGGCAGACACAAAACCATGTTATAAATGTTATGCCAGAACAATGATGGAGCTAGCAGACCTATCCTGTCAGAATGTATCAGTGATTATCGATGTATGAGGACCAAAAGAACAAGTGAATACCAATATTAATGAAAAGAATAGCATTAGAATAAATGAAGGTAGTATTGGAGATATATGGCATACTCTTATACACAACTAAATTGATACAATACTTGATCCTAAGTTTCCCTGATTTTACCTTTCCTTTCCCAGCCAAGGGTAAACCAAGCGAACTCCTGTAGCTCTGTGATAGTCGTTTATTACCACTAAATACTTCTTTTTTCTGATTATATATACACCTCTTTGCACGTTGACCATTAGTAAACTGCTCAACATGATCATATCCATCAACGACACGTGAACCGCTTGAATCCACACCGCGCATGAACAACCACTCATGTGGATCATCAATCGACTCCTCAACATGATCATAAGCAACCCTTTTATGCACTGATACCTTTTCAGGAGGAACTGGTGCTCTCTCAGAATAAAACTTAGCATCCTCATGCCTCAACATATTTTTATCTTCTTTCCATTGCATTTCAGATTGCCAATGGTGCCGTGTTCTTCCCACATTCACGTGACCATCAATATCAGTCATGTAATCTTCTGTATCAGAAGGTTCAGAGTATTGTCCTCTATATCTCGTGTGTCTTTTGAATAAACTATTTCTTGGCATCATGTTATCATGCCATCTCTCATTTTTTATATGGAATTCTACAGAAGATCGATGTGCAATATACTCATCTTTTTTGAGCAAAGAATTGTTTAATTCAGAAAGGGGACTACAAACCCTACCCTTGCTTCTTCCAGGCCCTCTAAATTCCCATCTAGTATATGCCACATGTTTTTCATATCCATGTTCAACCTCATCCCTTTCCATATCATTATACGCAAGAGATCCAAATTGTTCTCTCTGTATATCATCAGAATATTCCCCTTCAAGGAAAAATTCGTCATTGTAGCCCTTACTTATATTATACAGATTTTCCTCCCTCCTTTCCCATGGGGTACCCATTTCATCAAGACACCGATCCCCTGACACTATTCTATTGTCTTCGTTATATCTTCTTTGCTCATAATAATATTCCTCCTCTTCTGAATTTCTGAAAACAGATCGATCCATATTTTCCCCGAATCTTTCAGTATCCCAATCTTCATAGTCAGAAAACCTTTCACCATAGAGATCTGAAAATAGTTCTGATTTCGAAAATGATATGTTTTCCTCCCTATAAGGATCAAAGGCATGCAATCTTTTGATCCACCTATTATGGTCAAAACTTGATTCCAAATCATAGGTCCCCTCATTATGAGACCTTGGGAAGTAATCATCATCTTCATGGTGAGCTTTAATGCTATATATAGGACTACTGTATCTAGCATGATGTCTATTCTCACCGAGTTTCCTTTGGTCATCATCTACATGGTAAGCTTTAACGTTATATATAGGGCTACTTTGTCTTGCATGATATCTGTGCTCACCGAGTTTCCTTTGGTCATCATCTTCATGGTGAGCTTTAATGTTATATATAGGACTGCTGTCTCCTGCATAATATCTATTCTCGCCGAGTTTCCTTTGGCCATCTGGTCTTCTTGAGCAGATCTCATCATTTTCATGGTGAGGTTTGGGTATCAGTTCTTTGTGGCTATTATTATATACACGACTATTGCTTCTTGCATGATATCTATAGTCAACATGTTTTCTTTTGTCACCCAACCTTCTTGAGTATGAGTCATCAATAACATCATCACATTTGTGCTTGAAATCTCCTTGGTTCCTAGTATTATATACAGGACTGGTGTGTCTTGCATGATATCTATTATCACCATATTCTCTTTTGTTTACCAATCTTTTTGAGCCCTCTAAACGATTTTCAAGGCTCTTTTTGGGATCGAATGATTCTGCTGCCAGCATGGATGTCTCTGTGGTGCATGTATCCTTGGTGTTATTTGAAGTTCTGATTGCTTCATCAGTTCCTCCTGAGCCATCAGAAATATGATAAATTTCATGATTTTCAGAACTTCTCACCGGATTACCACTACTTCTTCGACTGGAAGACCTAGCCTCATTCAAAATTAAAATTAAAATTAAAATTTCTCAAACTGAAGCAAGAACAAGACGAACACATTGAAGAACCATAAGGAAATGAACTAAGAAAACCTAGATGCTAATATGCTGGATGTGATAACAGAACTAATGAACAGACTATTTTCAATAAAGTGACCTAACAGGTTGTATAAAGTAGACACCTTGAAATACTTTGCATAACTTTTAAATTGCTCAACTCGTTCCCTTTTTTCAATTATTCTTTTTATAGTTCTACTCATTTGACATGTTACCAGTTTAAATAACCAAACTGACACATTTTTATGGAAAATTACAGGAATCGGCCCACCTACTTTTATGTGTAAAAGAATAGACTGCTATAGATAGCCGAAACACTCTTTTAACTGTGAGGACAATGAATAGCAACTCGACTGAAAATTATAAAATAATAAATTCTAGAATACCAGCATGATATAGCTCACACCTTTTAGGGGCATATATGTCCATCTCCATATGACTCCCTTCAACAGATTCATCTTCCATTGCACTACCAAAAGAAAGATGATCCCTGCCATCATCATCCCCAGTATCATTTCCATGATTGGATGTTTCAGGTACAGAATCATCGAGATGCTCCTCTGGATCTATAATGGTGATCTGTTACAATCTGAGGTTAGTAATGACACCTATTATTTAAGTGCTCCAAAAATTCAGGCAGTTTATATGCAAAAAGCCATACTTGTATAGCATCTGAACCGCGATCCATTTGACGCCATATATCCATGGATGATTGTCGCTCAAAAATGCTGTCTTCTACCTCAATGGCTTGTCCTTTCACCTGAAACAAGAAATATACAGTGATGACCTTGGAACAAGTAAGTAGACATGGCAAAACATGAAACGTGGTAAAATAAAAGGTTTCAGTTAAAACAGGTAATTTTTAGTATAAGTCAAAGCGGTCCGATTCGGGTTGGGTTGCACTACTAACACTTTTTGTCAATTTGAAAAAATAATACTATAAATCACTAATGTGCTAATCATGACTAAAAAAAACGAAAAAATTACAATGAGAAATCTACATATTTGGATAAAACGCTTTACATGGTTTTAAGCATTAAAAAAGGACATTGAGCAACTTTCAACCCATTTAACCTATTTCCCTTTCAGCGAACTTTTTCTAATTGATCTGTTTGTGATCAAACACATCCCCGATCGATCCAATAATGGGTAGAGATTTCAAGCTCTACTAGTAAGCAATTTTATTCACTTCGCAAACTTTTGTTTCTGTATACCGTGTCCACCTCTGTTAATTGAGCAGCTTTTGAGACTGGAGTCTCACTAGGCATAGGTCCTCCATGACGATATTCATCCTGCCCATGAAATCAAATAAGTTTCATCTATCAAAGGCTATGCAGAAACATTTCACCACCAATTAACATTCTAATAAATAATGATATTTCAATTTTTTATCATCCAGAATAAAAATGCAATGTTCTTTACACTGACAAAAGAGCTTTACACAAGAAGAGAGCATATTACCACTTGGCTGCAATATAGCCTCCAACTATCTTCGTTAAACCCAAAATTGAAATAGTCTGATATATCTACTCCGGAATTCTTCCAAGGCTTGTTCTCGAATATATCAATATTTACATCTAATATGTTCCTGTAAGATTTGTAAATCCAGACATGTTAATGAAGAATCAACTAACATATGTAAGAGACAGCAGTTCCTATAAAGCATTAAGGCTGCAATTTGAAACCCCCTTTTCTATGTTCAGTACTTACCTAGCCCGAGGAAGTGAGAACCGTTGTCCACTTTGAGGTCCATTTAATCTGGACCCCATTCGTTGACAATACCCGTTGTCCTCCCAAGACAAATAACCTGCTGCTGCCACACATCCACTACCTTTAATACCACTTCCATATGCTGCAGGCTGCGATCTTAGATACTACAAACAAAAATCCACAGCAAGAATATATGTTATATAAACTAGAACCACAAGTTACGACATAAACAAAGCATTTCAAAACCTGCACTTACATTTCCCCGTTGACTACTAATACCAAAGTGAAAAATGTTGAAGTAGCCAAATAGCTTACTGGAATGACGTAATACCAAAGTATTTGAAAATGTATTCATATAAGTTATCGCATCAGCAAAAATTCCGCCAGATACACACAATAGCAACATTTAAAGTTGGATACATACTATTTCGCGCTATTGCTGTGAATTCTTACATGTTGCTCCAAATTTGACTATTTCAAGCGATAAAGGATAAATCCTAACCATTTTCCACCCACAGACTCGAAACTGACACCGAAAACTAAACATTCAAAGCACAATCCACATATAACATCATAAACAAACACTAAAAACTCAAATAACATTCACAAGTAATGCAACAACCTTGTAAGCCGAATGCGAATTCCCAACTCCCATAACCTCCTCCATATCCTCCTCTTCGTCTTCAAACTCCTTATTCCGCAAAACCGCATTATTCCGTAAACTCGCAAAACCCTCACCACTATCATCATCAACATTATTCAAAACTATATCCAAATCATCGTCATCATCATCATCACTTGATGATGGCGTCACCTGTTTATCATCTAAAACACTGGTATCATCTAGCTTTTCGATTACACACAGTGAAGGTGTATTTGAAGGTGAAAACTGTGGTGCAATGTTAATGGCGGAAATAGTTTCAGCTTCAACATCTGCATATAAATCACCGAAATCATCATCATCATTTTCTATTTCATTCTCCATTTTAATTTTAATTTTAATTTCAATTTCAATTTATTTATTGTTAGTATTTTTAGGTTTGATTTGAACAGAGATTATTGCATTTTTGAAGATTTTGAAACGTTTTGTGAGAGAAATAAAATGATTTTTTGTGTGAGATTTTTGTTGGACCAAAAACCCTAATGCTAACCATAAACCCTTTTGCCTTAGCTAGGGTTTAGGGGGTGTTTGGTTAAATTGATGAAGTAGCTTGTTATCACAAATCGAGTCCACGTGGTTGTAAAAAATAATACTCGTGTTTTTTATTTATTTATTTTGGTAAACAATTAAGAAGGGACAGTGATCCGTACACTATTAATTTTTATCCGTGTATCACCAAACATGCTTTAAAATGTTGTACTGTACAACAACTTAAAGCATATTTGGTTGTGTACAGATCATCATCCAGTTAGAACTCTTCTTTTTTATGAGCGTTCGTCCCTTCATTTGTTTTTCGATCGTGACCGTTGTCTATTGTTAAGTCCTGTAACTTGTCTCCTTAGGTAATTATCACGAATCGTTCTAGTGGTTCGTTATTTTCTCATAAATTATCTCTCTATCACATGAAATGAAAATTTGGGTAAAAATACACTACCCTGGTTAGCTTTTATGTATATATATAAAAAATAAAGTACAGACAATTTGACTGAATACCAGATTGATTATAACATCCTTACGCACCACAATGCGTCAATAAAGCAAAACAGCCAAACTAGACGTTACAAAAGTTACAAGCACATCTATAACGACTAGACGTTACAATGAAAGAAAACCACATGAAAAATTCAAAAATCCCTTCTTTTTTTTTTTTTTTTTTAAGTAAGTTTTTTCTCCTAAATTTTGTATTCATTATATTATATTGTATATATCCATTTAAACTAGAAAAAAAAACCCACCATAAAACTCTTAATCAATAAATATATATGGTTGTTTGTTTTAATATAAATGTTAACAAAAAAAAAATTATATATATTTGATATACCTAGTAATATAGTTTGTATTTTTTAGGATGTGGATATAAATTATTATGTGGATTGTGGATTGCATTTCTATCATCAATAGAAACATAGATAAATTTTAGAATTTTTTTTATGAAGGTATGTTTTTAATAATTTAATTATTAATAATCATGAAAAGTTAAAAAGTGTTGCTTATATTTAAATTAAGTATTTAGTAAGATTTACTTTTTTATAAAAAGCTAAAAAGTGTAAATTAGTGATAAAAAACACACAAAAAATGTAAATTAATGAGACTTTTTCTATAATTATTAATCAAATTAATAATTAAAATAACCTTTTTTTTTAAATAATATAATTTAATTAGTCGCATGTTTAATAACTTAATTTAGAGAAATTGAGAGTTATAATTGGTCAATTGAGGTTGTAT
Source organism: Solidago caesia (assembly GCA_028566075.1). NCBI lineage: Eukaryota > Viridiplantae > Streptophyta > Magnoliopsida > Asterales > Asteraceae > Solidago > Solidago caesia. The sequence continues at coordinate 9,932,761 of JAOXNX010000033.1, forward strand.
CCATTGTCTTTTAATATATATTAAGATTAAGATTAAGATTAAGATTAAGATTAAAATTATAGATAAATGAACAAGGATCAAAGATCAACCAAATAATAAGGAAAAAAGAACAAGAAGCTAGATGGTTTACGCATAGTGTCCTATACTTAAGTACATTGAGAAAGAGTTGGGTTATAGAAAATCTGAAATAAGTGACTCAAAAGTGTTTTAACTTTCGAGTCAATCCAATCCAACATTCCAACCTAACCCGTTTGTTTCATCCACAAACTAGAAAATGACCTATTTTGATCATTACTTGATTTCGATGTGAATTATATGTATATTTATTAGGTGAAATGAGTAATAGGTTCGAAACTTGCCAAAGTCAACTGAAAACAATGGAATGCAATATGTTTATAGATTAATCAATATAAATATGATTGTATTTAGTTATAACTAGATTTAGTCTCGTGTCAAAGACAATGAATTATTAAATAAATGTAAATAAAAAATCTTATAAATTCTAATTTAAAAATATAAGGAAAAGTAAATTGATAATTTAAATGTAAAGAATGTAAATAAAATCAAAATAAAATAATGTAATTCTGAAACAACATGTATTTTATTTCATCTTTTATAATAATTTTTTGTAGATGAAATTTATTTTAATATTTCTTTTTACCTTCCATTTTTTATGCATATTAACACCTTTAGATCCTTTTTGATTTAATTCGAGAGATTGCAACATATAATTATCCGTACGCCAGGTCCCTAATTAGTCAATTTATGTATATTTTAAATTATATTTAGTAAGATTTAAAAAGTGTTAATTATATTTAGTAAGTATTTAAATTAAGTATTAATAATGAAGATGTATCTTGTATAAATATTATTTTATTTTATTTTTTTGAAAACTAATTGATATATAAACTTTTATTATTATTTAAGGTTAAAAAATAATATATTGTATGTTAGGAATTTGATATTTACCAAAAAACAACCTGTTCGAATAATATAAATGTCATATATGGTATTTTAGTTTTTAATGTAACAAATTAAACTTTTATGCAATTGGTGGATTATTAAATATTAATTAATAAATATATATGGAAGTTTGTTTTAATATAAATGTTAACAAATTTTTTTGATATATTTTTGATATACCAAGTAATATAGTTTGTATTTTTTAGGATGTGGATATAAATTATTATGTGGATTGGATTACCATCATCAATTGAAACATAGATAAGTTTTTAAAAAAAAATTATGGAGATATATTTTTAATTATTAATAAAGATATATTTTTAGTAATTTAATTATTAATAATCATGAAAAGCTAAAAAGTGTTAATTATATTTAAATTAAGTACTTAGTAAGATTTATTCTTTTATGAAAAACTAAAAAGTGTAAATTAGTGATAGAAAACAAAAAAGGTGTAAATTAATGAGACTTTTTTTTAATAATTATTAATATAATTAATAACTAAAGTTTTTTTGTAGGCCCATATAATAAAATTTAGAATTTTAATTATCACACATGCAAAATTAATTTTAGGGTTCAATTAAGCTTTTTGATTGGTTAATAAGTTGTAAGGTTAATTGTCATATATAAAAGATAAAGATTATCTAAACTTGTTATTTGACGGCAATCAATACATAGATTTTCTTAAATTCAGATAGTTGAGGTATATAACAATAACGGATATATATATATATATATATTATTAATAGAAGAGCATAAAGATTAATCAAAAAATTTCAGCACAAACAGATATCAATAAGCAAATTCAGCAGGAAAAATTACATGAGCAGAATATACATAACAAATCCTATAAGTAATTTTTTTTCATTAATAACTTATTTAACAACGAAAAACGGAAAATCATGTAACTCTTCAGAAATGTAGAATACGTTAAGTTATGATTAGAATGGTTAGAAGATTGGGATTAGTTTTTAAAAATGTAATTAACTATGGTCAAAGGTCATAGTAAGAACGAACAAAGATTTTATGCATTTAAGGAAGAAACTTTATAAAAATGTTCAAATCATGTAACTGACCAATCAAAAACTTGCACGTGACAGCTCATATGGTTTGCCACGTATACACTTTTACATGATTTGAACATTTTTACAAAGTTTCTTCCTTAAATGCACAAGATCTTTGTTTGTTCTTACTATGACCATTTGACCATAGTCAGTTACATTCCCAGAAAACATGATAGAACCAATTTTTGATCAACACATAGCGTAGGATTTAAGCGACACGTATCATTTTAGTCTATAATTAATCTATATTAATAAAAAAAAAATAGATACCATGCATAGTTATATATTATACTAATCTCAATACACATACGATGTAGACTATATATATAATAAACTTAGGGGAATAAAAAAGAATTTAGAACTAAAGGAGTTTTTATTAAGTTATACGTCAAACGATAATAATTTGACTTTGCATCAAATGAACGATTTAAAGTTTGTTGATACAATATATAATCAACCAATGTTCATTACATTCCCATATTATATTATATTTTTTTAGAATTCCTTTGTGGGAATGAGTTTCATATTCAATTAGGTTATGCTTAACTTATTAAATAGTTTTAGTAAAATAATAATTTAAAACTAAGTAATATTTAATAAATGATGTCAGTTCAACTAGTTGATGCATCTTTGGTTTTTATCCACAAGTCTTAGGTTCAACTCTTTGGAGTGACAAGTCTAAGGGGGTTTTTTTTTCAAGAAATGTCTGTCCATCTTTTAAACCCTATGGGAAGGAGTGGAATTGGGAGAACCTCACCTTTATATGGTGAGGTGTTCCCTGATGTCGCTACTCGACGAACCATTCAAAAAAAATACATAGTAATTTTTAAATTTTATATTATATCTATCATCAATATAATAAAACAGGATTGAAGCATCCTTTGATCGGCACGTGGAACAGTATTTAAGCGACACATATCACTTTTAGTCTATATTAATAAACCATATTTTTAAATTTAAATATCATGTATAATTAAAACTATTATTTAATTAGTATATAAATAATCTAATATAATTAAATTCTTATTATTATACCGTTGCCATATAGACCAATATATAAATTAATCATTTGAAATTAAAATTCTTAATTTACTTATAAAAACAATGTTATTTAATAGTAATCATATTATTCTATAAGGCTTAGTACTTCAAAATGTAAGTAACTTTACACCTTTTATCATAGTGGGTATCCAACTTTAATCCAGTGCATTGTATGTAAGTAACTTGTTATTTTGATCGAATCATGTAAAAGTGTATATGTGGTAAACCATATGAGCTGCCACGTGTAAGTTTTTGATTGGTGCAAGTAAAAATGTTACATGATTTGATCAAAATAACAAGTTACT
>JAOXNX010000033.1:9941804-9955350 GCA_028566075.1 Solidago caesia
TTTTTTTTGTTATAAAATAACAAAACCATATATATATATATATATATATATATATATATATATATATATATTGTTTTACAATAACTTTTCAATATATATATATATATATTCGTTAGGTACATGATATTATTGTTAACATGATAATTATATAAGTCGTGAGAGGTTGTCAAAATCAATATATAATTCTGAGCATATTATTTGTAACTTTTATATTAAGGTTCATAAATCTTAGATGGAATCTCTCAAACCAAAGTGTTTATCACTCATTATTTATCTATTAATTTAATAAATCAAAATGTTTATGAAAGTAATTAAGCTTGTCATGACTTATGTTTATCATTTTCATAATTAATATTCACATTAAATCCGTGTCAACACAGATTATTTATTAAAATTTTCATTATCAATACCCTTGATAGTTAAGTTGCCAAATGACAATGATCCATTGGTTTAGTGGATGAGTCACCCGGGTTTTTTCCTATAGGTGTATGTTCAATCCTTGCCAAGTGCAAGTTCCCCTATTAATTTCCAGTGGTGTAAGGAAGCCTAGGTGATTTTTTCTTTGGTAGCCAACTCAGTTAAGAGGAAACGGAATACGGTTTAGACAACCTAGCTACTGCCCAATGCTAAGAAGGTCCTCACCTTTATATGGTGAAGAGTGCGTTTGCATTATAAATGATGTGCACATGTCAAAAAAAAAAAGAATGAAGTTAAGCTAAAATGTTTAATAAAGAGTTGATGAGATTTGAACAAAAGTGTCCCTTCGAAATTGTTTTTTTATAAAAGTTATGCTTAAGTTTTTCCATCTTCAAATATATTATAACTTGTTCATTTTATGAAAATTATATGCCAGCTTTTACGTTAATGATTTGTAGAATTTCAAAGAAATGGTTTAAGCAACAACAAAATAGAAGAGAACAAAATAAAGTTGAAAAAATGACACCTGAAAAATCAGAACTTAGATATGTACAAAAATTAATCATATGAAATCGAATACTATTACTTATAAGCAAATCAAAACCCATGGCCACTTGCACTTAACCCCTTAACCACTTGTTTTCTTTATATTTTTTTTATTCTTTTTCGGTCTCAGGTGGTTTTGGTATAAAAAAACCGGTACGGAACCGATACCGATACCATAACTTCGTCTTGGCATTCGGTTCTTACATTGATAGTTTTCGATTTTTGTACCAACCGGTTCGGTTCAATACGGTATCCAAAACCAAACCCTATTTTTAGCATCCCCACGTACAAAACCAATAAAACGTATTGCCACGTTACACTTATATTTCTAATAAAAAAGAAACTAGAATACAAAATCTTAAGATTATATTTGTATCCTTGTAGATAGAATATCATGTACTTACTAGTATTATAATTTACTAAGATTGATAATAATTATGTCTACTATGTGATTCGAAACCTATTTTATTTGTTGATACACGAATCTGTTCAGACAGCAATTGAAATTATTCCATAATACTACAATGTAAAACAAATACGTATAATTTTGTTTATTGAATTCCGAAAGAGTTCAAATCAAAGATTCTTTTAGATTTTGTCTGCGAGTTTGTAAAAGTTTAACGTTGTCGAAATTTCTATAAAATACTTCAAAAGACCTTGATCCTTATTTCTAACGTATTATGTTTGAGTGTTTGACTTCTTTTTTTTTTTTTAAAGATAAACAATCATAATAATAACAATGAATATTAAGTGGTACCTGTACAATGATGGGGACTAATACTTTAAACAGTTCTAGAAAAAATTGTAATGTATCACATGTTAATTTTTTTTTTTTTGTAAAAGAATACCCGTTGATTTTCATATAACAACAATAATTAACAATGTTCGTACAAATAATGTGGATGACTTCCACATTAGCTCACATATGTGACATACAACATATATGTTAAACAAGCTAGTAAGCACGACTACTAGACAACTACATACTTATTTCAAATGATAAGAATTAGACACAAATCACATGTTAAAATTTATGATATAATCAAATAACTAACTTACAATATTTTTTAATTTTTTTTTAAAACGACGAGTTAATAATCGAGTACCTTAACTAAATACAACTGTTTGTACACAACCCACCCATAGGCCATAACCTTAACTAAATGCATGTCACCCCACTCATAACCTTATGATGTAGATTGTAAAATAGATAAACAATTGAACATGTTGATTCATAAGAATATCAGGAACAATTCTTCTAATTATCGTTGATGCATGGGAATACCGATAATCAGGAAATTCACACACTAACACACACTTGTGATAGGGAGAAAATAACTTTTCATATTTCTGATAACTGAATAGTCTCCCATGATTACATGCATATAAAATGAAAGGCAAAATTCGAATGAGCCTTAAAATACAAGTGGGCAGAAAGCTAGGCCAAAATAAAAGTCCAATAAAACCGAAAACAAGTATAAAAGTCTAAAAACTCATAGAAAAAGGCATTTTTGAGCCCGAATATTGACAATTATTACACTGCTTGACATAACGATCCACTTCCTTCCTCATAGTAGGCCAGATATAAAAAAGTTTGCACCAACTGTAAAGTACGATCACGACCAACATGCCCTTCACCATGTAACTCAATGATTTTCAAGCGAAGACTGGAATCAGGGATAAATAGTTGATTTCTTTTGAAAAGAAAACCATCATGTAACAGAAAGTATGACTTCTGCCCAAATTGCACACCCTACAAAACAACTGAAAAATACGGTTCAATAATTAATTGCTCACGAATGACATCCAGACCGGGTACATCAACTCCCATAGATACAAGCAGATTACTCCTCATGCTTAAGGCATCAGCAACTCGGTTTGAAATACCAGTCTTGTGTTTGACCACAAAAGTAAAGTTTTTAAGAAATGCTAACCAACATCCATGCTTATGAGATACCTTGTCTTGTGTGCGAATATGCCTTAAAAAATCATGATCAGTGAACAGAACAAACTCTTTATGAAACAGATAGTGACGCCAATGCTTTACAGCTTAGACCACTGCATAAAACTCCAGGTCATAAGTACTATACCTCAACTTTGGCCCTGTTAATTTCTCACTAAAATAAGCAATAGGTCTACCACCTTGACTGAGAAACCCACCAATTCCAACCTCCGAGGCATCAGTATGAAGTTCAAAAACTTGAGAAAAGTCAAGCAATACCAGAATTGGTGCTATAGTGAGCTTGTCTTTTATAATCTGAAAAGTCAACTATGCCTCCTTTGTCCATACAAATGTCTTCCCCTTCATGCAATCTGTCACTGGGCCATAATAGAACTAAATGTAGGATGAACCGTCTATAAAAAGAAGCAAGTCCATGAAAACTACGGACTTCGGTAATGGTAGTTGGAGCTGGCCAGTTATGAATATATGTTACTTTAGATTCATCCCCCTACATCCCATCACCAAAAACAACATACCCCAAAAATAGAACTTTAGGGGTCATGAACACACATTTATTTTTTTCCGCATAGAAACTATCACTGAAAAGTAAGGCCAAAACTTGCCTAATATGCATGACATGCTCAATGATAGAAGCACCATAAATAAGAATATCATCAAAATACACAACCATAAACTTCCTAATAAAAGTCCTGAGCAACTAATTCATTACACACATAAAAGTGCTAGGTGCGTTTGATAAACCAAAAGGCATCACCAATCATTCATACAACCCTTCACGGGTCATGAAGGCAGTTTTCCATTCATCACCAGATCTAAGACAAATCTGGTAATACCCACTTTTCAAATCTAACTTTGTGAAAATAGTAGCACCACTAATCTGGTCAAGCAAATCATCAAGTTGAGGAATAGGAAACTTGTACCTCATAGTGATCTTATTAATGGCTCGGCTGTCAACACACATACGCCAAGTGTCATCCTTCTTTGGAGTCAATAATGTAGGAACAACACAAGGGATCATACTATCACGAACATTGCCCTTAGAAATCAACTCCCAAACCTGTCTACGCAACTCTTCATACTCTTCTGGGCTTATCCTGTAATGTGGCCTAATTGTGAACCAGGATCCAAATCAATATGATGTTGGATGTCATGCAAAGATGGCAATCCATCGGGCAATTCATCAGGAAAAACATCAGAAAATTCCTCAAGTAAAGGGACCATAGCGTCAGGAATTTTGTCCTCTTCAACCACTTCTTTACCTATCAACACAAAAATATCATCCCCCCACCTCCAACTCATCCTCAAACTGAGAAAGAGTCAAAAGGGTACCAGTGGGTTTGGTGGCTACTTTTAGGCAACAAAGTTATCTTCACATTATCAAATAAAAAACTAAAAGTATTAGACCGCCTATTATGTTCTATTCTGCGATCATATTCCCAAGGCCTACGCAACAATAAATGACATGCATCCATGAAACCACATCACACTAAACATCATCCTTATATGTTTTACCAACAGAGAAAGAAACAAGAGTACGTTTAGATACTGTTACCTCGCCTCCCTTCTTGAGCCACTGGAGTTTATAAGGCTTGGGACGATTCTCTGTTTTCAAGCCCAACTTTTTGACAGCCTCTTTAGAAACTAAATTATCACAGCTTCCCGAATCAATAACAAAAGTGCAAACCTTCCCCAACATAGTACATGTTCCCTTTTAGTGAAGCACCTTTTGTTACTCTATCTTGGCCCTCTAAATACATAATAGTTTGTTCTTCCACACTTGAGCCCGCATCACCTTAACGAAATACAACTGTTTGTACACAACCACCTTCTCTGTTCTTAATTCACCACAACCGGCGACAACTACCAACCATCTTCCTTAATGACTGTCAAAAATTACCCAAAGCATAAATCAAAACCAAAAAGTACACAAAAAGTAGCTACTGTGTCACAGTACACGTTCATTATATTACTACTCTATTTAAACAATTCAATTAGAAACATAGAAACATAGTATAAAATTATAGAGAGAAATATTCAAATAGTTGATATTCAAACTAGCATTTACCATCAAACTAGAATATAAATGATAATGCTACACATGGAGATGGTGACATGGATCCAAACTTATTTCTCTCACTTAATGTCATATTTTCATTTTACAGAGCTAAAATAATTCATTAACATTCGAGCATTTTACATGGAAATAAAAGACAAACGAGCAACAAGTTACGTCGTCAATCCTTTTTGTATAGCAAAACCAACACGTTTAAAAAAACTACATTCATAGATCTTGGCGTCATAACGTTACTGTACATGACCCGTTGGAGCTTGCCAAGTAACTCAACGGCTTCAGGTGCGAGAAAACCAAAGGTATCGAATGCAAATGGTATAAAGACGTGTTAGTTGTCAAGACACGCCTTCTCGTGTTTCGTCACTTTCCCTGAATCAGCTTTTAAAGTAGCATGACTCGCTGTGAAGCTGCACCCTAAGCCTACAAGAGGGGAGACCCCTGTTAGATCCACACAAGCATGTTTCTCCCATCCATCAAAGACCAAAATTTTAGTTGGTCTGAGAGTTGATCTTTCTTCCAAAAAATCAGTCAAGAAATTCACCGGCGATTCTTTCTTGGCAGAAATCCCAACACGCTTGAAAATGTCAAAGAGAACATCCCTACCCAAATCGTGTAGGTATTTGAACCCGGGAGCTCTCTACAATGTACCGTATGTTCCCCTTCTTCCCAAAAGAATCTAAACACGCCTTTCGACAAACATGACATATCTCACCAATAGGAAATAAGGGGATCATGAGGCGGTATTTGAGAATAGTATGATACTTCACCGGTGACATATGTTGCCCTAACTCATCTATAGGGATGACAATGAGAAAATCCTGAACACATGGTAACTGTAAACACTTAAATATGATTTTTGTCTAATGGTAATGTCAAAGTGTACCATAATCATATTTGTAAGATAAAACGTAAATTAAAATATCATTTTTAATAAAGGGTAGTGATAATGTATTTTCTTTCTACCAATCAAATTGTACCCTCTAACCAACCAAACCAACAAACCATCAACCAATCTCTCCATTTCATCAAAATAAAACCTACGCATTTAAAAAAAATAAAATAATATATATCTCTCCAGCTAACCATCTCTCTGTTTCTTGAACATAAAACCCATATATATACATACAAAAAATATGTCTTCTCTTTCACATATATATATATGTAGCACCCCCATTTGTTTTCTTCACATCACAGGGTTTGTCTACAAAACCCACACACACAAACACACACATTTGACGTGTTTCAACAAATTCTTACACACCCAGGTAAACCCACAAACACACACACTTAAAAACCTTTCTCTGTTTTGTTTTTTTTCTTTTTTTTTTTTCATGCAAAAGATCTTGGTTTTTGTTTATATTTTCACAAGATTTTTAATCCAGTTTAGTTTGATCTATAGATCTAAAGTTCAGTGGGTATTTTTTTTTTAATGATATCATTGTTTATATGATTTGAAACTGAGTGAATGTTGTTTGTGTATATTTTATGATGATATGATTTTGGTGATATATGTATAACATTTAGGATCCAATTGATAAGCAGCAAAAATGTGATGTATATTCCTGATCCTAGTGGGACCCACAATCTATAATAATGTATATCTTATTTTTGTTGGAAAACATATTTGAAGTAAAAGTTGTTTATTGCTACAATTATGCTATGCTTATTATGTTTGTTTTCTAAAATTATTGTCCAACTTAGAGGGTGTTTGAGTGAGATTGCTTATTTTTCTGCTTATTTGCGTATTGCTTGTTATTTTAAGCAGATTAGTAAAATAGCAAACACTATATTAGAAACTGTTTATCTACTTATTTAATAAACTAAAGTGCTTTTAAATAAGCGGGTAGATACCTGCTTATTTTTTCAGCAGGAAAAACGCTTATAAATAAGCAATCTCAAACACCCCCTTACTGTTTTAGATTGTACTATTTCCCGTTAAGTTTTTGGCACTACAATTATATAAGAAGCAGTAAATAAATGAGAAAGAGGTCTCAGGTTCAAGTCCTACCCTAGACATATTTGGGGGTGGCCACAAGTATTTACTTTCCACCTATGGTGGGCTTGGGTGAGTTTTTCTCTCCGGATTGGGTGATAGGGGTTTATCATCGAGGGGTTAAATTGGCATTTATTCTGTGAGGGGCTTTCTAGCGCGGACCCGGTTAAGACAGCGTATGCTAGATCTCCTGACATTCGCAAGTAATTCACACCTTTAAAAAAAAAAAAGAGGAAAAAGTAAGAGTAGGTGCGTTATATTTTATCCAAACCGTATGTTTTTGTATAATGTGTAGTTATTTTGGGACCGAGGGAGTATGTTAGATTTTAGTATATAAATGCTAGATTAATTTTGATGTATCATAAGTTGCATTTTACAACTATTTAATCCATGTTTAGTTTTTTGTGTTCTAGACCCAAAAATGAGAATATTGGCAATTGTCATTTAACTGATATTAGAAAAAATGTACTCTACTTAATGAATAATGTAGCCCACAACATAATTAGACTTTTTTTTTTTTTTTGCTAAAGTCAAATGGATTAATGGATTACTGGCGAACATCAAATTTGACCAGATTTTAACTTGATTTTAGAGAAATAGGCTGTGGACAGTTTATACTTAACAAATGGTTTAAGTAAGTGGTTTAAGTTTGGAATAAAAAAGTAAAAGTATGTGTGCCAGTTTTGAATTTAAAAGCATACTAGATTTGAAATTCTGAAGTTAAGGTATAGTTTGATGTTAGGACAGTGTGAAAATCATACGAAAACACTTTTCGTGTGGAATGTATGTCTTGTGAAATCTACAGATTTTTCTGCCATCTTGTCTGCATCACCCTGAGGTTGATGGCTTTTATATATAGGTTCATAAGATACCATTAGTTGTCATTATTTAAATTTATTATTGGTATCATTACACATTTACACGTTTAATAAACATTGAAAACATTTTTCAGAAGTTATGTGCCTAGTTAGAAGTGTATTTTTTTAAACTAATAAGGCTGCTGCTTATAAAAAGGATGACAAATAACCTCTTGTCATTAGTTATTTGAAACAAGATCTTAGTTTTTGCTATCTACAGGTGTTTTTGAGAGAGCACTAATGGCGACCGGGCAACTGTTTTCCCGTACAACACAAGCATTGTTCTATAACTATAAACAGTTACCAATTCAGCGGATGCTTGATTTTGACTTCCTTTGTGGTATGTGTACCGTTATACTCAATGTACTTCAAAACTTGTTGCTTTTGTGTTTTTATAAAAATATTCGACTTTTGACTAACATTTGCGAAAATGTTGAATCATATAGGGAGGGAAACACCTTCAGTTGCTGGAATCATTAACCCTGGTTCCGAGGGATTTCAGAAACTATTTTTTGGCCAACAAGAGATTGCCATTCCAGTTCATTCAACGTATGTTTTGTTTTTACTTCCCATGTATATCTCCAAAGTCTCCAATATTGATATGGTCGGTGGGGGCTGATAATGAGTTAGCTATCCATTAATAAGATAGTCAAACTTTAAGATGATTCTAATGCTCACTTCCCATGGTCAACAACTGGTTTCTTGCTGTTATGTGATACTACTTTAATTGTGCAGTGTTGAAGCAGCTTGTGCAGCACATCCGACCGCCGATGTCTTTATAAATTTTGCCTCATACAGAAGGTCAGTTCTAGTTGATTTTGTCATCATTGAAGGGTATTCTTGACTTTTGTTAATAGTCAAACATATCTTGTTAAGCTTTTCTTTTAGTTTTAATTCTGCTGTGTTCACAGTGCCGCTGCTTCATCCAATCTTGCTCTCAAACAGCCCACAATCAGAGTTGTGGCTATTATAGCCGAGGGTGTTCCTGAATCCGACACCAAGGAATTGATTGCATATGCAAGATCAAACAACAAGGTAAGGAAATATGGATGCTATTCTTTACACTTTACAGTATGGGTGGAAAATTGGGTGTGCCGGACAGGTTTGCTAATGGGTCAATTAGAACCTTTATTTTTTCACTTCTTCAAGTTGGAGACATGTACCTGTCTAGATGGATACCGCTTTATCATTCCACTAAAAAGATAGTTTTTTTTTGTGAGTTTTATGGTGCTATACATAACAAAATGAATTATTAAATGTAGTAGTGTGTATCCTGAAAAATGTTTGTTTTATGGTGCCGTGCTGGAATATCACTGGATCAAGCATTGTTGGAGCTGAGATTAGAATGAACTTCAACTTGAAATATTTAATTGAAATTTCTTTCAAGCATAAGCACGGCCTGTTTTGCAGGTTGTTATAGGTCCAGCAACAGTTGGCGGTATTCAAGCCGGAGCATTTAAAATTGGTGACACTGCAGGAACAATTGATAACATTATACAATGCAAACTTTACAGGCCTGGATCTGTTGGATTTGTCTCCAAATCTGTATGCACTCATTCTTTATCCTTATCATCTCCCTAGACCTAAGTTTTGAACTAAAGTTCATTTTTTTTTTTGGAAAGGCAACTAAATAAATCTACAAAAAAAGATTCACACATACTTATAAAAAATTAAATTTCCACCATGGGACTTGAACGCACAACCTATAGGTTGATGGGTCATCACACATACTACATGAACTAAAGTTCATAGATATCACATTGTTTTGTAGCTTTTAAAGTTATCACGGAAAATGAATTTATGCTTGCTTGAACTGCAGGGTGGCATGTCAAATGAGTTGTATAGTACAATTGCGCGTGTGACTGATGGACTCTATGAAGGTAGCTAAACACAAAAGCTTTAGTTTACATACTCCTCGAGGTGGAAAAATGGGCGGGTTGTGTGGATTGGATAGCAAAATAGGTGTGGGTTGAAATGGCCAATGCTCAAATTTCTTATAGTAGTTAATGCGATAAACTTTAATCATAAAAAAGAGATAGTGTCAGAAGAAAAGTTAATACCTGATTACAAAGTAACATTATTTGTACAATAATAGTTACATGTTGAATATATCAGTTTATGGAGTTATTTACATAGCATATATGCTTTCGATGTCTTTCGACCTCTTTGACAGATTTGACTTGTTCCCTTTTTGGCTATTTTTTTTATTTGACTCATCTGTAATGGACAAAACCCAGATTGGTCCGTTTAAATGTAAATGGGTTGTTATTGCTACCTCTATGTTAACTTTCCTATGAAAATCACAACCAATTTTTATTTCATTTCTTGAAATATCCAAGGGAAATATATCTCTATTATAGCCGTTGTAGTCTTTACCTTTATTATGTCAAGCCCGATGTTGCAAGTTGCTATTTTGATACAAAAATGCATTGTCTCTTGATACGTTTACTTAGTTTTAAATGGCCTTTTTTTGTTAGGTATTGCCATTGGAGGAGATGTTTTTCCTGGTTCTACTCTTTCTGATCACGTTTTGCGGTTTAACAACATTCCTCAGGTACCTTGTTATGTAATTGGGGATGTTCTAGATTATATTATACCCTTTTTATTATTGAAGATGACATTTAAATAATGGGTGCTTTCGGTCTACTCAGGTGAAAATGATTGTGGTACTTGGGGAACTTGGTGATCGAGATGAGTACTCCTTAGTTGAAGCTCTTAAATCTCGAAAAATCAATAAACCATTGTGCGCATGGGTCAGTGGAACGTGTGCTCGACTCTTTAAGTTTGAACAAGCTAAAAATCAAGCACTCCAGGATGCTGGACCTTATATTGCGTGAATTACTTAGATAAACTAAATGGGTTCAAGGAGAATTAGAAAGTCAATGAAAACAAGCATATACCAGGTTGGAATGAGAGCTCAAGTATTGCTTGGTACTAAGTTTTGTCGAGTTATTGCATGATATTCATCAAGAATTAATATTCTTTTCCATATAGAGCTGGCCATCTTTTTCCCATTTTTCTTTTCTTATTTGTCCAGCCAAATCCCAGTTAAGATTTTGTTGGTATTCTATGTTTTAGTGTTTTATTGATTCCACGATCGAGACTGATTTGGTTTATCTGTTTGATCAATTCCATGAGATCGAGACTAATCCAGTTTATGCTTTGACCTGGTTTTGGTTCCTGATTTGTTGATAGTTATATTGCGGCTATGGGAGGAAAAGAGGATGGAGTGATGGCAGGAATGGTGGGTTGTGGACTCGTGAAGTCTGTTGTCTTAGTTTCAGGTTTCCTGGCATCCTGCATACTAGATATTGAGTATGATGCTCGAATATGTGAAAAAGAGGCTCATTTCATTTGGAATCAACGTATAGATGTCCACACCAGTCATGGAGCTTATATGCGAAAAAGGTTTTGATAGGAGTTAGGTGCAAGACCTCTTCGAAGGGCACTCACTCTCATAGTTGAAGATCCTTTTAAGTGAATCACTTCTTAGTCGAGAGTTTAAGCATGGTGACACTGCTATTATTGAGTTTGATGGGTCAGGCAGTCCAGTCATCACTAATGTCGAAAACTAATTACTAATATTATTATTATGTCAGAGAAACGTTTAATGTACAAAGTGATTCATATAGATGGTGTATAAGTGTATATATTAGCGGAAGACATACAGGTTTAGAGACCCAAATTATATTCTCTTTCATTGTTATATTCATTGACATTGTTGTATAACGAAGAGATCTCTCATTCAAGGTTTAATAAACTGCTATTTTCTATTCCATGATTGATCATTTATAGTTGAAAGTTGAAACCAGTTTATTTTTACAATACGAAATGTTGTGTTTATAGCTCCATTTCCATTTTTCAATTTTGTAATGATGATTTACAATAAGAAAGGTTGTGTAGCTCCATTTCCTTTTTTCAATTTTGTAATAATCAAATTATTTTGTAGATAGTGGCAAGATTATTTTTTTAATTTGTTTTTGTAAATTTGTCAATCCTGCTAATTGTATGATTGTAGAGGACTTTGGACTAAGATAAAACTCAGATTTGAATTCGTTGTTAATTTCATATGATGATACCAAAAGACATGTTGGGTCCTTCTATAGAAGGTCCAGGTCCATTGAACAACAAGGTTAAAGTTATTTGATCGCTCTAAATCTTTTAATCAAGATAAAAGAAATATGTATTATTATTTTCCAATATCTTAGCTTATATCACATTTCATTCGTTTTTTAAATAAAATATTGAAAACTTTATATTAGATTTTTGTTACAGTTACGCTAATTATATATGCTCAGATAGGTTACAAACTCTTGATGTGAGCCGGAGAACGTAATCAACTTTGAAATTAGTTATTTTCGTTAAAGTTTTAGGCTTCATCCTAAGCATTCGAGTTAGTTTAGAAGTAGGAGTCAGATAGATTGCCGTTAAAAAAAATGTATATTTGACACAAGAACCGAAAACATGATAACTTGAAAACAAATGCAACCGCATACTTTAACCATTTAAAACTGCCAACACAAATTTTAACTACCAGAAACAAGTATCACATTGTAATTGCCGTCACAACATCTCCGGCGTTGTAAATTGTCTCCGCTGCAATGCGCGGGTACTAGATTAGTTGGCTATAACAGAGCTTCCAAAATCTTCCTCAAAATTAAAGAAATCAATACTTTTTAATTGGTTAATAAGTTATTAAAACAATCGTATAATAAAAATATAACTTTTAACAATATAATACAATAAAGACCGATAGTTTTTAAATGTAAATTGTAAAACAGTAAGGGGATAAAAACACCGGTTCAATCATGACTGGGTTATTGCCTTTTTAACTGTTTGCAAAACCGGATTTTTTTTTCACGTTTCATAACATAAACACATGTGTAAAACGGACGTGGTCAGCAAGCAAAACTAAACTTGGCCAACAAGAATTACTTTTCCTTATTTATTTATTTTATTTTTTTTGTTTCGAACGGCAATTTCTCTAAAATAATCCTAAAAAAAAAATAAAAAATCCCCCCAGTTAAGCGTTTTCTTGATCGCTCCTGAAACCCAATTCGATCAACCAGTAAACCAAATTTTGAATCATTGAATACGATGAAGACGACTGACCAAAAGTTGTCCGATACCGATACTGATATCGAATATTTACGAAAAGTGTCAAGACAGAGATATCTAAAGGAAAGAGAGCAAAAGAAGTTGGCAGAATTCATAGATGGTATACGAGATGAAGAGGATCTATTCGGGGGTGGCAAATTATCGAAAACCGAACAATGTGATCTGAGTCACAAGAAGGAAATATGCGAGATAATAAAGAAGAGGGCTCGAGATAATAATGATGATGATCATAAGGAGTATCGAATACCTGATGCTTATGACGAAGAAGGACGTGTTAATCAAAAGAAAAGATTTGGTGTTGCAATGGAGCGGTATAAAGACACCAAAGATGATGATGATGATCATGTTCAGATGAGAAAACCGAAACTTGAATCTGGGTCGAAAAATAGAAGGAAATCCGGAGATGAATATGAGCTTGTGTTTGACGATGATCTGATTGAGTTTATACAAGGAGAAGTTATGGGAGATATGGATGTCGATCATGATAAAGAAAAGCGCGAAAAGTATCGGGGAATGTATGGACGTGAAAAGCTTTTGGAAGAGAGGAAGACGTTGCCTGTGTATCATAGTCGAGAGCGATT
>JAOXNX010000033.1:10076238-10093244 GCA_028566075.1 Solidago caesia
TCTTCGTGCATCAGTATATATACTTGAGCTCAATGAATCTTCGAACATCAATTTTATCATGATCTAATAGTCAAGATCTTATGTTATTTGTTTTACTTTAATATTTGTTTTACAATAAACAACTCCTATATATGTGTGTATATATATATATATACTAGCATAGTGTCCGCACATTATGCCAGGAGTAAATATTTTCTATTGGTAGCATCTGATGACTTTTTATAGTGGTTCTTGTAGATAATGTAATAGTTGAGAAGATAACGTAATTTGTTACATTATTTTTTTTGAAAAAAAAATTCAATGAAAAGGTTATTTTATGTGTATTGAGAAAAAAAAATTTACGTCACTTTATGATATATTTTGGGCCAACTTTTTTTTTTCCTTTCTAAGTAAAATAAAAAAAAACAATTTAACTTCTATGCATACATCGATCATCGATGTAGTTCAAATAGTCATTATAAATCTGGTATTTTATGAGTATATCCGTATAAAGCCCAATCGGTGTTGTGTTACATTGAAACTAAAAATGAGCCTGATAGCTTTTGGTTTTTGCTTTGGTTGAAATTCAAATTGATAAAACCTGGCCCATTAGAATAGAATCATAATGGCCCATGTACCGGTCCTAGTAAGTAGTAAGCCCCTCCCTATCTTGACGCTATCATCTCCTCATCCTCACTGTCACATCAGCTTTCTCTCTCCAAGATATAAGCCCCTCCCTATCCTGACGCTATCATCTCCTCATCCTCACTGCCACATCAGCTTTCTCTCTCTAAGATACACCAAAAAACTACCCCCTCCCTATCATACCTCCTTCATCATCTCATCCCCAATAAAAAATAATTAAACACACTCACATACATATTAATATCCATTTCGATCTATTTCGTAAAAAAAACGGGTGTTGACGACGAAGGCCCACGATGGGCTGCTGCCTAGCGTGTCATGCTCGTCATTAAAGACGACCAACTACGATATGCTACATAGGGACCGGCCTAACAAAATAAAAACAAAGTTTTGGTATAATTGATGGGTTCCATGTTTCTTGGGGGCTTTATCCCGTTTCGAACCCCCCTCCCCCCTCACCCTTTGTGTTTTCTTTCTTTAAAAAAAAATAAAAAAATTACATTTCACCCACTTTTTTTTCTTTCTTTTTGATTTTTAAAATTTATACATATAACCTTCAAGTTTTATATTTTATAGAATTGATATATATTACTTTTAAATTGTTAATATCTAATATTTTAAATTAAACATGTTTTTATATACAATTAATTTAATTGACATGTTTTTAATTAAATAATTAATTTAACATGTTTTTATGTATACTAGAAGAGTACATGCGTAATGCGGTGGTTTTTTAAATTTTTTTTTGTAGGTGGTGTTAAATAAAATTTAATAATGGTTGTCATATCTTTGTAAGTGGTGTAATAATATAAAAAAATATTATTCCGATTAATTAAACAATTTTATTATTATTTTTCATAATTAAAAATTATAAAAATATAACTTATAATAAATTATATTGATAATTAAATAAGGTAATTATATAAGAAAAAAGTTTAACTAAATAGTGTTTTATAAGGGCGTTGGCAATGGATCAGAGATGGCACGAGAGAGATGAGATCTCTCACTAGAATACCACCACCATTGCCGAGGGATGCGTGAGAGGTAGAGAAGTGGGAGATGGCTCTCGTGCAAGAGATAAATGTTGAGAGCCGTTGGAATGTGTAAGTTTGTTTGTTTGTTGTATTTAATTGTAGTAAGAGATTAGATGCAGTGAGAGATGACATTACCAACAAAATTGTAGTGAGAGATGAGAGATGAAAAAGGTAATAATGAAGTGGCATAAGGGGATTGATTGAGAATGAGATATGTGATCTATCGTGAGATATCCATTGCCAACGCCCTAAGGTATTATAGATAGTTAATTTGTGTTAGTATTATTGCTATTATTTTGGGGTTTTTTTATAAATATTTTGTTTTATCATTTTTAAGAAAAAAAAATATCTACGATAGTGTGTTTGTCCACGGTAACACAAACGAACAACCTATTTAGTAATAATTAACATTAATAAAACAAATAAAAAATTTTGGCCGTAGTTTCTCGACTGTCCCCAAAATCCTGAAAAACCCTCGTGCGTGCGCTGTATCTATATATTCCTATATATCTATATCTATATATAAATATATAATAATGGAGACCACCACCCATTCAAATTTGAACTTACGACTGTCACTCACTCACTCTCCATTTCAATTTCCTCTCTTCTTCTTCTTCTATAATTGATTCACAGATACATACATACATACATCCTTTAATATTTTTTTCTTTCTTTTAACATTTTTGGATCTACATTTCACATAAGGTATCTTTCTTCTTCTTCTTCTTTTTTTTTTTTTTTTTTTTTTTTTCAGATTTCATTATTTATTCAAACAATTCAAGATTTTCATATAATTCTATTTACTCATTTTTTGTTGAATGAATAATAGTCCACTTTTGGTTTGTTGTTTGACATTATTTTCTTTGCATATGTTTTGTGCTTCTTAATTTACAGCTAATAGTTGGTACTTATTTTTGACTTTTATGTTAACTTATCAAAAAAAAAAAAAGATTTTTTGAATATTTTTTATATGAGTTTTTTTAAAAAAAATAAAATTAATTTAAGTTTTTTTTCTTTTATATGTGCTTGATTAATGTCACACACTCACCTACTTTTGTGTTCTTACTTTATATGCAAACAATTATGTCTGTCATTTTTGCTTTCTCCTTACCTTTTATTTATTTAGCTGTCATTTTTATTTTTATTTTTTTAAGT
Source organism: Solidago caesia (assembly GCA_028566075.1). Lineage (NCBI taxonomy): Eukaryota > Viridiplantae > Streptophyta > Magnoliopsida > Asterales > Asteraceae > Solidago > Solidago caesia. The sequence goes on from JAOXNX010000033.1 coordinate 10,079,055, forward strand.
TGAAATTCTGTTTTTCTTGAAGTTTATATAATGTACTAGAATTCATGAGATGCAATAATTTTAATCACATTTTGAATTCAGGGTTTTGTCAACATTGAGGATTTAGTATCTGGGAAACAAGTTTTATTTTATGATTGAGTGAAATTCTTGATCTTTAAGAATTAAGCTCAAATGGGTCATGGTCCGATTAAAGACGAAGATTTCGTCATTGATCTCGAGAATGGTACTCGTAGGCCGGAAAATGAAAGCCTTGATGATCAGTTAATGAGTGTAGATGATAGTTTCGTGAGTTTGAGTATCGGTCCACTAGATAACGTTTTAAAAGTGGTGATTGACTCAAAGGTGAGTGTAGAAAAGGAAGTCGATTTTACTGTTAAGAAGATTGGGAAAGAGAAGCGTAAAAAGGCTTCAAGTGCGAAAAAACCACCAAAACCACCTAGACCTCCTAGGGGCTTTTCATTGGATGCTGCTGATCAGAAGCTTATCAAAGAGCTTGCTGAACTTGCTATGATGAAACGTGCAAGAATCGAACGAATGAAGGCATTGCAGGCGAAGAAAGCCTTAAAGGCGGCTTCATCGTCTTCGTCGTCAATGAGTGGTGGTAGCTTGTTTGCTATGCTCTTTACAGTTATCTTTTTCCTGATGATGCTTCTCCAAGGTAATATATTACGATTTAGTTGTTAATTAGTAGCATTTATCGTCATATTGATGTATTGTTTACAATGTACGAAATGTTCCCCTGACACCCGATATTAGAATTTTTCCACATTCATTTGTAGAAAAACAAGTGTAAGAGAAGAAATTATTTATGTAAAACACGACTTTTACATACTTCGAATTACTTTCATGAAACAATATACGAAATTCGTTTGCCATAAGTTTGAAATTATGCAGGAGTTGTGAGGCTTCATAGACTTCTTCATTTGATTCTTAGCATGTTAAGCTTCATATAATCTTTAGAAGATACAATTATACTAATGTAAAGTATAGGAAAGTGTGGCATTGAATATGACCCAACATAGCATATGCCTCTTTGCATCAAGATAATGTCCCTCAAATATGTTGGTCTTGCCCTACATGGATATAAATCCAAAAGTCACCGAAAAATCTTTGACAATGTCTCTTACTGTTTTTTACTTCCTTTTAATATATAAGATTATCGACTGTTACTCTAAAACCGAAGCTAAATCACTACATTATATTTTGCAGGAATGTCCTGCAGAAGTCCGGGTGTGACTTCTATTGGTTCTCCGCAGACAGCTCAAACAAACGAGAATGGTCTAGTATTTATACAGGAGCAACTCAACCCATCTGCTAGTGATTCCATTTTACCACATACTCGATCTTCAAAGTATGTAAACCAATCATACTATCTTTTGATAAATGCGTCTTACAGAAAATTTTGCTTGATGAAAATCTAATGACCCGTTTTGATTGGTTTTTTGCAGTTTATTTGAAAAGATTTCAGGTTCAGCTTCTGCTAGCAGGAAAGTACTGTAGCTGAATAAGAACAGTACTCCATGTATAGGAAACGTTAGTTCTAATTGTGGTCTGTTAGATTAGTCCTTTTTTGGATATAGATATAAGCAAACGGCAGTATCGCTGGATTTGAGTTAGCTTATTTGTTGTTTTTGTTCTTTCTTTAAGCTAGATAAGTTTAATGATCTGTAATGGAGTCAACAATAATCAAGATCTGATTTCCATGTAAATTAGTTGGGTTCAATTTTCTAATACCCCCACTTACAAGATTCAGATTTGGTTCATACTTTAGCTTAGTAATCACATCTGTGGATTTATAAGTGTTTGTGAAAGAGATATTGGTTTATGTAAAAAGACCATTCTATGCTTCTTCCCTTACTGTTTGGAACGTCCGAACAATGTCACAGAAAAACTCAAGAATTGCCTTTCTAAAAGGGTTTTGTATACATAAAGTGACGCTGCTGCTTTTTTCATCTTCGTCGAAGAGTGTTTTTGGGTGGTGCCCTAATAGTTACAGCGTGCAATTTTTATGGCTACTGTAAAAAGCAATTTCGAAGATGAGTAAGTTTACGAGAGTTAAACTGGTTCAGGTAAAGTCCATATCAACTATCACTCGTTGCCCAAAACGCACTCCTTTTGTTCCATTAAAACGCAACAAACGCCTCTTTGGGAAGGTTTTCATGTTGAAGTTCACTTGATTATAAATTATTACTAGATAAGCTCATGAAATTGATATATTTTCATTCAAGGGTATTTTAGGTATTTGACTAATAGTTACAAAGAAGTATGTGATGTTGAAGACATGCATGTGCAAATCAATTCATAGATAATAGAGGTTTTGGCATGGCATTTAGACAGGATCAGATTAACAGACAGCCATAACTTGGTATGGAGTATGGACTCTTTTGGACATATTTTGAAGAGATAGAGAGGTTGAGTAAGATTACATTTATACCCTTCATCTTTGACTTGAAATAGCCTATAGGATACAAATTTGTTCTTCCTTTGGTATTTGCTCTAGTCCACAAGCAAAGTTAGATCATCATAAACTCATCTGAGCTTAGATTAGCATCATGATGTGACTTCCGATGGCAATTGTATACCTCTCCTATAAAACGGTTACTAAAAGAAAATTCTAAGAATGCATGGTGTGGAAGCCGTACTCTCACCATGTCTGAACAAACCACGGTGGTCACCAAACCATCACCACCATGGTTTTCAGAGTGGTGGTTTTGGTACAGTTTCTACCACGCCGGTGTGTGTATGTATAAGTAATTTTTTGTCCCTAGATAAATATCAGTTGACCACACAATGGAAAAAAATGATTCAATGTGATTTTTACTGTTGTAATGCTGACGTGACAATACTTTTCGTTGTGGTTTATGTGACCACACCTAGTAGGCAAGAGCATCATTAAAGATCCTATTAGTGGACAATCTATTAAAAGAACTCCTAAAGATCCTATTAGTGGACAATCTATTAGAATTAGATGATGTCAGTATGATAGAAAAGATATAAGGAATATATGTGGTTATGGGGGGTCAGTTTGTTGATTGACCCTCATGGACTGTTCCCTGGCCTAGGCATGGCATGAGGGGTACCCACCCTCCTAGAAAAAACAACCTGGGTGTGCAGATGGTGGGTTATAATTCACACTTGGGAATTCTGGATCAAAAAAAACATGTGAATCAGATCCATAAACTAAGCAATAATAGCATTCCACTTTCTGTTCACTAATTCCATTTTATTTTGGGGCATCTGATTGTCAGGGAGGCACCAAATCCCTTTGACCTTCTCAGCTTTCTTTAATACTAATATTATGCAAGTCAAAGGTCTTTTTGAGCAAATAAGTATTAGACTAATTGTTAAACAAATATATTACAAAGTTTTTTTTTTTTTAACAGCAAATTTGATGTCAGCGACATTGACTCTTCATATACTCAATTTCAATTTCAGAGGAAATCCATTCTGGGAAACTCCTGTCTCTATTCCTGAGAACATTTTTGCTGACATCAAGATTTAAATCCAAAACCTTAAAATCTCTAGTTCTTCCAAGTACCAATCCATCTATTACAAAAGTTATATTAGTGAATCTGTTATAATGTGAAAAAAGAAGAATACAAAAATATTACTTTAGTTTGTTTTGCAAGTATAATGAATCAATGATCAAAAATATTACTTTAGTTTGTTATAATGTGGGTGTTTTGGACTTGGTATGTTACCAAAAGATTTTATTGCTACCTGTAGTTCTAAGACATGTTAGAATTTTACTTGGTTATATGTATCGATAAACGGAACTACGATCTCTTCGGTTTCTGCCGTTGATTAAGCCGATCACACAGATTGGAAGTACCTATGTTAAGTCCTGATAAAACGTTGTTTAAGGTGCTGTTTGTTTTTGAAGACAAAAACTGTCTGCAATCTGATTTCATCTGTTTTTATGTCTGCAACTGAAGATGTGGTCTGAAGATCTGTAAGCTAAAAATATAAGACTGTTTGTTTTATAAACTGGATATTGTCTGCAAATATATAACTGTCAAACTTATCTCACTAGATAAAAATCATTTAACATTCAAGTTATATCAAAAATATAATTATAACACCAAATATCAATAACATAATAATTCGTGAAATATACTGAATTCACATAAGCATTCAAAAAATGCTTGAAACTTCTTTTTGTTAATACTTACACACTGATCACAAAATCACATAACAATATATAAGATTTATTTTGACTTTTTATTGCTGCATCGTCAAACAAAATATTTCAGCAATATATCACGTGCTATTGTCTATCATCCTTTTTTATACACCTTTATTATTTTCCTTAATAAACTAATCATGATGAATTAGGGGGGGTTTCTTTGGGAATCTTTCTACAGCGACATGCTAAACACAAAATAAAATTATACTAGCTGCTGCTTTCAATCATTTATGTATGTATGTATCATCAAGATAATTTCATTCATTCATGTATGTATGTATCATCAAGAACAAAATATATATAACAAAAAAAAATACATATATACAGAAAATATACACACACATATGAACAGATCGAAGATTGAATGCTGGTCGGAGAAGATAACAAAAAAAAGGAAACAGATTCGGAGAAGAAAGAAAAAATAATAGATAGGAGACATATCTGAGGTTTCTGGCGAAGGAGATGACCGGAGAAGAGGTTGGTCGGCCGGGTGGCCGGTGAAGGGGGTGGCAGCTGGTGGCGTGGTACTGGTGGAGAGGGGCGCTGGTAATGAAGGAGTATGTTTGTGTTGTAGAGTGTTTTATGTTTTATTAGGTTTTAATTGTCTGCATATGTATGAAGGGGGTGGGATAATGCCTTTTTTTTTTTAAGCCAAATGAAGCTCCTTTCAGATTTTTTTTTTTACAAAAACAAATTGTCTTCAAGGATTATGTCTGCGCGCCTGCAGACATAATACATTTGCAGACCTTTGAAGCAAAAACAAACAGAAGTCACTCTGAATTAAATGGTAACCTTAAAAATAACAAGACTGAACCGAACCCTTGCTGAAATTGGTGGATTACAAATGTACTCAAATAATGTTTACTAAATCCTAACTTGCTTCTTTTATCGCGTATAAACTCAAGAACCGTATGCTCGTTAGACCATTATAGTATATGCCTTCAACGACTACGTAACGACCGACGCAAGAAGGCTGAGATTAATATCGCATATGTACGTACGTAATTTTGGAACCACTGGGACACCAAATTAAGTGAGTGTTCAATCTTGATCTTTTTATGTAATGTAATTTACCTTATTTTATTATTGAAGGACTTACATATAGGCATATATATATAGCTTATATTATTGAACTAGATCAAATGAAACAGCATGCGTATGTGCTTGCAGTGTGCTCTAAGTTGACATTACATACATGACATGCATTCCGTTCCTAAATTTCAATGCTCTTTTTTTTTTAAAATATAATTTTATTTATAATTCGCAAATACGAGTTGTTCAACTACGAGAATTACCACATCGCATGCTCGAGCTTAAAAAGATCGAATATTGGTCATGAACCTCATTTTATATATTTGGATCTCTAAGGACCCTTTCAAGTTTTAATATATAAGTCTCAACAAAAAAAAAAAATATATAGCCACAATTTAACATACTTAAAGTTTTAGTCTTTTTAAATTTATTTATTATTTGCTTCAACATATATGGTCTAACTTGAAATTGATCACTGACCAATTATTTTTACGTACCTCACATATTAAAAATAAAATGATAAATGTAACTAATTTAGTAAGTTTAAAAATATGTCTAAAAATTTGATATTAACACATGATAAACTATATATATACTATACAGGTTAAGATTAAAAACGTGAATAAGTAGAATTCATGTTGTAGTCAACAACTAAACGCTTTGATTTGTCACAAGACTTCACGTCATTAGTCCGGTGCGCCACCTCTGCGTGATGCGATCATATTCACTACTTTCTCCAACTGATTGATCGATCATGCGCATACATCATATTCAACTTTACAAAATTTATTAGTCACATATGAATATAAAATTGTCAAATAAAAGTTGTTGAAAAACATTAAAGAAATTAATTAAAGGTACAGTATTATGAGAGGGGCATAAGAGTCATTCTTTATATCTACCATTCTTGACGACCTTCCATCCCAACCGAAAACGACTTCAAGTAACCTGTGGTCGACCTTTACTTACATACATACATATATATATATATATATCCTTCACACGTGTACACACACACCTACACTCACACGTGTGTCTCTCTTTCTTTCTTAATTTCTCTCCAAGTATATATAAGAAGATAGTAAATAAAATATATATATATAAACACAAACAACACATCTCTCATGCTATAATATCAGTCTTCTTTGATAGAAAAAAAATTAAGGTTTATATATACGCAATAAGAAATGACCGATATTGAAAGAGTGTGTTGTTTGTGTGGCGACGTCGGCTTTGCGGACAAGATTTACCGATGTATCAAGTGTCACCACCGTTTCCAACACTCGTATGTCTTTTATCTCTCTCTCTCTCTAGCTATATATAAATTTCACATACAAATACAAATACTTACATATATATACATACAAGTATAGCGTTTGTTTATATTTTTGTTACAAATCACTTCATTTGAATTGTAATCTTTTTCTTGAACACGTACATCGGTACATGCCACCTTTCTCGGACCATGGTCGTCAGTACGTGTTGACGCCACTAGATCGACTACTTATAATTATTTTTTGTTAAGATTCATGTTAAGTTCTGGCTTGATTAATTAAACGTACAATATAATTTTAAACGAGAGATTGATCATCATATATAATTATCATCAATATATTAATTTGTCTTAATATTTGTTAATAACGAACTACAAGAATCATTCTTTCTGCCTTAAAAACCTTGGATGTTTCTTAAAAATGCATGTTCTCTAGTTAAATTACGAATTTTAAATTATTAATTATTAAAACTTGTTGTGGTAGTGATATACTTGGTTACGTAGTTAGCTCTTTAGTGACGTTTTATAAAATGTTGATTCATTATGCTATAAAAGCACGCTCACAATTAGAAATATATATTTTTAAAATTTTGTGATTATAAAGATTAATTTGTCAAATGATCAGAAAATTAACATATCCTTAAGTAACATGTGATAGTATTCTTCAATTAATGTTTAAATTAATTTTCACGGGAAAAAAAATAATACTTTATACAATTATAATAGAACCGCTTAGTTATCTAGTATGACATCTATATGCAATTAAACATGCATAAGTTTATATTATAACATTCTTTTAGAGGTTAAACAATAATTATATATATAGAATATGGCAATATAAATAATCTAAAGTACGTTGTTCTATTATTATTATTTGTAATTGTAATAATACAAACTCTATGTCATGCTTTAACTTTTAATTTATATACATGTAGATATTGTAGCAACTACTATAGTGTAGCATCGGAGCCGAAGGAGCTATGTGAGTGGTGCCAAACAGATGAAATGAAAACCTCCAAACACTGTGGTTCGTTCAAGAAACCGAAACTGGAAGCCGGAGTCAGCAACCGATCACAATATTCCGGTGACAAGATCAAGCAGCGAGACCATGAAGAGGCCGGCAATTCGGAGAAAATAAAGTCACCCACCGCCGGAGCTCCTTCTCCTAGGACTAAAAGGTATAAGCTTCTCAAGGATGTAATGTGTTAAAATCTTATACGAGTATATATTTATATATAAATATAAATAATGAATATAAATAATTAGAAATAATAAAAAAGAAAAAAAAAAAGAAAAAAAGAAGAGACGTGGGGCGAGGGTGCCAGAATTGAGGGCTTTGTTTTCTATACTTTATAGCGAACCTTTACAAAAATATGCAAAAGTATTGTTATAGTTTGACTAGGGAAAAGTGGTGTCGTGCTTTTTTGTTTTTGTACAATTGTACGTGAGATATATATGGTCCTCCATAATTTGTTTTATGATCTTTCTCTTTCAAATATATATGCTTGTTCATTATTAATCTGTACAGTTTGACCGACAATATCATTTTGACCTCTAAATATGTATACATACATACATACATATGGTTAATTAAGTCGTTGTACGTTCAATACTACTTCAATCTTTTCTTCGTACCTTTAGAAGCTAAAAAGGCGTTCCGGATGATTTAAGTGCCCAAATCGAGTCGGGAGAAAAAGCTTCTAACGAATTCAAATATTTCAACAAAAATTTTTTTATAAATAATAACTAACATTATAATAATAAATTATAAACATAACAAAATCATAGTATTAAAAATTCATATCTAAATATTAAAAATTACGTATATAATATACATATAAATTTTTTTAAAAATATTGTGCTCAAAAAATAGGCTCAGGGCCCTCAGGGCCTCCCCTGCTAACTAAATAGAGCATTTTACACATATTGTGATGCGTTATTGTGTTTATACTTAATAGTTGTTGGCATATATGGAAATCTCAAGCGTACATAGAAACATTACTGATCAGTTAGACAACTTGACCTGGAAAAATATAATACGAGTTGATCGATCGATCTTCAAAGGCTACACTTTAACACCGATTTGATTCCAATCGGTTCTTATGATTTGAATATTGTTGACCTGGCCACATGTATGGTAGCTCTTTGATTTCTATTTTATATATGAGAAAATGTTCATGTGAAAACCATTTGAGTGGGAAAAATCATAAAAACTTTTAAATAATAACTTGATATATTTATATGTGAATGGTATATATATGAACAGATTTAATTATACTTAATATTACATATATTCATATACGAATGATTCTCACGTAAACTTTACCCTTTATATATCTATCTTTATATATCTATGTATACATGTACATGCAGGCGCACATGTGCACATACACACATCACATATCTATGTATCTTCTATGTATGATTGATTATGATTATATAGATGTATACACTCGCACATATATGTTAGATCTTTGAATTTTATTTTATTTTCCGTGTTTTATTGACCTCTAAATTAACGCTACATGGCCGGTAAGCTTACTTTATATTGAACACGATATATGATAACCTATCAATATACTGTAATAATATGTCTTATTTCCGCTCTATGCCTCTCTCTCTCTATATATATAGTTTATAGTTTATAAGTAGTTTTCAGTGCCACGTGGGTATATCAGTATCGTGTAGACTCATGTAATTATTTTGTACTATACGTACTATAATATTGCTACTGCATATATTGATTTCCGCTCTACTCGATCGTGTAGTCGTGTTGTATCCTTGGACTAGAATTGTCCTATATATACGGAGTATTTTTCTGGAAATACGTATGTAAATGCTCATACTTAGAAGTTACGAACGCATGCACTTTTAGTTGATCGATAGAATATTAGTTAAATTTAAAATCAGTAATAGGAGTTATTATTATTATTATTATCTATACTAAATTATAAAGCATTTAATTTACTTCTTTTTTTTTTCTTCAACTAAGAAGTTAATAACTCCAAAATGTTCTTTTCCTTTATTTACTATTTTAAATATCTTCACTTAAAATATCTATAATAGCTACTTGAAATCTCTATAATACTCTTAACGAGATTAATTTACAACGTCTACCTTAACTCCTAAAATAACTACACTACCCTTTTTTACATCAATAACCTAAATTACTCGCCGCCGCCACTGCCGACGTTTTGCATGTCCGGGTACTCCTCTAGTTAGTAATTAACAATTGAGAATAAGCATGGATTTACTGTTTTAAATAAAATAACTAGATTATTGTGTCGCGTAATACGCGGATAAACCTATATAATTATTTGCATGTTAAAATTTCATAATAACGTACGTATATTGATATTTTGATACACCACATGTTAAAAAACAATAAAATTATCCTTATGATGATTCTTTGTGTGTTGAATATCAAAAACTCCATGAGTATATGATAAAACTTTATTGTGTAAATTAAGTTAGTTTATATAGCTTGAGGATACATCGTAATAATGCATAATCTAAATTTTATTCATCCTTAAAAAAGGTTTGAATATAAATATACATAAAGATAAATATAAAACAAAATCTATTACAAGATTTAAAATATTAAATAAGGAATCAATTTTCAATAAAATAAAGAAAAAATATATAACAAATATATATATATATATATATATATATTATAGTATTTATTTAATTAGTTATAAACTTATAAAAAGTGATAATTACAAATATATAAATAGACAAGTATATAACAATTTTATTATATTATTCATCTTTTTTAAAATCACATAATTCCAATGGATATCAACTATACCAATATTTTAATTTTTTATGTTGTTTTTTTAATTCTATTTTTATCATTCACAATAATATATTTATTTGTTTTATAATAACTATCATCATTCGTCAAATAACAATTAACGTTTTTATTCTAGCCTTAACTAACTCTCATTGTAAACCAACCCACTTAGGTGGGTTGGACAGGGGTATTTAACTAATCCACTATGTGGGTCCCGGGGGTGAGTTTACCTAAGGTCTCAGGTTCGAGTCTTGGGGTTCTCATCTCAAAGAAATTTTTCATAAGGAGGGTCAATATTGCCTCCAACACGTCTGAATCGAAATACACTTTACAAAAAAAAAAAAATAATAATAAAAAAAAAATTAACTCTCATTGTATCTTTTTGAAAGTTTTGTTTTTAAAAATCAACTTAGTTTCGAATATAGGTTAAAAGAATTTTTTTTTATCAGGTAAAATATTCATTAAACACATTTGTTTATTAAATCACAACTGCTTTTTGTGGACAATAATAATGAGTCGGTAAGCGTAATACACTATATTTTAAAAGTTCAAGCTATAAGAGAAATTTTAACAATACATTCCAAAAAATGAAAGAAAAAAAGTTACTGGAAACTTGAGTTCATATACTTAACAATCTATGAATCAGGCTAAATTTGAAATTGAACTACTAAGAAACCAAGTCTGTTAAACCAAAAATGAAAGAAAGCAAAAAATTGGTCGAAAAAGAAATTAACATTTCAAAACTATAATAATGATAAAAAAAAATAAAATAAAATCAACAAAGATGAAAAATTAAAATCAATAACAAAAGTTAAATGTGAACCCGACCAACATACACACCATAAAACAAAAAGGTAGAGATAATATATTGGGCTTATTTCACCAAAATGTAATGAACTTTATCGACAAATATATATTGTAAATAAACTTTCAAAATTAAGATTTAATGTAATGAACTTCACAGTCGTCACTGTTTTACGTAAAAACTATAAATAAAAATAAATAAATAAGATCTTGTTATAAACTATAGAAAATTAGTATACCAAAATTTTAATAAAAAGGAAAACCAAGGTTAAGTTGTTAAAAATGAAAAGGGATAATGTAAATATATATCAAGTAAATTATGAACAAAATAAATAAAAATAATAATTAAAAACTGTAAAAAAAATTAACATACTAAAATTTAACATAGCAAGGAAAACCAAAATCAAGTTATTAAGAATGAAAATAAATAATGCAAATATACGTAAAAATCAATACAAAACATATTTAAACAATTTAAACTGAAAATATATTTACTTAAACATAAAAACCTTAATAAATACAGTGGATAATCATATTTATATTTATATTTTTTTTATTATATTTAATGATTCATAATATATATATATATATATATATAATACTAATTAATATCTACAAAAGATGCTAAACGAATATTAATTATTAAGTAATTATAAATTTCAAAATTTTATAAAAAAATATAAAATGTTTATTTGAAAGTTTTTATAATAATAATGTTATTATAGTTAACTAAATTAAAAAGATGTGTGTTTTATATAAATATATATAGTATAGAAGTATAAATGAAATTATTTAATGATGATGTCATCATTTTGATCTAAATGTCACAAATAAAAGAAGAAACTGATCTAACGTTCCATGCTTCTTCAAAAAATAATTTAAAGCGCTTTTTTGTATATAGTGATAGATAGTTTATTCAGAGAAAATCCGATAAAGTGTTCTAGCGTAGTAGTATAATAATACATGCACCTAAAAGTGATAAGTCTAAACATTATCTAAATATGTCTAATCAAATTAACTATTAACACATATGTTTCACTCCTTTTTTTCTTCTTCTTTATTTCCATTTATACTTTTATGTGTTTTTCTTCTTTGTTATGTGTTTTTCCACTTATACTCCTTTGTAATGTTTCACTCCTTTTTTTCTTCTTCTTTATTTCCACTTATACTCTTTGTTATGTGTTTTGATATCTTTTTAAACTTATTAATTAGACTTGTGAATTTTAATCATACATATTATTTTTCTTTTTAGCATTAGTAGAATAATTGATCGAAGAGCATTAAATATGAGTTGGTTGAGTAAAATTATTACTTGTTTGGGTGAAAAAGGCATGATGATGAACACCGTGGGGTTTCATGATTTTGTATAGAGCATTCTCAGTGTCTTTTTTAAATACAACTCAATACATTATCAACTCAACGCCACATCTGCAAAATCACCTTTCAATACAAATCCAATACAATTCCCCTCAAACACATCCAATGTCTAATAATAATACATATCTAAGACCCATCATTTATTTAATAAACAATAACCCATGTGAAAGGAGGATTAAAAAAAAAAATTAACAAAAAATTTCGTATTGCCTACAACGAATATCCCAATACGAAGCCGAATACATAGTCAACACTAAATGCTCTCAATGGTGTTCTCTATATTGAAACTCAATACAAAACCAATACTAACCCAATACTAACCCACTGGGAGTGATCTTAAAGAACCTCAACCTTCAATGTCAACCTAATGCATTTAGCTAGGTATTTGTAGCGAAATGCAAGAATTATATGAATGTATGTATGTGTATGAATATATATTTAGCAAGTATGCATGTGTACCTACTGCATTTTGGTATGTGCATGTCTATACTCTAAAGTTTAAGAGCATTACCACAATTAGGAGATGTATATACTTCAAAGCACAGTTATTAAGATTTAGATATTGATCTTAAGATTTTTTTCATCCCGGTCAACAAAAACGATCTGGATATATATGGAATTTTTGGAAACATAGTATCCATATAGGATTTTAGGATCTTGTTTGGTCGCTAGTATTCTTATTCATAGGTCTTTGAAACTTTGTTGAGATGAAGTTTTACCGGGGTAACCCTTTATCCAACTTTGTCGGTGATGAATTAGCTGAGACAAAAAAAAAATAGACACAAAAATGGGCCCGGTCACAAAACCAATAATATAAACATAAATTCGATAGTATTATTAAGTAGTCAAAACTGTTATAATCTCTAGTTTTTGAATCAATATAACTAAATTTTATTATTTATCTGTTTTTCTGTTTTAAAAAAAAAAATTTCACACAACCATTGATTATAACTTTCTTACAATACAATAACCAATCGATAAAATAGTACTACATATACCCAAACGGCCAAAAGTAACGTTACAACTAATCACAAGTTTAATTAGGAGCCAAAAAAGAAACACAAAAATGAAAACTCAACTTCACTGAAGTCCACAAAAAGTTTGGAGCTGTATTAGACTACTATTAGAGTTTGAAAAGTTTGGGCTTTTCATTACTGGACTTGTTAAACAAAGTTTAAAAGTGTTAGCAATTTTATTCTTAAGGAGGCTCCTTAATAAGTTTCAAAGAGTTCATTTATAAATTGGCATGAACTATCAATAATAGAAGAAAAGATAACCGAACAATTATTAGTAGGTTTAATTCACTTTAAATGGTGGATCACTACTTTTATAATGGTTTGAGCCCAAAAAGAGGTAGTCTTTCCTTCTTTTTTTTCTTTTTTTTTTTTTAACATAGTCTTGTATAACCCATTTTGTAAGCCAGCTAATTTCAAACTTAGGTCCTCCTGATATTTTCACTCATAGAGGTCAAACCTTTATCATTAAGTCACAACAACCCTTATAGTTGGTGTAGTCTTATTTTATTATTATTATTATTATTTGAAACCAATAGAATAGAATACTAGATAAGTCTGTTGTAAAAAATAGAATACTAACAAGAGAACTTTTAGGAAGTCAACTTTAGAAAATTATCTGTTGTAAACAGTGTTTTAAAAACCGGATTTTTGGTCGAACCGGCCTCCTGACCGCGCACGGTCGAACCGGTCGGACCGGTTGAACCGG
>JAOXNX010000033.1:10118321-10134045 GCA_028566075.1 Solidago caesia
CTATTATTCCATTCGTTCCATTTTAAATGTTTTATTTTGATTTTTTAAGTCTTTTTCTTTCAACTTTTACCGTAAATATTTTTGTTTGTATTTTATTATATATATATATATGGTTCCCATAGCAAAGAGAAAAAAAAATATAATTGTAGGATGATCTTAGCCATTGAAATAGATAAGTAAATAAATCTTAACTATTAAAACTAAAAGTCAACTTTGACTATTTCATATATGGTAACTCTTTTATGTTATTTAATATACACTTTTTTAATATGATAATTACTATGTGTTATTTAACCAAACTTCCAAGTGGCTTTTTAGATTCCAATCCATTAATCCAAAATTCCAAACTACATTTACTACTAAGAAGAACTATTAAGCATTAAGCATCGAAGGGAAACATGGATACAATATACGATCCATACTATATATTATGTGATACTTACATATATACAATCTATTATTCCATTCGTTCCATTTTAAATGTTTTATTTTGATTTTTTAAGTCTTTTTCTTTCAACTTTGACCGTAAATATTTTTGTTTGTATTATATAGTAGTTGATGAAAATTATATTAATGAAAACTACATTTAAAACACAATACATTCATATATTTTATATCAAGTGTTATACAACAAAAACAAAAATATTTACGGTCAAAATTGAAAGCAAAAAACTCAAGAAGTCAAACTAAGATATTCAAAATGTGACAGAGTGAGTATTTTGTTTTACACTTAATATGTAACTTTTAAAAAATTTAAATATAAAATCTAAATATATTGTAACTTGTCACATTTAAAAAAAGCATTCTTTTGAGTTCAAGAGTTAATAAATAAATACGGTTTTATTTTAAACTCGTAATTTTAACATAATCTTTTACATACTCTATTGTAACTTTTAAAAGGTTATTAAAAATGATTTTCTAATTAATTAATGTATGTAATAAGTAAAAGGCTTTTCTAAAAATAAAGCTTTAAATTCTACTTTATAAGTTAGCATTAATTCATCAAAAATATATAAAAAGGGAGTTTGCTATATATAGTCGTTGGGCTATGGATAAGACGCATTAAAGTATTGTACATGACGATTGAAAATTATATTTATGGTGCAGTTATTTTTATGTATAACATTTTACTAAGGTTGCTAATCAGGTCGGTTAGGTTGGCGAGTTGAAAATCGCTGACTTTAGCCCGACACACTAAAAGTTTCAGGTTAAAATTTCAATCCGGACCGACCCGGGCGATCCAATTAATACATGAGTTGGCAGGTTGGCATGTCAAATAAGTTGGTTTTGGGTTAAGTGGGTTGGTTTTGGGTCAAATGGATTATTTTTGGGTCAGGTGGGTTGGCAGGTCAAATAAATCAGTTTTGGGTCAAGTGGGTCAATGAGTTGTTATTGGATCAAGTGGGTCAAAAGTTTAGCAGGTCAAATGGATTGCTTTTGGATCAAGTAGGTCAAATAAGTTGGTTTTGAGGCAAGCGGGTTGGCAGGTCTAATGGATTTGATTTTGAGTCAAGTGCGTCAAATGCGTTGGTACTAATTATGATTAAATTAGTTTAAAAAGATTTTCCGGGTTTGCGAATCGACCTAACAATCCAAGGCCCAACTTGAACCCGACGTTTAGAAAATCAAGTTGGCGGCTTGGCAAGTCGATATACCCAAACCGAGCCTGATTTTCTTCGGGTCGGTTAACCATACATAAAAATTTATCATATTAAATTTCATGTTGGTATACAAAGAAATATTTATAGTGAAAATATTTATAGAGAAATTTCATATTTATATTTTTACCCGGTCACCGACCGGGTATTAAACTAGTTTTTCTTGTTTTCAAATGATTACATCCCATATATATATATATATATATATTTAAAAACACAGCTAGCAACAGGTGCTGTTTTTCATTATCCCCTGTTATTTTTGGATTGTAATGTCTCAATTTATGGTTTAGACTAAGCTAAAAGAAATTGTGTTTGAACCGCCTCTTAAAATATACCAATGGATCAATGGCAATCGGCTTGAATCCATGGACACTAGAAATTTAATATGAAATTAATCATAACTAATTCATACATTTGATAATCAATTACTATTTACATTCGTTGGTATTGATGGCTATCAACTTTTGGGAGGTTTTATATTTCATGTGAGATTGGGTTGACTTGCAAACACTTTTTGTTAATTTAATAATACTTATTTAATCTATACATTACAAACATTTATTGTCTAATAAATCGATTTAGAAGCTTTTAATAATCTGCACACACTTTACTTGTTTTGTTAAACACCTTATTAGATTAACATATTTTTGATCAGCCAATATATATTTGATCATTGATCATTGATTTTAGTAAAACATATGAATACATATCGACTTGTCAAGGTGTATTTTGGCTTTCTTTAAAGACTAAGGGAGCAAAGTATAAAAAATAAAACAAATAGTTATATAATAAATATAAAAATTTATTTAGGAAATAACTTATATAATGTTAACAGTATATAGTTACGTAATGTTGCTCTCCCAAGCATTAAAATAGCCGGCTTTTTATCATGCGTGTGAAAGTGAACTTTAATGTGATTGCAGCATATATATATATATATATATATATGGGGTTATCATCTATGCAGCGGGCTGCATCGTGCAGCAGGGTTTTTTTAGCATGAAATTCAGGGGGGCATTTTTGTCATCAACCATTCATTTAATGGTGTGTGAGAGCGGCTGTATAATCAAGTATGCAGCCCTGATTTCCCATATATATATATATATAGCATATAACATTTTCCCATTTAGTAAAGACCTAACCTTCCTTCCCTAAAACCCTGAAATCCCAAAAACCCAGATTCCAGTTTGAACATTCTAACACTGTAAGTTTTCCGAACTCCCAATTTGCATTTGATCAATCCAAAGTTTGTATCTTTATTTTATTTTATTGTTACCCAGCTGCTATTTTTTTTTTCTATAGTTATTATTTTCTTGAAATAATTAGTTTTAAATCACTGTAATCCAAATTCTATTCATTATATATATAGTTAACAGGAATGGCTTCTGATGAATCACATAATAGTAATGTTGAGCAGAAACCAAAGATACAAATATATTCTACACCAAATAATGAGATCACTCCTTTTTGGAAAGGTATATATATTTACATGCTTATATCACTGTATTTTGGTTTTGAAAGTTTTGATCTTTTATAAAAATCTTGAAATGTTTTTTCACAGAGAAATATGAAAGGGATGCTAAGAAATATTGGGATGTGTTTTATAAGCGTCATCAGGATAGGGTTTGTTTTGCTTTCCCTTTTAATGTGTACATTTGTATGGTTTGTAATTTTTGTTTTAGAAGTTAGTAGCATTGATGGGATATGTTACCTTTTTGAATGTTGGTGATGTGGAGTACATGCTCATGTAAGCTAATCTGGTTCTGGGACAGACAAATTGCAACTTTTAGTGTTCTATATACACGGAATTTTGGTCTCTCAAGAACACAGCTATTGAACAAAATCTGTATTTTACTCTCGTGTTTCTTGCAAAAATCATGAGTGTGTTATGAATTATCTGATAGTAGATTTTGGGTAAACTTCGGCAAGTTTTTGGTCGGATCTCTACAATATGAGAGTTTTTTTTTAGGCAAAGGGGACAACGCCCTGTAAAGCGAAAACAAATATATTGCATGAGAATGGAGTTACAACTTACAAGTAGACAAGTGGACTCCCACTTGAAGTCAATTGAGACATGCCTCGATGTACGCATTTCAATAGATTTGACCATAGTATACTACAAATCAAAAAACTACATTCAGTAGCTCCAAACTTCTAAAGTACACGAAAATATTAACCATTAATCTTCCACATGTGTTTTAGTCGAACCTCACTATTAGTTTGTCGCAACTTGAGTGCCATAATATGGAAGTGTTCTTCACAAGATTTAGAATTTTATCCAAGATAGTTTTTTGATTATTACCAATACCCATACCCAAATTTCCAACATTTATTGCTGTTAAAGAAATCAAGGCTGTGACTTTTTCTCTCTTTTGTCAGTTTTTCAAGGATCGGCATTACTTGGATAAAGAATGGGGACACTTTTTCTCTGTGAGTGTACAATGTATTTACTTATCTCTTATTTTAAGGTTTAATGATAATTTTCAAGGAAAATAATGTAAGAACTTAACGCTGTAAAAGAAGTCGGATTAATATCTTGTTATTTCAGGATGCAAAGGAAAAGGTTGTTCTAGAGGTACATATTTTTATGTTTATAATGTGATTATAGAACTGTTATCATCCCAATCTTCATGTGGTTTGAATATTTGCAATCTTAACACGAAAAAATATTTGCTTTTATTGATTTGTAGGTTGGATGTGGAGCTGGAAACACTATCTTCCCTTTAGCTGCTACCTACCCTGGTATATATATCCATGCTTGTGACTTCTCACCTCGTGCGGTTGACTTGGTCAAGGTTTGTTGCTCTGTAGTATCCTTTTTCTCTAAGTTGTGGTACACTTATTTATGATAGCTTTATGTCCAACAAGTTTCTGTATTGTGCTATATACCTACATATTTGCTGGTTCTTACTACAGGCACATAAAGACTTTGAAGAGGCAAAAATAAATGCCTTTGCATGTGATATAACAAGTGATGACCTGGTCAACCATATACCACCATCTTCTGTCGACGTTGTAACAATGGTATTTCATTTCGACGTTTTAGACGTTGTTGTTTCTGGGGTTCAAAATTAAGTAATTGACTGACTTGTTAAGCAGATATTTGTGTTATCTGCAGTGTCACCCGAGAAGATGCCTCTGGCACTGCAAAACATTAAAAAAATTATGAAAGTAAGAGATCTATTTTTGGTTTAGTGATTTAGATCTGTAACATGATAGTCTATGGAAGCTAAATTGCTCTCATTTGCAGCCAAATGCTTATTTGTTATTTCGTGACTATGCTACGGGAGATCTTGCTCAGGTTCGCCCTTATATGTGATGCAACTATAGAAGTCATAGATTATGCAAACATATAAAATTTATAGTTTCAGTATGAGTACTTATAAGATGTATGCATGGTTTAGGACTATTGTATTAATTTTTCATGCTGTAATGGCAGGAAAGGCTTACTTGTAAGGATCAGAAGATCAGTGAGAACTTTTTTGTCAGAGGTGACGGAACTGTAAGCTCAAGTATCATGTTAGTTTTAATTATTAGCCATTTACTTTAGTTTTTTTTTGTTCTTATAACTTTACTTTTGTTGCCATTCATGTTTCAGCGTGCATTCTACTTCTCCGAGGAATTCTTAAAAAGTTTGTTTCAAGAAAATGGCTTCACCTCCGAAGAGTGTGGTGTGTGTTGCAAGCAAGTAGAAAATCGTTCTCGTGAGATAGTAATGAATCGGTAAGTAATCTTATATTAGGTGATTTTTGGTGGACACAGTTACATGTACGTACAATGCGTTTTTTTTTTGTTTCCTCACTTCTATGAGAATGTAGGCGTTGGGTCCAAGCTGCCTTTTGTTTAGACGGTGGTGATGTGCAGACCCATAAAGTTCCAAACGAGCCCGAAAGTGGATCTGATGTTGACATATCTGAAGGATTTGCTTTTGAAATGTTTGGCATTTCTTCACCAAAGGATGAGGTCAGGATGTACTTTGACTTATTATTGTTACCAGCTATATTGATTATTTTAAACAAAGTCATGTGCTGATCCATCAGTGTAGAAATTAGAGGTGGCACTTTCTATAAGTTTACTTATGAATGGGTCCATCAGGGTTACATTTTACCTCTAACGGCTCATATGGCAAGTTTGACCAATATATAAAACAAATGGGTTCATGTGGATTTAGCCATTTTACCTCTAACAGGTCAAGTTTGTTAAGTTAAAAGAGTCGACTAAAAAGCATCTGGGTCAAATGGGTTAAAGAACATATGAAATGTGCTCAAATGCATGCAGCATTCTAAATCTATTTATTGCCATAAATGTATAGATCATTATAGCAATAGTATAATTTTCTAATCATTTTTACATTAATTATTTATAAAATTTAAAAGTAAAAATAGGTCTGCCCAATCCAACTCGTTTTGACAGGTACCAAAAATTATTGGTTAACCAACCCACCTCACCGGCTCACCCTTCCATTTTGCCACCCACTTCATCGAACTATCCTTCCATTTCACTATTCATTTTGTGAATGGTCAGTAAAGTTAGTGTTGGATGATATAATATAATGCTACACGTTATGGATCGTTTTCCAAGGTTCATGCAAAGTAGAGTTGATATAATTTTCTAGTCATGTTTACATTAATTTGGAAACTGTTTCTCTTCTTGTGATATTTAAAACAACCACAGGTTCCTCATTATTTATGTGTTTTATAATGTAATAGATTATGGAGTTCAAGTTACGAGACTGGAACTTTAAGATCAAACTACTTTCCAAAGAGTTCCAACACACCTGCAAATCTACCGGTTTAATGCTATGGGAATCAGCTAGATTAATGGCCTCTGTTCTTGCTTCAAACCAAACCATAGTTTCAGGGAAAAAAGTATTGGAGCTAGGATCCGGTTGTGGAGGAATCTGCTCAATGATTGCCACCAAAGTGGCCCATATGGTGGTCCCCACAGACGGAGATGAAAAAGCACTAGAACTTCTTCAAGAAAATATCGCTTCAAATCTTGAAGAATCTTTACAATCAAAGCTACATATCAAGAAACTTACCTGGGGAAACAAAGAACATATAGAATCGGTCAAAAAACTAAGTGGTGATAAGGGTTTTGATGTTTATTCCGAAATATTCAGGATCATAATTGTTTCTTTTCTTAAATCGATTTACTTAAAAAAAATTTTGTTGTTGTTGAAATCGTAGATGGGTTTTAAGATGAAAAAGATGAACTATTCATGTGTGGGGAAGATGATACAACTGGGAAAGTGGGAAAGATGATTAAGTTTATTGGTAAGTTTTGGGTTTTATTTATTTTTTAATTTAATTTATTTATTATGGTTTTATTTATTTATTAAATTGTATAGCTATATCTGTATTATTAATTTATTATGGTTTTATTATTTTTTTATTTATTAAATTATTTATTATGGTTTTATTTATTTATTTTTTAAATAATTAGTACTTAAGCATCGTATTTGGAATTTAAAGTGATAAGATGAATGATGAAATTCCTATAGCTGTAGAAATAGTTGAGGAGGTTCAAGAAGATGATGATGATGACGTCGATGAATACGATGACGATGATGATGGCGTCGATGAAGATGATGATGAAGATGAAGATGATGATGCGCAAGAGGTTTTTCAGAGCTCTGGTGTACCGGCTCCGCCGGTAGAAGGTGGTGATGACGAGGATGACGATGATGATGATGAGAATGATGACGACGACGAGGATGATAGTGATGATGAAGATGATGATGATGAAGGTGAAGATGAGGTATATACTTATCTCTAATTTAAGATCTTTATATATATAATTTAGTGAATTATTTGTTTCAGATCTGGTGATTTTATGTTTATGTCTGCATTTTATGTGCTAATTTATATTATTTAGTTAATGAATTTAAATACTTTAATTATGTTAATTGTAATTTCTGTAAAAGTTTGGTCCAGATCTGGTGATATTATGCTATTACTTAATTAAATTTTATCTTCTTTTTATTTATAACTTTTGTCAAATTTTCTTTTGAATTCTGATTATATCTGAATAGCTTTTATTTTTATATATAAATGATTTTCATAAATACTGTATTGATTTGAATATCTGGATCAGATGATTTCTGCGAATCGAAAGGTTTTACTGCAGTTTTCATGCCTTAGTTTCTAGCCGTGTTATTCTGTAATAACTAATAAGTAGTTTTCGCATCATATATATTTTGTTTACCAGAAACTCTAGTCTGATTGACAATTTCGTGATTCGGACTGGTATAGGTTATTGTTCAGCTCATGTAGCAAAAAGAGTTTGAATCACGGTGACCAATAGTATGTGGTTTTTGATGAGTGTGTTTTGTGTTCTATGATTTGAGTGTAAATATTGATCTGAAAAGTAATGATAGCAACATGAATATAAAATAAAACTGCCTTTTGTTAGCCATTATTATATGAAGTTGTAAAGGAACAACTTATGGGACTGGACCACTTTCCCGCCTTTGTATCTGCCTGTTACGAATCCATAATTGCAACTACTTTATCGACGCCATTTCCTTTATAGTTCAAGTTTTGTTTTTTGGATGTTTTAGATGGCTGTAGAACTGTAGAAGTTGGTATTTCTTGTATTCTTTGAAACTGTTTGTTAGTTTTTGTCAAAATATATTTGAGCTGATATTACATTAATTTTTGCATCTCAAGATTTTTTGCATTATTGAATCAAAGGATGTGCACCCCGACATGATTCGGTTCTGTTGTTATTTTAAAGCAAGTTTTTCTGATTTTATTTTGGTATTAGAATACTGATGGTTTTCAAGTTATGTAACATATTAGATATCAATAGTTCATCATGGGTTGGAGATGAACACATCGTGACATCATGTTACTCTTGTGTGAAGTCAGATCCATGAAGTTGTAGATGATTTGGAACCGTTTCTATTGTATTTTGTTTCTTCTTTCTTATTTGGCGACTTTGCTGACTTTTTTTCATGACCCTTACAGGAGGATATGGGAACTGAATACTTGATTCAACCAGTGGCTAACCCAGAAGATGAGGAAGACGCTAGTGATTTTGAGCCAGAGGAGAATGGTGTTGATGAAGATGAACTTGAAGAGGATGACGAAGATGAAGAAGACGATGAAAGTGGCAAAGTTGAAGCCCCGTCAAAGCGAAAGAGATCCCCCAAAGATGACTCTGATGATGATGACGGTGCTGATGATGATGCCAGACCTTCCAAGAGATAGTGTGACGAGTGACCACCAATACATAGGTCGAACTCACTCTCTTCTCTTTCACTCTTTAGCGTTATGTTACAAGAGTATTGGTGGATCGTCTCATCACAAGTATTTTTCATTGCCATTTCATGTAACTTTCGATCATTTATCTATCAGGGTTTGCTTTTGCACAGGGTTACAATGGTTATTTTTAGGAACACAAAATTTTATGCTACTTTTAATCTTTTATCTAATGTAAGTTTGAACTTTTTAGATGTTAGATTTCAACGTATTCTTGCTCTGTAACCTTGGATTATCTTTAGTGGATCACTTCATTTTAGCATGATTTTATCAAGAATTTATTTGTTCATGTTTCTATGTTACGTTTGATTATTGTGTTGCATATATAGTTGTTTTCTCATTTTCCAAGAATTTGTTTGTTTGTCATTTAGCCTACTGCTCGTAAAGTAAAAAAAATGATAAACGTGACTAATTTTGGTAGTATTACAAACATGTCTAAAAATCTAGTGCTGATATAAAGTAAATGTATAGCCCTCCATGAAGCACATTTTGGTTGGGGCAGAGTAATCAATTAGCATAGATGTGTGACTTGTGATGCCATGCGGTGAGTGTTATGAGTTTTTAAGACTAATAAGCTCTTTTTATAAAAGCCAAAGGTGGGTAGTATTTTAATCTAGTTTATTAAGCTTAATTAGCTTTTTGCTAATAAGCATAAGATGGCCAAAATAATAGATGGTCCATTTTTTGTAGTGAACTTTATAATGCCAAAAAGTTTACAATGAGAAAATCATCATTGAACCAATTTAGGCTCTCAAAAAAAGTTGTTCAGATCGGAAAATCACAAAATTTGCACATACTTGAATCACATGTGATTTAGAACTTAATCACATTTTTAAAGAAATCTCAAACTTTTAGTGGTGTCAAATGATCCAATATGACCAATCTCTTGTTCTTTGATCTATAGTAACAATAAAAAGCAAATTGTAGTTAAACAAACTGTATCAAAGACTCTTCTAATTCGGTAAGGGCTCATGTTCTAATGTTTTAAAGCAATTATTAGTGAGATTATGGAGGGTTTCAATGCTTTTCAAACTTCACAAAGTTTAAGCTTTACTTGAAAATGTGAAGATGAACATTAATAATGAATAAGGAAAATGATTGTGCGCCTGTGCGGTGTAGACCACCCAGGCCAGAGGTAGCAAAACAGTTGGGTCAAGTTGGAACATCATCGTATGGAATGTACAACAAAATACTAAAGGTAGAAAAATGGTCGGGTCAAGTTGGGTAATGAGTCAAAATGGGTTTTCCGTTAAAACAGATTCGGTTCAGCTGCAAATACGGGTCAGCCGCGTCGGGTCAAAATGTGTTGGGTCTGATCAGGCACACCCTCTACTTCAGAAGGAAAAAAAAGCAGGAATATATAAAAGATCTTGGTAACCACGATGGGGAAACAATAGGGTTGGTGTGTTATGTTTGATGGCAGCAGTTCATGGCGGTGGTGGTTGGCAATGGTGGTGTTGTCGGTTGGTGTGTTGCCGAAAGTTGTACTTGTTCACCCCACCCTTCCCCTTCCCCCGGATTGTACTTACTATAGGTGTTTAATATCCATTTAATTTTAGAAAACAATGATATATAATCTCAAAAGGATAGCCTAGGGGTAGGGGGCTCAGGAACCTCTGGTGGAGACCCTGGTTCAAAGTTTCGAACCAACCAGCTACACTTTGGGATGAGCTTCTAAATGCATAGCTTAGTTGGTTCCGTAGGAGAGGACTTCCCAGATATAGCCATGGCTATACACCGGAACATTATATTCAACAATCAACATATAGTTTATGTGGTGGTATTTGTCAGTTGGTCAACTTACTGGTTATCTACTTTTAACAAATATAACCTTCTTAGTTTGCTTGCTTACTAAAACCCCCCATCCATGTTTATATTAGTTTGAAGATCTAAAACAAAGCTAGACCAACATACAACAGGAGTTATTAATTCCAACGGCAAAAGGACATTGTTGCGATTACCATATTTCAAATTACACTAAAAGCATAGCTAGCGATTCACACATTGCATAGCAAAAAAGTCAGTTATACAAAAACTGCTAAAACCCTTGTAAGCATACTCTTAAAAATTAAAAATTGGTCCTATAACATATATAAAGTTTCATGAAAGACTCCAGGAAATAACAGTTGAAGAGCTACAAGATATCAAAACCTTTAAATCTCAGCTCCAGCCATCTTCCAACACCCCTCTTTTTTCAGAAAATCAGCAACGACACCGGAAAGTAGAATCTGAGTAATGTGAGATCGTTTAGAAGATATGCACAATATCATAAGCAAATCTTTCTTCTTGTCAAGGTAATCAAAGATGTACAAACTAGATGAAAGACAGTTAATTACAAACTCATAGAAAGTTGGTCATTCATGTGGTTTAACAATGAAAATTATATCATCTTCATCCAATATAGCAACAAGTCTGGGTCGTAATCAGACAAAACAGGTTTTGGTCAAAAGGGGAACTTTTTGTAACGGGTCAAGTTGGACCGACCTGCCAACACCTTTTTTATCCAGTAATAATCTTCTATCAAATTTTACATGTAATTGAAGTGTTGAATATTCAAACACTATAAAATCTAATTTCTTTCAATAAACCGATTTAGGAGGTTTTAGGCATTAGAAAACCCTTGGGTTAACTTTCAATCCACTTTGCCCAGTCGACCCATTTGAACCTTTTCTATTTACCTAATGACCCGTTGCAAATCAATTACAATCCAAATGAACCATCTTACGGCAAAAACATGAAGATCGCCATCTCTAATATACATACTCGGTATTCTTAACATACAACACAAAACAGATTTGTATGGGGAGAGTGTAATAAGGAAAAGAGCAGAAATAAAAGGATACGTCCAGAACAGCACGAATGACTGCAAAAAGACATATTTGACTAATTAATATACAAATCCAGGAGAAGGTATTAAATTATTAATGCACAACTGAAAATTTTGAGAACTTTACCAAAAGCCCGCCTAGAAATCCGTCCAGTAAAACCCTATTCCAGGTATCAAAGTATGAATGGATCGTGAAACCTGCCTTGGCTGTTAGACAGACTGATGTAATAGCCATGACAACTAAATAAAAGACAAACCCCATGAGGCCAGTGAATCCAAATATTCCAGCAATCACTCCGCCAATGATAGACATGAATGTTCGACTGCATGATTACACTTAATGGTCACAGTTTAAAAAAGAAAAAGGTATAGATTTAAAGAATAATAAGATCTCTATAATGAAGCACAGTTGCATACTTTAACCAATATGAAGATAAGTTATACATTTCATAAATCAATCAACTCGAACGGTAGATTGGCGTCAACCTCTCTGAATAGCTCATATCGTATATAAATACAAAATAAAAAGAAAGCATCCTAGTGATCTAAAAACCAAGAAATACTTGTATCTATCACAAAATATGTTTCCATCTCATTAGCCAGTAGCTATGGCTTTATCCATTCAAATCGGAACCAATGTTTATGTTATTAGTAATAATATTTAGATATGTTTCACTATGAGCATGTTTTTGGGTAAAAGAGAGCATGTTAGGTAACAACATTATCCAAAAAAATCTGTGAAACTCATCTGTGGCAAAACAGGTGGTTTGGGCGAGCTGGGAAACAGACCAAAATGGGTAAACTTGGTAATGTCGATTAGAGATAAAAGCATTTGATTCACTTTGGGAACTTTCAGCCCATTTGACCTGTTTTGAGTTAAGCATTCGATTCACTTTGGGTAACTTTCGGCCAATTTGACCTGTTTTGAGCTAAGCATTTGATTCTACTTGTTTGGCCCATTAAACATAATAAAACATAAACCTAAGTAAACGGTCAAAAGTGTCACCTCTAGTAAACTCTAAACAAAGATCCACCACGACTTACCCAGTTCCATCCCATCTAAACTAATCCTTAACTTTATTTACTTGTTCTAACAATTAGGTTGTGATTTGCAAATATCAGAGGATTATATGAGCCAGAAATCATCGTAGAAGGCATTAAAATGATCCGAGCTGTAATCCTTATAGCGGAAATTAGAAAACTGACCTGTAGTATACCACCTTCATGTTACTTTGCAAATTCTCAGCATTGAAGGTCGGTAATTCAATTTCACTTGATTTCTTTTGAGACTCATCATGTCCAGCCATAGCCTCCACCTTATACGACAAAACAATAAAAAGACATTAGCCTTGAATCAGACGCGAAACCAAATTCCAATTCTCATTCAACCCCAAAAAGACTATTACTGGCCCTTTAAATAATCCGTTTATCTGATCATTAAGAAACAATTACGTTGATAAGATATTTGGTCCAAAACACACATCCAAACGATCCCAAATCATGGACCAAACTAATTCCAACAATATTCATGATTATGAGAACGAGTAAGAAAGCAGTAATATAAGTTCCTAGCTTGATCAAACCATGGGGGATACCGGAACTTGGACTCGAAGAATCTAAAGAGTCCTCCTACTCAAGTCCAACACAAAATGAGACAATTAACTTAAATACAATAAAAAAAACACAAAATTAAGTCCTAATTTTATGTTTAGTTTCAGGTCCATAATGAATGCCATATATTAGTTACACTATGGGTATGTTTGGCAAAAAAGCTCCGAGCTGGGACTGTGGCTAGGGACTGGAGCTGGAATTATAAACATTTAGTAGAGCATCTTTAAAAATTGTCAACAGTAAAACGTTAGACGGATCGAAATTACAAAAGACATGAAAACCTAAATTAAAATTTCAAGATAGTAATTAAATAGGTACCTGGGTGGTAGTGTGTGATAATAAGGGCGGATGGATTAATCGACCCAACGGAGTCGGAGTGTGTGTGTGTGTGTGTGTGTGTGTGTGATCCAATCGGGTAATCTGCAATCAACAACAGAAGGGGGTTTCTTTACACTTTGTTTTAATCGATTCACCAATAATCATCACAAGGAAGAGATGATGGCTCGTTAATTAATGGGCCTTGTCCTTCCAATTTAGGCCCAATTTTAATCCACCAATTTCTTTAGTAATATAAAAAGTAATATAATAAGTAATAGAGAAAATGTCACAAATGGTCCATGTGGTTGTCACTATTCGCATTTTAAGCCCTATGCTTTTTTTTCGTTGCTAACTATTCTTGGGATTTCTATTTTCATTGCTAGCATTCCGTGACACTAACGTCTCTTAGTTTCCCTCCATCAAGCACATGATACACATGAAGATATATTAGTCTTTTAGACTTTTATCTTCTTCTTCATATAGCTTTATCTATATCCATACATATACCAATCTCTGTATCTATATCATCAATAAAAAAATAGGAGATAACATATATGCTTCTACCTCATTCTCACAATGATTTTAATCACATGGCTAAATGTTTTTTAAAAAAAATAATTTAAAATTGTGAGGGGAGAAACATGTATGAACATGCTGCTAGAAGCATATATGTTATCCCCAAATAAATCACCTATTCTAGTCGACCCCTATAAACTTCAGATTAAGAGAAAAAAGGATAGTTTTTACACACACACTCACACATAAAGATTAAGAAAAACCCAAAACTCCAAATGATGGTGGTGGTGGTGGTCTGAAATGGAGGAGATGGTCATGGTGGTCGGAACTAGATGCCGGAATCGTTGCTGAAGTCCCATCAGATCTCAATGCCGGTGTAACTCGATGAAATCTCATCAGATCTCGGTATCCACGTTGATATCTGAGTTTGTTATGTCGGGATCAGACCGCAAATGACTCTTCAGATTCTGTAACCACAAGTATTACTTTTCAGATTCGAAAAGTTAAGAGAGCCTTGTTATAGTTTAAATACTTTCTTTCTAACATGTAAGATATGACACGCGGGTTGTATTTCTGTTCAATTCTCAATAGTTTTGACCCCCTCTGTGGATGACATAGTTTTTTAATCTATTTCAAGAACTGTGGGTTGGCGCAACACTTCGCTTGATTTGGTTTATATTTGCGATTTCTAATGATGGACAACTATAACTGTAACTAAGGACATTTGGCAACTACATGCTGGAACCATGGTATTCATATATTTCCAGTCTCCTTACTTATTAGTCTACGGGCTTCTTGCAACGCCTCCCATGATTTCTAGAATCTGACAACTGACTGAGATATATTAGTAAGCCAAGTAATGACATCAGGCAACTTGTTATCTGGGATAAGAATATAGATTGTGCATATGGTCAGAATGTAAGATAAGTTAACTAGTCTATGGTTAATGAGGGTTTGATGGGATATGATAATAGATGCAGATAATTGTATCTATAGGTATGGGGAGTGATAAATTCACAACAGAGTTTAATCATCTACAACAATACATGTTTTATGCAGTTGTATACTGTGCAGTATAATTTGTACATTTGTTGTGGATGGCTAAAAAATTATGTAGATTTATCACTACCCGGTAGGTATAGATAAAGGTATAGATATATGTATATGTATGTATATATATATATATATATATATATATATATATATATTGATCAAGTGAGAACCAAAAATAAAGATGAGAACTATGAAAACCATTAAAAAATCATCTTTTTTTTTTTAAATATCCATTTTTTTTATACTTTCACTTTTATTTTTTCTCCAAGCTTTTCATCATCTTTCTTTCTCACTTCAAGATTCACAAACTCTGATCACCGCCTCCTCCAAGGGCGAAGCCCGTGCGGCTAAGGGCTACAGTCGTACCGTATCCAACCACCACCATCTCTTGGATCGCCACCCATCAAATCCAAACCATTCCCAAATGCGTCCGGTTTCCAACCCCTCTATAAATGCCTTAAGGTCTACGACCGGTA
>JAOXNX010000033.1:10190371-10205245 GCA_028566075.1 Solidago caesia
TAATACACACCTCTTGATAGCGTTTTATACAAATAAAACGCATCCGATCACGTTTCTGTTCAAAACGCACTAAATAGAGTTTTAGCAAGACACGTATCACTTTAACAAGACACATAGCGTTTTAACATGCCAAATAGCGTTTTAGGACTAACTACTATAGCATTTTTGGATTTAGAAAACTCGTGATCATGAACATGGACGTATCAAGTAGCGTTTTAACATAAATACAATCAATTAATTCGATCACTTTAAACAAAATTTTGACTATAGCGTTTTAACTAGGAATTGTAAAACAACTCGGTGGTTACTAGCTTCAAACGAACTCACACCTTTGACAAAATTGATTATATAATATAAGTGTAAAACTTAGTGAGGGCTGCTTTGTTTGACACGCATGAAGCAAGTATGTGACAACAAATCTCAATTCAATTTGAGTATTTGGACGGCACAATATATTTCACAATTATATATATTTGGTCGGTTGTAGATGACACGCGTACACACACTTGGACCTTCATATAGCGTTTTTAAATTTCTTGATAAATAGCGTTTTATGACACAAGTATATCAGATGGCGTTTTAAGCTAAAGCTTAATAGCGTTTTATCATGTTGGCAGTTTATATAGAGCGTTTTATCATAATTTGGAACCGAAAATTACTTCTAAATGTTTGCTTACCTTTGACGAATGAAACCAAACTTGTAGTAGATAGCATTATTGGTTGAAGAATTGAGAGAGAAAATGTATAGCGTTTTAGGAGGAAAATGATAGAAGTGTAAAGTGTGTGTGTCTGTGTCCCACGAGATAGATAGATAGAGAATTAAGATATTTTGTTTGTTAAAATCTTTAGTGTCATGATGATTCATTTGACAATTTATCCCAAGCAGATATTTTGTATAATATATAATATCATTTGTCTAGATGTTACTCCATGATTTAATCCAATTAGTCACGATAAATTACCAAAATTTAAGTTTGATCACATTAAGGCATTAGACATAATACCTTAGAATTTGATGACGTTTATTTTCCTTAAAGTTAATGAAAATATTATTTCATTAAATATGGACATTTTGTTAAATCCCAATAACTTTGGGACCAAATGAATGAGGCTTACAACGACAGTTTGGCATTCCGTTAGTTACTAAATGTTAAATGTTTATTATTTCCGATGTTAAGTTCCGAATTCATAAAATAAATTCGAAAGTCGGTTATGTGTTTCGATACGACAGAACGTTTAATTAAAAATTAATTTAAAATAAACGTATAGTTAGACAGTGATATACGAATATACGTATACAAAAATACGGAATGTTACAGTTCATCAATTAAATTTATATTTAATCGAATATTTTTTTCTATATAAAATTTTACATACTTACGACAAGAATACCGAACATTATGTAGTACGTAACATGATTATTATAAATAATAGTTAACCTATCATTTGAAGATGATATTAATATAGATGAATGTTATTTAATCAATAGTTTGGTTAGAGTCGTGTAGCTCATCCCACACCGACCAGAAAGTAA
Source organism: Solidago caesia (assembly GCA_028566075.1). Classification (NCBI taxonomy): domain Eukaryota; kingdom Viridiplantae; phylum Streptophyta; class Magnoliopsida; order Asterales; family Asteraceae; genus Solidago; species Solidago caesia. The sequence goes on from JAOXNX010000033.1 coordinate 10,191,906, forward strand.
TGTTTCAATTGGTTTATAAGGCGCAAGGTAGCAAAACATATCGTCCCCTCGGGACATCCGATAAAATTGGAATGATACAAAGAAGATTAGCATGGCCCCTGCGCAAGGATGACTTACACAAATCGAGAAATGGTCTAAATTTTTTTTTCATCCTCAATCTCTTTCAAATCGTTTGGATTTGATTTCAATTTTGTAGAAAGTTGATATTAAATCATCTAAATATAACTATAAAACAAATAAGTTAAAAGTAATTATAAACTAATAAGTCAAACTAATTAGTTAAAGAACGTTTTTCGTTTATTTGTAAGAAAAAATTTGTTTTGATATTGATCACAAAAAATATTATTATTAATATTTTGGAAAATAAGAGATTATTACTAATTTGGGGAAATTTTTTAGTAAATATTTTAGTTAGGGGTAGTTAGGGAAAGAAAGAGAAATTAGTTTTAAGATTTATTAAAAGTAAATTGTAATTATTAACCGTGTTTTAAATCTCGTATTAAATTTGGATGGGGATTCTTTCAAGTTATCTCAACTTGACAGTCAAGTTGGGGTGATCTTGACCCTTGGATTAAAATCAATGGTCAAGATTCAATTATGATCTTTGAATCTTAACCTTTAATTTTAATCCAAGAGTCAAGATTCTTTTAACTTATCTATCAAATTATTGTTTCAATTTGAGAAGATCTTCATCCATTAAATTTATATTTAATTGAATTTTTTTTTTTTTGGGAAGTAATCAATATGCTTCTAGTAGCATATATGTTAGATTCTTCCAAAAGTAAACAAGGAATTATATGTGCGTATTTAAAATAGCCAAAGGACCGAAAATATAAATTTATTTCATAATTTTACCTAGGTGTTCATATTATTTATTCCCATTTTTTTTCTATATAAGATTTTACATACTTACGACAAGAATATCGAACATTATGTTATAAATAATAGTTAAACTATCATTTGCAGATGATATTAATATAGATGAATGTTATTTAATCAATGGTTTGGTAGTGTAGTTCATCCCACATCGACCAGAAAATAATATTTCAATTGATTTATAAGGCGCAAGTTGGCAACACATATCGTCCCTTCGGGGACATCCGATAAAATTGGAATCGAGAAATGGTCCAAATTTTTTTTTTCATCCTCCATCTCTTTCTGCTCGTATGGATTTGATTTCAATTTTTTACAACTTTTTTTTTTTTTGGTTGCATTGGTTGGAGTTTTGGTGCGCCATTTGTTAATTAGGGTTTGTGTTATGATGATCTCTTTCTGCTCGTATGGATTTGATTACAATTTTGTAGACCTTTTTTTGTGTGTGTTTGTGTGTGTGTGTGCATTGGTTGGGGTTTTGGTGCGCCATTTGTTAATTTAATTGTTAATTAGGGTTTGTGTTATGATGGCTAACAGAAACCATAATCACAGCATTTAGGTTTTATGTTATGAATTAGGGTTAATGTGTGTTCGACTTGTGTTTGGATGAAAATTGATAACCCCTTATTGTCCCAGTTGAGCCTTGTACCTAAGACTAGTCCTTTAGTACCAATCATTTAGTTGTTTGTTTCAATCTCTTTCGGATGTTCTTCGGTAGTAACTTAAAAACACATTTTAAATTTTAGGCACCAAATAAACCCCTTTCACACAAGAGTTTTAGTTTCGTATTTTATCTGACACGTGGCCATTTTTTTATTTTTTTTTACCATTTGTTTTATTTTAAACCAAATGAATACTATATATTCACTTTAAAAAGTATGTGTTTTCCTTTAGCCCCAACCCATCAACGCATACGCTTTCAGAAACCAACTAGTTATTATTATTGTTAATTTACTTTGTCTTGTTTTGTATATATTGAATTGAAGGTTAGAAAAGACAAAAGAAGTTACTATTCGCTTACTTCGATTTTTGATATTAAGGGTAATAGATCGAAATGAAGTAACCAGTGATCTGAAGTCTAAACCGAGTCGTGGTTTCGTTCCTTTCAAAAGACGTGCTACTCCAAGCCCGATCCCAACCGCGTTCTAAAAGATTATCATCCTTACTCCGAACCCTCGACCATCAGCTTAAAACAACAGCATGAACTCAATAACAGGTCAGCGCGTAACTTTTAGTCGGCGTCAGTGGGGATGGGTTGACTAAAATACTTCTCAACTAGAAAAAAATGTAACTTATTTTCTAATGAAGTATTGTCTATCGTGACACAAAAACTACATTATTACAGTGAAAATATAACCACCTTTGGAAAGTATTTCGGCAGCTTTCGGGCTGTTCTATCTTCTTCTTTTTTTCAGCTAATCTTTTTTTTACTCTCCTAGCATGTTAACAAGTGTAACCCATATCGAACCATTCATAAGAAAATGGAATCGAAATTGCCAACTATACCTACCAGTTAGATCATGAGGATCAGAACTCCCGGGAGACATCTACGGTCGAAATCTCTTTTTGAAGTAATAGTTGTCAACTCAGTTAACAAATGTTGAAAAAAAAAACTATTACCTGTGACTTGAGCTCTCATTTTAGTAAAGTTATTTCATGCCCATATACATTACACCAACTTAAACCTCTCATCATTTCTTACCTTTCTTCTTTCTTTTATTGTTATTGTTGCCACCAGCACCGCCACCATTACTAGAGCTCCCATTTTTGGAGCTATTTGAAGGGATATCTGGGCCACCATTGGCTGCAAAATTTTCAAACATGCCTGATTGAACCGCGTTTTGTAACCACTCCATGAATTCCTCTTCAGTCATGGTTTCTTCCATATTTGGCATCCCGCCGCCTCTATGACTTGAGCTTGGTCCCTTCCCATTAGTGTGCTTTGACATTACAGTCGTGTTTACATGAAAGCTTGGTTTATGAGTGTTTGCTGGACATCTCATTCCCTGCAACCAAAATAGTCAACAATGGATCACGCAACAGCATCCATAACCGGACTTCTATAAAATAACTTTTGTCAATAACACCAAGTAGAGTGGTGATTTGGGCAGGTAGGAATAAGTCATTCTTTATTACCGGTTTAAAAGGGCCAGGTTGATCGACAAACACATTTTTGTCATATCTTTTAGAATAATTAATGGGTTATTAAATTCTATGAAAATATTACTATAAGAATAATAATAATAAACCATTCACTAAAATGATTTAGAAGGTTGTATACTTGTATGCATGAAAAATAGACTTAAAGAGACTTTCAACCCATTTGAACCATGTGAGATAAAAACATTATCTGAATCGACCCATTCATAAGTAAATGGATCAATTTGCCAACGAGCAAAAACTAAAAATCTTCTTTTGTTATCTTACTACTAGTCTACCACAACTATTAAACTAGCCCCTGTCTCGTTTTTGATAACTTCTGCCCACCAACCCTACGTATTGGCCAACGAAAGTCGGTTGACAATTTGGTGCTTTTAAGTTAAAATATGATTAACTTGAGCATTTTGGTGGAAAGCAAGGGCAAACTAGTCGAGATAATTTATGCCACTTCAAACAAAAAAAGGATAAATAAAATAAATGAGCTGGTGGTCAATAAATGGTTGGAAAATCAGGTAGAGTAGCAAATAAGTTGAAATAGTAGCAGAATTGCCAAAACTTTTACTTCCCAATACGTGGTCCAACAACTATTTTTCCTATTGAAATACCGGATGATGGTGAACTCCAAAAAAAGTATACGCTACAAAATTTTAGGTCAAATAAACTATTTACAGCTTTGCAAAAACAAGAACATTTTTGGTCAATATAAGTGTTAGGACATTTATACCCTCACATTTGTTTGATGTGTATGAAGTAGCGTGAGGGTTAAAATGGCCAAACACATTAATTTGAAGTGTATGAAGTAAAAAACTTCCATGTACAAATCACCTCTCTTCTGCAATTATTGAAAAGGTATTTTAAATATATCATTAAGAGAATATCAGATGTCTAATAAAGCCTTGCAATCCCATGGAACTGAAAGAATATCAAATTTGATATACACTCCAACTCCTTAACCCGGGTGATACCAATAGATTCTCGTTAACAGTAGACTCCTTTTTTTGGTTTGCTTTTTTCAGAGTTTTTAACCAAACTCTTGTGCCTTCACAAACATATTAATTTGTTTTTTCTAATTTTGGATTTCAATATTTCAATTTGGTTATTTCAATTTTACTAACATCCAAGTTCTTTACAGTTATAGATATCCATCGAGGTATCAAAATTAGTGTTCTTAGTCATGTTTATATATTTTAACTTTTTTTGGTTTTCGTTAAACCCTAACTAACTTGTTGCCATTGGTTACTTCACATTGATGTCTAGTTGCAGCATTTTCAATAGCTTATAAATTAGTCTAGTTTTAAGTCAAATAGAAAACTATGTACATGTGTGTTTAAGATTAAAAATGTTAATTTAGTTTCATAATTAGTTGTTAGTGATATGTGCATCTTAAAATAAAGAAAAAAAGTGTTTCATAAAATAAGAAGCATGTTTATTCAATGACAGATAAACTAATTTATATTATGTAATCTTGTATAAAAATTGAGCTGTTGAAAAACTACATAAAAATTAATTGTTGAAAGTTCTTATGTTTTTTAATTAGTAAAGGCATGGAGTAAACTAGAAGTAGAAAAAAAAAAGATATTAGAGAGTTGATGTGGGTTTATTGGTTAGAAAAAAAAAGAAAAGAGAAAAACAATGATTAAGGATATATGTTTTTAGATACAACAATTTGGTATTTACTTGTTTAAAACACACGGGTTTGGACCATAACTCAATTTTTTCACAGATATATAAATGATATAACATCTTGTTTTGGAACATCAATTCTAAGCAAAGCAGGTAAATTTACCTGGCACATATACCATTCTGTAGCATTATATATCTTGCTATCTGCACAAATATAAGCCTGAGGGGAATCTACCTGCATATTATTGGCAAGAATAAAAATGAGTAATTTGCCGTAAAAAGGTGCCCAATGCAAACACTAACTAATGATGCTCACATACCTTCTGAAACATTCCGAAAAGAAGCGGTTGGGATGATTGTTCAACCCACCCGTCCCCATCTTTGGCTGGATGAAAGTCTTTACAGTCCTTCATGGTTAGCAGAAATAGAAAAAAGATTCAAGCAATGATAGATTTGGATCATAAATAAATAAATTTGTGGAAAAGGGATACCTGGCACGATCTGGCTCTAGATTTTGTCTTTTTGGTGTAAAACCACATGTGAAAACTGCCACAGTTTTGGCATGCAATTCGCCTAGACTCTCCCAAAGGATCATCCACGTGAACCTCCGTGCGTCCAAATGTAGATCCAAAAAATCCATGCCGTTTGTTCTGAAACACATGTTTTTTTTTATCAGATTAACAAGTTCTGAAGGTTTGATTTGACCGAGAAAAAACGCATAGCGAGAGACGCTTAACAACACCAAACCTTTTGTAATGTCTTCAATTTAGTAATAAGCATAAGCAGCAAGTCAACGGCACGGTATAGTTAAATGAAAAATAATGAGAATAAATACTTTATAGAAACAGAGTTCCATGTACCTTAGATCTTGGTTATAATAATAGCAAATATAGTACAAAGAATAATTGATGGTGACAGCTTTCATATTGTGTGAAAACTATAGGGTAGAGGAGAATTTTTTTAAAAAAAATATGAAAAGTAGACTGCAAAATACAATTGCAATAAATCTCCTCTCATGAATAGTATACTGGAGCTACTCTTTGTCACATGCATTATATGTTCGTCGTGACAAGTTCCAACTTTGTAACATTATGACAATGACAATGACAATGTTGCCTCAAAGAATACAGGTCAACTATTTCCCCAATCAGCTACTTTCATTTATCAGATTTTTAAGAAAAATAAAAAACACAAGGATTGAGGGTTTTATTGTGCAGAAATAAATGAGAATCTAGTGCTTAGCCTAATTCTTAGTAAAGTAGCCAGTAAACGGTCTACAGACGCACAGAAAAAAAGGCATATAAAAATATACCTTAAACAGTGTATTCCGAGCTTTATACAGTTATAACATATGGTTGAAACGGTATTGAATATAAATGTCGCAATGTCACTTATAAGCACATGATATACATAACTAGCTAACACTCTAAATATTGGTCTTCTCTAATACAGTTATACTGTAATGTTTATTAGGAATCATTTTTCTTTTTACTTTTTCCAACACTTGCAATGCCATGTTAACTTATACCCCTATCCCAAAAACCATGCAGCATTTCCTATTTAAAATTACCTTAGATATACAACATTCCCTTGGTGCAGAAATTCCAGTCATAGTTTACCTATTTGCCACCCTTTTACAAGATACATGTAAGTTGATTCGGATATATAAGTTTTCTAAGCTTTGTCTTGTTACAGATTATTTATAGGCATTTGATCATTAATCAAAGACGCTTCTTAAACTATGTGTCAACTGAGACTTTTCCTTTTGGGGGCGGAGGGACTATATTTTGATAAAACATATGAACTTGAATACGAGTATTAACTAGAATTTTTAACAGTAATACTTTGCCACTTCTAGATATATTTTGAAGCTCGATGCATACAAGTTGTCTTTAACGTACAAGAACATAGATTCAAAAGAGCTAGTGTAGCCTTGTATTACACCCTGCACTTTTTGTTCCTTATATGTGTATAACTTATTGTAGAATATCTGGAAAAAAATTATAGAGTCATGACTTCTCGTATACTTAATATGGTTAGTTACACATATCATAATACCATAATTTCTGATTATTGTATATAATCTTAAATATCCTCCTAATGGAGTGGAATCAACTTCTGTAGGTGTGAACTTTCGCCAAGTGCATTGAGAGAACTTTTACAAGGATATAACATTACACAAATTTATATGATTCCAGGAAAGGACTGCATGCAACTATGCAAGGCACAAGTCGAAACCTATTTGCTTAGAGAATCAGCAAAATTCCTCTTATATACAATTATGTAGCTTTTTAGTAATAAGAAGTTTGCATATGAGGTACACTTCCTCGAAAGTTAAATCAAGGAGTCTACAGTTAGATAAATGTGACTAAAGGTACCAAAGGGCCTTTGGCTTAGCTGTGTTGGGGTATCCCATCAACTTAGAGGTTGTAGGTTCAAATATCATTTGAGACGGGTGGTGTAATATTAGGTGGTTGTAGGTGCGTAACTCTTTGCCTTTCCAAAAGAAAGTGATAAAAGGTTGCATAAGGACAGTTAACTTAAGCAAACCACACAAAACTACAAAGAATAGATAATCACACCTTTGGATTGGCATCTTGAAATCTTCGGAAATAATTCAAAAGATCTTCCCTTCTCAATTCATCATCATATGTTTTTTGCTTAGAAGTATCTAACAAAACCTTAAGAAAAATAAAGAGTTGCAATATAGTCAAGAAACTAAAAAGAAGAAATAAAAGAAGGCATGAACATGCAGCAAGAAAAAAATAACCGTCGAGAGAAAAGTTGGAAACAAGAAAAGGTACCTCGTATGCGTTTTGAAGTTTCTTAAAAGCCTCTGCGGCTTTTTCATTACCCATATTTTTATCAGGATGGACCAGCATTGCCTGACATCAAGAACCAAGAGAGAGAAAGAGAGTTAACAAATCATCTTATCATTCCTTCTGTGTGTTAATACAAACCAAATGGGTCATCGGCCTAAAAAGTGATAGCATAATTTTATATGAACCTTTTTCCTGTATTCCCGCTTGAGAAAAGTGATATCTATTTCTTGGAATCTAGATAAACCCAACGCAGAATAGTGATCAGCTGAGTTTAACAATCGAACAACTTCTTCTTCGGATGTTAATTCAGCATCAGACCCACTGGTTGAAGGTACCCCAGAGCCACGGTCAGCTTGTGGATTGGTCCCACCATCAGTGGATGAAGCACGCGCTTCCTCGCCATTGAACACACCTGTTCCACCTTGCATCCCAGCTGTTTGCTCAGGGACACTATTGGATCTTCTTTGCTCACTAATGTTATTCTTCAAAAAGTATATAAGGGCGTCACTTGAGAAAAATGATAAATTCAAAGCTACAATAATGCCAAGCCAACCAGCCAGCATCCATGCAGAATATACAGAATACAGAGTCATAATTAGCAGTGCAACGCGCTCATGGCTAAATATGAATGCCACTCCTGCACATTACAGTATCGATGACATTATCAACAAACACGTAAAAAACATCTAGATAACAACAATGTAAAACAAGTCAGCTCCTTAAAAAAAGATACCCTAGTGGCCACGGAGGTTCACCTGCTTTGACCCCGGGCTCGCAATAGCGAGTCAGCTCTTGGGATTAGTCTACTCGCAAAGCGAGTGGGACACCCAAGGTTACCAAAAAAACAATAAAGTGTTGATGACTCACCACTGAAGGCAAAGACAATTAAAGTAGTCCAAAAGCTTCCATACATCCACAAGAAAACAATTCCAGAAATAGCAAGCAACAAAAGACCAATGGTGAACCCTACAAAAAGTGCTACCAAAGCAACTATGGCCTGTAAAAATAACCATGAAAGTCGATTATCAGAAGAACGACAATAGATTTTTGTTGTTGACAGTTGATATGCATAATAAGGAGGTAAAAAGGAACATTTTCAAGCAACAGTGGGTTTAGTAAATACTGACATAGGTAGATGGTTTTTGATAAACATAATTGACAATTCTTTTCAGATAGCAACTTGGCATTTAAATACCAGTAATTAGTAACCGTTATGAAATTCATGCATAATAACTCTATCACTCTCTTAATGTTAGGTGTCTAATATTTATTCACATACTAGATGTACCCTCGAAATACGGCGGCTTTTAATCTTATAGGGAGAACATCCGACAACATGTTTATCGGGTTGCTAAAATGAGTAATTTCTCTCATTTTTATGACGCGTTTATACTGGTGTTGATTAACTTTAATATAGATTGAATCATTTGGATTAATTTTTGATGAATACTATAAAAAAATACCTTTTTTTTTCTTCATAATCCTAGTATTGCATTTGGTTCTACATTTATAAGGTTTGTATTCTATTCCAAATTTTTCCATGAGCAATGTGGAATAAACTCGCCCTTTAGCATGGATAAAAACATGTAAGTTATATTATCCCACATTGGTTTCAAGACATTTTGTAACATCCATCCCATGTCTATATATATTCTTAAAAATTTCAAATGTGAGACACAAGCCATCTCCATTATAAGGTAGTATAGATAACTGAAACTTCTGGGAGTGTCCACATATGTATAGTCAATGTTCATATCCCTGTTATGTTAAAACTAACAGCTTTGAGTAATACCAAGTCACCATGCTGAATCTTGGTGTCAGTGCTGCAAAGATATACTCAAAGTAGTCGAGTTCCTGGTTAGATTGTAACCTATTGATCTAAATAAGTTCACTGTAACAACTCAAATCCAAAATACTACATGGATGATAACCTTACAAGACCTGTATACTTAACATGACAGACCTGTATGGGACTTGAAGAAAACACACTGTATATTTTTTACAATATCCGACAATTATGAACAAACTATATTAAAAAAGCCATAAAGATGCATGATAAAGGAAGCTTACAAGAGCAAGTAGCTTACCCCAACAGTAATAAACTTAAGCATTCCCATCATTGCAACTACCGAAAAGATGCTGCACCAAATAACTGTGAAAAATGATGTTGTCCCCATGCGTATAACAGAGTCTATACCTCTAAGGGTGCAATCTAGCCAAACCATTAAAAGAACAAGTAATATGCTGGTGAATTGCGCAAGCCATTTCAAGACAATCGGGTAAGCATGCTTGATTTTCATTCTAACATAATCACGAGATCTCAACATCTTGGTTACTACAATATCAAACAACGGCTTGTTTTTGTGCAACCATTCAGTTGAAGCCTGCGACACAGAAGACACAAATGTCTTCAAGTACCTAACACCCAAGGTTTCTGGAAGTTCTACAATTTCAGGTAGACCATCCTCATCAAATCCATTTAAAGAGCGGCCAGACCTACGTTTTCGATTCTTAGATCCAGGTGTACCATTAGCTGATGCCCACTTCTCCTCTTCCAAACAACAACTTCCAGTTGTTGACATGTTAGTACTGCAGTCTTCAGAAGTACCGTCACGAGGTTCTGACTGCTCTGCAGCAGATGTACCTCGAATATCTACTTTATTATGTTTTCCAGATTTGTTTGTTCTTTTCTTGTCATCTCTAATATGATCGGATTTGTGAAGGGGCTCTGTCACAGGTATGCTTGGTTGGGTATCACTTGGAAGTTCTTCCTTCACAACCTTCATATTGCTTACACTTCCCTTTCCCTTTTTATGTGGCATTGCTGACCCCGATTGGAGACCTTTTTTGTGGGTTGATGTGCTTCCATCCAAACCATTCTTCTGATGGTTCCCTTTCCGAGCCATTAATTATGAAACCAAAGCCAGCTTCTAAACAAGAGGAAGTGAATCGATGTCTAATTGTTTTCAGTCATCAGAGTCTTAAAACGCGGATTTTGAGTGAACAATTAGGCCTGTAAATATAAACTACCATATGTAAGTCTTGGTAAGCAGTTAAGAGAAAAACAGATATGAATCAGTCTATGCTCTTCATACGGTTACAACCAGGGAATGACATTAGTAATAAAAGCATAAATCTAAAGAATCACTATAACCTAAAATATATAGAATGGAAGATAAAGATGGAAAATGACTACTAGTTATAGGTGAACCTATCGGGAAAAGGAAAACAGCACATCTTAAAAAGAGAGGTGGAGATAAAAGCACGAACATTATTAAACTATTGTACGGTTACTACTAAACCCATTCTTTGTAGATCGGGAATTTGCTCAAGCTGAGCTCCAGGGAAAACCCTGCAAGTAGTTTTGTGATTGTTCTGTTTTCTTCCAGACGTAAATTGCTAATTTTATATTTCCTCATTAAGATATATATTGTTTAAAACAAAACTCACACATCATAACTTCTATTAGCCATGCTTTTTTCCAAATATTAAATTTATCATAAAACCTAAACAGAGGAAAATGCTACAAGATTAATGAGAGAACCTCAATAATACAGCTGATGGAATAGATAAGAACCTTTATGGTTGCAGAGATTTTTTTCAACTTTGGAAAAAGATCACATACATTAGTACGAGGAAGGGTAAGACGCTAGATGCTTTAATGTTATGTGCTAGGAGTTGCATTAGTTTCTTGACCACAATTCATTTGTTATAAATGAAATCGATTGAATATAAGGGCATTCATTCATTCTAAAATTCTATTACATTTCTATCTTTTCGTGGATGCCTATATTAAATGTACATCAGTACATGTGTCTCCACTTTTTCAGTTCATGCACCTCACCTTGATGAAGTGTATGTGATAACACTTTTCATGAGTCCCAACCCATCTAGCTTATTCCTCATTTCAATTAAATGGATCACACAACCACTATTTTTGTTCATTATTACACCATAGACCAGATCTATAAAAAGAAACTAGTAAGTGATAAAACCTAATGAGGCCTAATAAGTTTTAACTCTTGGATACCCTGTTTCATTGCTGACACAAAATTCTTCCAAAGTCTAAAGTTTGATCTACTTCCAAAGTCTAAACGCCGAACTCCCAATCGCAGTCCTCACTTCCTATTCCGTTTGGCCCATGGAAAACACACGACACATCTTCTAAAGCATGGAAACTAGTAAGACGCACCAATGACAAGCAAAAGAATAGGATCACTAACCCATACAATGAGCCACAACACCATCCACTAAGGACAGTAACATTCATAGTTTGAACAGTCAAGTTGTTAGCCGCAACATCTATTTTAAATGTATATATAAAGTTTCAAATATATAAATTTTCATCAAACACTAACTAAAAGTTGAACAGTAGGTAGCCATATGTGTGATGAATATGTATGTTGTCCAGAAATGGTAGCTAGTGGTGGGGAATATGCACCATAAAAGCGGAGATCATGGGTTCAAATCACGACCACCCCATATCCCTTTTATCATACTATCATAGTGCTACGTGATTTATTTTTTCATGTTGGCCGTGGCACCGGTCAATAGCAGACGGGTAGTGGGTCAATTATCCAATTTTCTTTTATGAATGAATGTCAATACAATAAAGCTAAAGTAATGAATGGAAAAGATAATAAAATCTAACAACACTAAAGATGACATAAGTGAAAAACAAAGAAATTTCCCAGCTGGGTCAGTATGAAAACCCTAAGATCAGATTAGATTAGCAGTGAATCATGTGGTTTTGGGGGCATGTATCAAGTCAAACAAATTGTATCATAATATATTAGATATATACATATATATATAGATATAAATATAGATATAGATATAGAGATAGAGATAGAGATAGAAGGAAGAAAGGAAGATATATGTGCTGACCAGTGAGTGATATGAAGAGGAAAGTGGAATGAAAAGATACGCGCTACCCAGTGTTGAAGAAGTTTATTTTTAGGGGAGTGATAAAAGGTACCAAGTTTTTAATTAAAACTTTATCATTAAAAACAACTTTAACTACACAGTATAAGTCTGTATATATATGGTAAGTTTATTAATTATGATGGTATTAATATCATTTTCCTTATTTTTATGTATGCATTGATTCATGAATGTAGGGGTGTAAAAAAAAAACCATACCCAAATAACCCGACCCAACCCGAATGGGTTTGGGTCATATAGGTCATTTTATTCGGGTTTATGTGGGTTATTTAGGTTAACCCGAACCTAAATCTTTTATATGGTTTGGTAAATGGATTAAACATAAAAAAATTTGGGTCACCCGAATAAGTTTTTTATTATTTTTTTTTATAACTATTTGATAATTATTATTCGTAAAACTATACTACTATAAACAATGTTTATAGTTTAACTCATGTGTCAGAGTCATTGGCGGATGCAGAGAAATAGTAGGGTGGTCACCACCCCCCTCTCAACCAAGTTTTTCTTTGTAAATTTTTTTTTTTTAATACTAGGTCTCAATCCAAAATACCATGTCTCAACCCAATATAAGGTAAACGAATTTTCAAGCTTCAGTCCTCTAGAATTCTTGGATCAGTCACTGGTCACAGTCCTCCTCTTAACTGGTTTCCTTGCACCATTTTTATGTAAGTCCTTAAGATTGACTTTGTCAAGTAAGATATCAAATGTATTTGTTCAGATACAAATTTGTTCATTTTTTTGACTATCTTTTTGTTAACCATTTTTATTTGTGTTTGCAAATGGTATGCGCATGACGAAGAGGCAGCAAATGACCAAGAGGAAACCGGATGGAAATACGTTCATGGTGATGTTTTCAGATGACCAAGAGCCCAAATTTATTTGCTTAATATTTATTTGGGTTTGAATTTGGATACCCGA
>JAOXNX010000033.1:10205345-10220929 GCA_028566075.1 Solidago caesia
GGTTTAATTTGTAACTTTTTTTAAAGTGGCAGTACGTAAGCTTAGGTAAAGTTTGAAGTACGGATCATTTTCCCATAAATTATATGCCAGTAGTACGTGCTTGGTGGACTGCATGTACGTGTGTTTTGCTTTATACTAAAATAACTAAGTAATAGTCTCCATGTTCAAACAAAAAATTTTTATTTTTTATTTTTTTTGAACAGCACATGTTCAAACAAAAAATTACATTACAACAGCACATGTTCAAACAAAAAATTACATTACAATAAACACAATACCAGAAATAAATCCTCGATTAAGATTTCAACAATCATACAGATAAATGCAAAATTATATAAGAAAATTAAAAGAAATAATATTACATATATATATATATATATATATATATATAACTACTGTGGTAATAAATAAATACTGGATGATTTTAGGATATCATAAATTTAGGGCTGTCAATCAACCCGTCAACCTGACAACCCGCCAACCTGAATTTTTTCAGGTCGGGTCCGGGTTGGGTTGTTGGGTTGTCAGGTCGACCCGTCAACCCGAATTTATTTATTTTTTTTAATTTTTATTTTTATTTTGAATATAGTCATGTACAGGTGCTCCTCCAGTGACTACTTCTGCTAAGTTAAGAACAGAAATCGACCCAGAATTTGAATCCTTCAACAAGATAAATGAAAACACATGATGAATATAGATTATATAGTAAGAAAATATAGGTAGATCCAAAAAACATGCTGATATATTACCTCCTACCATTATCATAAGGTGGCTAGCACAGTAACCACAGATGATGGCAAACTGAAATCAGGTTCTGGGGGGCTAGCGGAGGCCGGAGATGAGGGAGAAGCGGCGGCCGGAATTTCTGGGGAAGAAAGTTTTTTGGTTGGAGGTAAAAAGAGAAAGGGGTATACGTCCTTTTATTCACAGCCAAATAAAAAAAAAGGGTTATTCTAATCCTTTGTTTCTTTTTAGGTGCAGTCAAAAGATTGGATGGTCAAATACACAAGTCTCACACCACACAGTAAAAACCTTCATTTTATAATACTATAAACAAGGAGGAAAATTTTCAAATATAGGCACACTGTTGGCAACATAATTTCATATGTATTAATTGGGTCAACCCGTCAACCCGCCAACCCGACACGGGTCGGGTCAGGGTTGAGATTTCTGACCTGAAACTTTTAGTGGGTCGAGTCAGGGTCAGAGTTTTTCAACCCGTCAACCCGACACGGGTCGACCCGGGTCAACCCGATTGACAGCCCTAATATTTGTCTTCTTTATATATGAGCTATTGCATCAAATATTATGTCAGATATAGCTTTATCAAGTCTAATAGTTCTTATTCTGTCTAATTTTTATGGATGTAATCGAAGTTTGCTTTTATTTTTTTAACGTGTAACAATTCTATTCTAACAAGTTCATAGTCTGTCATGTGGCTGCTCGTACATAATATTACTTTATTTCCCTTAGTATCATCGAATCACGCATGTCAATAGCTTTAATAATATTTGAGTTTTCGTCTTACTAAATGCAATGATATTTAAATTTATTCTTGATCTTTTTGTTTGACATATACATCTAGAGGCTATTACGAATATATAGTCACGGACCAAAAGTTCCGCCATCAGTTATATTCAATGGCACTTTTATGCATTTGAAGGCATTGACACATTATGTACAAGGATGACAGATAAGTCAATAACGAAGACATGAGGTTTGCTTTTCCTTTTCTTTACCATCACTAGTTGAGTTTAGAGGTAGCAAAACGGGTTGGTTGAATAACAATTCAAAACATGTTTTGCTCAAAATGGAAAAGTTTAAAGTGTTGGTCGAAATGGGCCAGGTTGGCCCACAAACCATATCTTTTAAGCTTTACAAATAAACAATTGCTAAAAAAGGTTTCGCAAACTATACTTTTTGAGCTTTACTAATAATCCACGCTTTTTATGTTAAAGCAATTGAGGAGTTGTTTGTGTGTTTGAATACACCATGAATGACATTCAAATTGGTCAACACTTCTTAATTATCTTAACATCATTTGACCCACTGGATAAAGCACAACTCAAATTATGCAAGTAAATGGGGCGTAATTGTTGCCTCTACTTGATATGCTGCTAAGTGCTTACATTGACCTCTGTTTGCAGAACTCAAAGAAGAAACTGCTTATTTGAAAAATATACGGTATCATTAATATTACATGTAATCTTTATTTTGCTGTGAAAAGGAGCTCTTTCGTAAATATATCTCTTCTGACAAAGTCGTTCTCTCATCAGGAACCATTGACATGGACCTCATTACTACTGGCGTGCCTTCAAGTGAAAGAATGAGAATCCGAGAAGGGACAATTTGTCATTTCGACTCGGAACGTTGTTATGGAAAATATGTACTAGGGAGGTTGATATATATAACTTTTTTCATAAATTTAAGTTTCACTTCTTGTATTTTATTGAATCGATGCTAATGTCAATATTTTATAAATTTCTTTTTGTTTTTATAATCAACTTTAATAATTTATTAAATGTTTTCTTTTCATTTTAGTAACACTGCTAACTTGCCACCAAAAATAAAGATATTTTCACTACGGTCATTTTATGATTCATGATGATAGTTGATATGAGTTTCTTCATGGAATTTAAGTTTTGATATTCAATATTAAAACTCATTCATATGGATATATAATCAATTCGCAATTGATTTATAGTTTGAATTCACCTATTTCCTTTGGTTATTTGCAAAAAGATATATCGATGCACCAATTAAACTTTCTTAGTAGATTTGAGACAACGACGATTTACGATGCCTGTTTTCTAGGACTGAAATTGATTATCACACTAATATGCATGTTCCACTTGCGTTGTGCATTTTTGAGTGTGGTCGTTACTAGGAAACTTTATAGCATTGTGTTTGATGATATATTTCACTTATGTATGGTTGCACTAAATAACAAGCAATACTTGGATCAAGTAGTTAACACTTTTACCTCTGGAGACAAAGGTCAAGGGTTCGATCCTTACTCATTACATGGCCAGAGGTCCTTTTTTTTTTTACCTTAGGTGAAATCAAGAAGCAACCTCTCTACCTTAGGTACATAAGTTAAGGGTAAGGTTGTCTACATCTCAACCTCCCACATGACCACATATACCGTCATAGAGAGTATTGAGACCTAAAAGATAATATGGTTACACTAACAATAGAAAATATAAGTTAGGTTATATGTTTTCTTATACTATTACTGTATTAGTTTATTCACTATCCTTATATCAAATTCCCATGTAGCCACAACACATATAACGTAATTTCCTTTTTAATATATGTATTTGTGAAACTTTTTTTAAAATACCCGGGTTGAACCCGGGTTGATTACTTAGTTAACATTAAACCATACCGTGTGCATCTCATGTGAGGGCATTTTAGCACTTTCCCTTGTCTCATCTGCCATGCAATTAATGCATATCAAGTCTTATTATATGTACAATTATTTCTCTATTACTTGTAAACTCTTTCATTTACCATAACCAAAACCGTATCAACAAAATTACTTTCCCAAAATTTCCATTTATTAAAACTCTAAATATTACACGTATTAGTAAAGAACAACAATGGTTGTTCCATTATTTCATATTCGAGCAAAAAGGTGAAGAATGCGACCTGGAATCAACTTATGGTAACTTTTCTTGTTCAAATCTTGTATAACTGTATGATAAAATTCCCACAAAAGAGGTCATTAAAACTTTTTTATTTTTAATAATTTTTTTTTGTGTATTTAAACAGAAGGAAAATCCACCTACTTTACCTTCAAGCTTTATCATGAAGGTAAATTCACAAAAGTCTCTAGTAGGAGGTATGTGAATGAAACAATTGATTTTGTTGATTTGATAGATATTGACCGGTTTTCGGTACACGAAATAGACTCTTTTATGCTCGAGTTAGGTTATGCGAATAAAGTCATGTATTACCATTTTCTAATACCAGAAAGGGATTTAGATTTTAGTCTTTAGGCTTTGAGGAATGATCAAGATATTATCAATTTGAGTAGTTATATTTCTAAGAATAAGATTATTGATGTATACGCTGAACATGAAGAGACTAAACTAAAAATGTACTCTATTTCTGCTAAGCACATGTTATTTGTTAGGCACATACGCTAAGACATGAAACAGAAATGGAAGGGGGGAGCATACACGGACCTTATGCAGAAGTGTGCTATATCATCTACAACCATTGGTTGCAAGAGATAAGGGGAAAAAACCTAAAATGCCCTCACATAAGATGCACATGGTATGGTTTAACGTTAGTTTCTAACGTCTGTTACCATAAAAGACAATACTTGCAAGAATCTTGTATAAATAAATAAGAAATCACTTATTCAATCAAATAAATAAAAACGAAGTAATATTAGTTAATTCATACCATAAACTATCACCTTTTTTTTTTTTTTACCACTATACAAGACAGGTGGTTGGCAAAGTCGGCTGTCATCATCCTACCAACTGACCATCCATTGAAAAATTATAAAATGATCCATAGATGCACGCCAAACACGATTCTAGTTATGTATGACAATGAGATTATTGGATCTAAGAAAACTACGTACTTATAGAATTTATGGAAAGAAGGTTATAAACCTATCACAAACATTGACTTGTATAGTTTATTATAAAACTTTTATGTTATGGTCTATCTATATCTATACGATATTATTATAAAACATTTGGTTTATGTCTTAAAATTTAATTATCAAGTACAAAAATTACTATATTACCCCTTTACCTTACCATTTATATATTTTTATCATGTCTATATTTATTTTACCTAATCATTTCTATCTTTAAATATGCAACAAACAAATAATAAACACAATTTTTATATACTAGTGTGTTAAACAATCCAAACCGGTGGTCCCCCTTTGCAGACCGCCGACCACCGTCACCTCTTGTATTAGTTGAAGTTTATGAATTTTATTTTTTAAATTGATTTACATCTATATTCCTTTATAAAAGAGGAACTCACTCCCAAAATCTCTAAAGATGATTTGATGAGACAAAAATGCCCCTTCATTCTATTGTCTTTACTCCTTTAAAATACTAAACTACCTCTATCATTTATTAACTAATTTAAATATCTCTACTTTTTATACATATAATACCCTTAATGAAATTATTTACAATATATATCTCTCAACCCTTAAAATAACTATTATTTACAACATACATCTCTCAACCCTTAAAATAACTACACTACCCCTTTTACATATATTATTTTTACATTAATAACCACACCGCTACCGCCACCGTCGCCACCTGTCGCCGCTGTCGCCACCGCCGCCCCCACTACTCGTCGTCGCCGCCGCTACCACCCGTCGCCGTCATTACCACACCGCCCCCGCTACCACCACCATTGTTACCACCATCACCGCTGTAATTCTGTAAATTCTAATTGGTCAAAGGGTTTCTTGTTATTTTTGGTCAAACAACTATTGCTACCACCACCATTGTTACCACCATCACCGCTGTAAATTTAAAAGAGGAGGTTGGAGAGACTCATCCAGTAGGTGGTCAAAGGGATCGAGCTGGTCGTACCAGATACTGTACTTTTAAGACTTTTACGTCGTGCAACCCTCTCAAGTTCTCTGGTGAGGAGGGCGTTGCTGCTCTCTTGTCCTGTATTAGTTAAAGTTTATGAATTTTATTTAAATTTTTTTGAAAACTTGCCGTGCATCGTGCGAGTATGTTTCTAGCTGAGGTAAGAGAGGCGAAATTGGAACCGTTAACCAATGAACCATAAGGCCGGTTGTAGTAGACTTTTAGACGCCATTTCGGACGCGAGATGGCTTTGGACGTTTAGTACTAGCGAGCGTCTAAATGCTAGCGTCGGCTTATATCTTCTATTTTCGGACGCATAAAACGCAGCTTCTTGTTTTGTTTTTTATTGTTTTTGTTTTTTTATTTATTTATTTGTGTGGAGTATATATATATGTGTGTGTGGGTATAATAATAAAATATTTGAGGATGAGGTGAAGAGTAGGACTTAGTACGAGGGGGTGTTCTTGGGGGTGTTCTAGGAGAGAGAAAAGCTTATGTGGCGCTGATGTGGCTGGAAGAATAGGGTGTTTTAGTATTTGCTACTACGGAAGGCCTAATACAAACGAAATAATGATCCATAATATATGGACTCAAATATAGGCATATAGCTCCAGCCTCCATGAGTCCATACTTTTCCAGAGTTGGGCCTTAGCTGCTTTTCTCCGATAAATAAAAATAAAATATAAAAAAAGAAATATAATAACTGTGCTGTGGTTTTTTTGGCTTGCTTGCTTGGAGAGAAAGACTAATAAAACCCCCCCAAATTCATCCCCATTTCAATCTTAAATTGTTATTAGGTTTTATTATCAAAGTTTTCAATTCCAATTCTAATTCTTTTTGTTATAATAAAATATGGATCCAGAACAAAGCAACAGCCATAAAAATAATGGTGGTGCTGCTGCCAGTAGAAGTGAAAAAGTCCCTGCCAAAGATCCCAAGAATAAAAAAGATGATAAGAAAGATGAAGATCTTGTAAGTATTTAGAAAAAAGATTAAACCTTTTTTTATTTTTATTTTTATTATTGAAAATAGTAATAATAATTTGAGTATTTTATTATTATAGTCAGAAGAAGATTTGGAATTGAAACAACAATTAGAGTTATATGTTGAAAGAGTTCAAGATGTTGATCAAGCCTTACAAAAAGTTGCTCTTGAAAGCATGAGGTACTTTTTATTTATTTGTTTATATTTTTAGTATTTATGTAGGGATAATGCTAAAAAAGTAGTTATTTTTATTGTTGATAGTTTTGTGGGTGTTGTTATATTGACACGTGTTAGCTTAAAGTTGTTAAAAGGTTCGATTTTTAGGTGGTTATTAAAGAATGGTTAGGGTTTCTTGTTATTTTTGGTCAAACAACTATGGTTTATAAGTGAAATTGGCAAATTAACCGGGTAGATGGAGGGTGGTTTTTCTGTTCAGGTTAACCAGGAAAGGCGACTAGGTGAGTCTTTGACACCAGGGTCACGTTGGTGGTGGTTGAAAAATTATATATATATATATATATATATATATATTAAAGTGTACCCGGATGTTTGTTTAAATGGCAAGGTGTTGTTGGTCACTGACATTATGTTTGTAGTCTTCTGTCATTCATTGTATGTGTGTTTTTTGATAAATGTAATCATGAATAGCATCAGTAGATTATATATTATACAAGAACCTGTTCTAAAGTTTAAATTTTGTTGTATATTATACAAGAACCTGTTCTAAAGTTTAAAATTTTGTTGTATAAGCTAAGCTACTTGATGGATTTGTGCTGTCTTACTTATTGGGTTATTAGTTTAGTGCCATGGTTTTGAGGGAAGAAAATAAGTTCGTTGATTTAGTTTGCAATATATGGTTCTTTTAAATATGTTTGCAAGAAACCCCTTTTGTATGTTAGATTTTAGTTATTTGTTTGAGACAAGGTGTAGGTGCAATAGACTTTAGGTGTTAAATTATGTAAGCAGTGCTTCAAAGTTAAGTGTTCGTACCTGGTTCTGGAAACAGAATCTTTCTTTAGGATCGTGTGATTATAAATTGCTTTCCATCTTTAAAGGTTTGGGGTCTTGGGTTTACGTCACATGAGGGCACTATGCTATCTTTGTTGGTCAGTCAACATGGTATTTCTAATGGTTTGGATCAAATTCCCTTGTTTCATTACAAGTGCATCATGCTAGTTCTAGTTTGTTCCATTTTGACCTAATGTTATGTTATTCATATTTACCGTTGGAAGTTCCTGTAATCAAAATATTATGTAAGTTAAATTTTGATAGATGGATCTATGAGTGGATACGTGGGCATAAATTCGTAACTTAGGTGCTGAGTCCTTTTGTCAGCTTGGTTGTGTAACTACTTCCCTTGAGTGGTTCTTTGCGTGCTATAGACCAGTAGGAGGCCTGCTCCATTACAAGTTAGTGAACCTGTAATATGACTACTAGATTACAGCTTGTCGTTTTAGCTCATTTGTTGCTTTCATTCAATGTTACTTTTCCATTTTTATATGAAACCAGTTAGACATGTATATATTTGATCCAATAAAGGGTAATTTAGGTTATGATTCTAACGATATATATTATGTACTTGTAGGCAAGAAATTAGGACATCTACCAGTTCTATGACTTCGGTCCCAAAGCCATTGAAGTTCTTGCGTCCGCATTATGGAACCCTAAAATCTTGTTACGAGACAATGCCAGAATCAGATTTGAAGGTCCTTTTTTCAGTTTGTAGCATCGTACATCTTTATTTTTCTACTCAGATTTTGATTGTTTTAATTTTTTGATGCAGAAATTGCTTGCTGATATTCTTTCAGTTTTGGCTTTGACAATGTCCGCAGAGGGTGAGCGGGTAAGAGAACCTTGCACGTATAGTAATTTCCATTTTCTAGCATGCACTAAAAATCATTAGTGATTGGTTTAGTTTGTGATACATGTTTCTAACTTTTCCATGTAGTTTCTGCTATCTGTTGGTACATAGTGATCATTTTGCTTGCAGTTCTGAAAGTGTGCTCACTTTAAGGTATATTGCTCTTTTACTGATGTCTTTTTACATTTTCTGTATTTCAGGAGAGTTTGAAATATCGATTGCTGGGTTCTGAAGGTGATATTGGTTCCTGGGGTCATGAGTATGTTAGGTAAGCACTTGCCCTTTGTATCTAAACCCTAGTAATCAATTCATTATTTACAGCCTCCATAAATAACTGTCGTTGCTTGCTCTACTATCATAAATGAAAATTTTGGGCTCATGTTATTACACGATTGTCTCATCTCTTCAGGAATCTGGCTGGTGAAATTGCACAAGAGTATTCCAAAAGAGTGGTACCTTTTCTTCCTTAACTTTATTGTTTATTAGTTATATCTTTTATGAATTTTGGGTGCCTTTAGCGTTGATAATGATGCTTGTTTTAAGTGTATTTGTTTTGTATTTTGTTATTCCATTATATATATATATGTGTGTGTGTGTGTGTATTATATTCATGACTTTGTGGCAAATCAGAATGAGGAATCACCCGTTAATGAAGTCATAGAGCTTGTGGAACAAATTGTTGCTTTCCACATGAAGGTATGGCTTATCATTTTGTATTTGTAATGTTGCTTTATTTTTAAATTTGACATTTTCAACTGTTTTTCTTCATGTTAGTGTATTTTATAAACATTATCTACCACTTATTTTTGTATTGCAGCATAATGCCGAACCTGAGGCTGTAGATCTGCTGATGGAGGTATTCCACTTTACAGTTTTTGACATACTTGATCTATTGGTTATAAAGATGAATAAGAATCTTAACCCCGATTAAATTTAGGTTGAATACCTTGATCTACTAGCAAAGCATGTCGACAAAGCAAATTACAGAAGGACTTGTCTTTACCTAACAAGTTCAGCGAGGTAAACTGCATAATATGGATTAATTGTCTTCTATGATCGGCTCAGAATATTTTCTTGTATATTTATGTGTAGTCAATCCTTCTCTGCTTTGTTATATCATTAATTTATGTACTGCGTTTAATTGTTTTTCACTTTTTATTTTCGAAAATTGTGTAGATACCTCCCTGGACCAGATGACATATCAGTTTTGGAAATTGCATATGCAATCTACACAAAATTTGAAGAGTTTCCTAGGGCACTTCAGATTGCACTCTATCTTGACAACATGCAGGTTAGGAATTCAGGGTTATTTTGAGTATGATGATATAAGCTTTAGAATCCTGAAAGACATTAGCTGGTGGATTCTTCTTTTCGTGATATGTACTTATATATGGAACTAGGATCAACAGATTTCGTGATGTGGACTTGTCCTTGATGAAGTGTTGTGGTTTTTGTGGGTTATATTATTTGAACTACTTTGCTTCCTACAGTTTATGTACCCCCAACTTCAGTATTATACTAAATTAGGAGCTCACTAAAATTTGATATAGCCATAAAGTTCAGCTTTAAGCTATTATGTTATTGTTCTTGCAAAGAGAAGTCCTAAAGATGATTCACAATCATGATAATTTTAGTCTAAAGAATTATTAGGACAGGAATTAACATAACCTTTTGCTTGTATATTAGGATAAATTTGAGTGACTTCATGCCGAGTTTGTGACTGATTTTGTTTTTCCTCTTTGGTTTATAATTTCTGTTCTAATACTACATTGGATTTTTTTTTTTGGCAGCATGTGAAGCAGATTTTCACTTCTTGTCCTGATCTTTTGCGGAAGAAGCAATTTTGCTACATTCTTGCTCGTCAGGTAAGTTGTGATCCTTATTCCACCTTTTGTTTTACCAACATCCAAAGCTACAGATGATGCATGGCTTTTTCAATCTTATTGGTACTCTCTATATACAGGGATTAAGTTTTGAGCTTGATGAAGAGATGTGTAGCGATGACGACGACAGGGAGGCCTTGCAAGAGATCATCAACAACACTAAGTTAAGTGAAGGCTTTCTTACCCTTGCGCGAGATATTGAAGTCATGGAGCCCAAGTCTCCTGAAGATATATACAAGGTTTGGATCATTAATGATGAATTCATGATATCAAAATAAATTTTTAGTAATGTATCAATCTTATATACAAGTCAAAAGAGCTTGTTCACGATGTATCTTAAAATCACTCTGATAGTTCGCTCTTTCATCATCTAGGCACATCTGCTTGATGGCCGGGCAAGCGCGGGTGCAAGTGTTGACTCAGCCAGGCAAAACTTGGCAGCAACGTTTGTTAATGCATTTGTGAATGCTGGTTTTGGTCAGGTAGATTGTTTGTTAAATACATCTATTCAAAGTTTGCGTGCCGTTTTATGTAATGCTTTTTTCTTTTTTATCTCTTTTAAGGATAAATTAATGACGGTCCCAGCAGAGGCTGGAAGTGGAGGCTCTTTTGGAAATTGGCTTTTTAAGAACAAAGAACATGGGAAAGCCAGTGCTGCTGCAAGTTTGGTATGTAAAAGCTGTTCTGGATCTTTTGTTCTAATTTAAGATGTATATGTAAAGATTTGCTAAGCAACTGTTTTTGTTTGTATCGTTTTAGGGAATGATTGATCTTTGGGATGTTGATGCTGGACTTGCCCAACTCGACAAGTACTTCCATAGCAATGATAATCATGTAATAGCTGGTGCATTGTTAGGAGTTGGGATTGTAAACTGCGGTATCAAGAATGACTGTGATCCTGTGAGTATCCCCGATCTTTAAATGTTCATAGCAGATTGACTTTGAAGTTCTTTTTCGATATTTAAGACTGTTTCCCTTTTAGGCCTTGGCACTTCTTGCTGATTATCTCGACAAAGAAGACTCTTCCATTAGAATCGGAGCCATAACTGGTCTGGGCCTTGCATATGCGGGAACTCAGAATGAACAGGTTTCCTTTTCTACTTGTTGAGAGGACATAAATTATGTTCTAATTTCTATATTTTTGTTTGAGTTTCTATAGCATTTATCTATTCACTTTATATTAACTAGATTAATTCTTTTTCAGATTCGTGACAAACTGACTCCCATTCTTGGAGACCCGAAAGCACCACTAGATGTTATTGCCTTCACGGCAGTTGCATTAGGTTTGGTATATGTCGGTTCTTGTAATGAGGAGGTTGCCCAGGCAATAATCTTTGCACTCATGGACCGAAGTGAGTCAGACTTGGGGGAACCACTCACCCGACTATTACCTCTTGGCTTAGGTCTTCTTTATCTTGGAAAACAGGTAAGAGGAATCGCAATCAGTAGATGAAAATAACTCAGTATTTGTTGTAATATACTAACAAGCAGTAAATTTGAATTTTGTGGTCGAGTAACAGGATAGTGTGGAAGCTACCGCTGAGGTATCAAAGACATTCAATGAAAAGATCAGAAAGTATTGTGATATGACCCTATTATCTTGTGCCTATGCTGGAACAGGAAATGTTTTGAAGGTAATATGCTCTTAAAGATGTCGGTGGCAATTTAGTTCCATTAACTCATGAATTGGTTGATTTGGATTGTGTTTTTATCTCAATCGGATCAAATTAATGTTTAGCTAAAGGGGAACTGGTAAATGGGCTAAAGCTGTTCCAAATGTTATTTTTACTACATACGACATCCAGTTTTATTTTAATTTTCTAAAATTTGGATCATTCATGTAACAATATTGTTTCTGCAATTATAATTAATGTAATCTTATGTAGTATAAAATTTTAAAAATGGAAAAACAACCTGGCTTGGCCCGTTCTGAATAAATACATTGTATCAACACAATCTTGTTTTGACCCGTTGCAGGATTACCCAACCAACCCGACCCACAGTCTTAATATGAAGTGCAACTCCTGCAAAGACATCACTGATGGTTTTCTTTTTTTCCACAGGTTCAACACTTTCTTGGTCAATGTGCCCAGCACCTGGAAAAAGGTGAAACGTTTCAGGGTCCAGCTGTGCTGGGTATAGCCATGGTTGCAATGGCAGAAGAACTAGGCCTTGATATGGCAATCCGTTCATTAGAACATCTTTTACAGTACGGAGAACAGAATATCAGAAAGGCGGTTCCTTTGGCTCTTGGTCTTCTCTGCATATCAAACCCAAAGGTGATAAATTTTGTGACCAAATATGCTTGTTGCGTTACTACTTTTTGTTTGTATGTATAATAATGTGTACTGTTTCTTTTGGATTAGGTTCATGTTATGGATACGTTAAGCAGACTCAGTCATGATGCTGATACAGAAGTTGCAATGGTAGGATATCAGCTATTACTAGCTCAAATGTCCAATATTTTCTGTCAACAGCATGACTAACTTGACGTGTTGTGCTGTACAGGCGGCAGTCATATCTTTGGGGTTGATAGGTGCAGGAACCAACAATGCCAGAATTGCTGGCATGCTTCGGAATCTTTCAAGTTATTACTACAAAGAAGCCAGTCTTCTCTTCTGTGTAATCCTCTCTATGCTGATCAACAAACACTCTTCCACTTCTGAAATTGTAGGACGTGCATTATTTAAGTCTTGTACCTTTGAATGTTTCAGGTGCGAGTTGCTCAAGGTTTTGTACATATGGGGAAGGGACTGTTGACTCTTGCTCCATACCACTCTGAACGCTTCTTATTATCCCCGTATGTAGAAGTTATACCTGTACCACAGCTTTTCCATATCTAATGAAAGAATAACCATTCTTCTGTATATGAAAAGCATCATCATTTCAGATGTACCGTATTCATGTATCCACTATTTCTTGCAGGACGGCCCTGGCTGGACTTGTAGTACTACTGCATACATGTCTTGATATGAAAGCTATCATATTGGGAAAATATCACTACGTTCTCTACTTTGTAGTTTTAGCAATGCAGGTCTGTGTCATTAGTCTATCTGCTATTCTTGTTTCCTATAACATGAGTTGGCTAACATAACATTTGTGATTCTACTCAATAGCCTAGAATGCTGCTGACTGTTGATGAAAACCTGAAACCATTGTCGGTACCTGTTCGGGTGGGCCAAGCCGTTGATGTTGTAGGCCAGGCAGGTCGGCCCAAGACAATCACTGGGTTCCAGACCCATTCTACTCCAGTCCTTTTGGCTGCCGGGGATAGGGCTGAACTTGCAACAGAAAAGTACGAGAACTATCACTACTACTTTTTTCTAAGATTATTAAAGAATTTCTTTAATATCTTTCAACTTCTTTTTTTTTATGCAGGTATATTCCCCTCTCCCCTATTTTGGAAGGATTTGTTATTTTGAAAGAGAACCCAGATTACAGGGAAGAAGCCTAGACACTTAGATCAGTTCGGGGTCAAGATTTATGGACACATCTAAAGTAATATGTTGCCTTTAACCCGAGTTTGATGAAGTTACATCTTGTTTTATAACCGGTGCTTGGGCTTTCGCTTTTTAGGCGTTTCTTGACATGTTGGTTATGTAGCTTGTGGATTATTTTTTATTTTAGTTCAAGCTTATGTTTGATGCCGATGTTAAAATAGACATACATTTTGTTCACGACTGATGTCAGGAAAGCTGTCCGACTTATCTTGGACTTGTACACTCATTTTAAATTGCTCTCCCACAACAAAGGAGACGATAAACCCTCTAATTAACCATCTATATTGACATTGATGACATTTTTTACAGAGTTATTTTCGCTGTTGGCCGTAGAAAGTTACCTATTAGGTGACCGTTTGTTTGATTTCTAGGTGATCCTAGACGTGTACAAAAACGGGTTTTGACCCAACCCGAACCCGACCCGGTTTGAACCCGGTTTTGGGTCAAACTTTGACCTGGTTTTTTTCGGGTTTTTTTGACCAAAAACCGAACCCGACCCGATTTCTATCCGGTCTCAACCCGATCCCCGAACCCGAAAACCCAACCCGTCGGGTTTTCCAAACCGTGATCCATGTGAAGTGGATTTGGTCAATTATTTTCGAGCCAATGAAAATAAAGCATGTTAACACAAATTTGGTAATCATACTCCCAATCAAGGTCAAGCCATTAGGATCAATGACGTTGGGACGCATAATTATCAACATTAACAAAAATCTGATAATTAATTAATTATACTTCTAAATTCATGTAATAAAATTAGGACATTTCAAAGTTTGTTTGATTTTATTTAAAACGAGCGTTGTATAGCCGATCCTATATTCTGATTGGCCACTTTCGTTTCACATGGTTTGTCAGATATTAATTTTTATTTGACTTTTATAAAAACCACCATCATATAACCATTCCTACACGCTAGATTGGCCACTTTCCTTTCACATTGACCAGTTCTAATTTTTTTTAAGGGGGTTGCTATTTCTACCACAAGGGATAAAACACCGTACAACTATTTATGCATACCGTATGACTGTTTTATGTGTGAAAGGGGTGGAAATAGACTTGAGGATGATGGAAATAGACAAGCCTTTTTTTAAATATCTAAATATCACCAATTCACCATTATATAACCATTCGTACATTCAGATTGACAAATTTCATTTCTCATCGATTAACAAGTTATAATCTTTTTCAAGACCTTCCACTTATCAAATGAGTTTATTAGTCCACATTAAACCTTTATATTTCTAAAGTAAATTTAATTTAACAAATGGTCCACCATACATTACTTATATGTGTCATAGAGCAAACTAAAAAGCGAAATTTATATTTATATATACTATAAACACTAATAACTTAAACAACATATGATGTTTTTGGCTGATAGGATGAACCCGTAAATAAAATTGCTACGTATAGGGTATGTTTTTTTTTTTTATTTTCATTTTTTTAATTAAAAAACCCATTCCAAAAAAAAAATAAAATAAAATAAATTTTTTTTTATAAAATAAAATTTATGTGGGTTATGTATTGAAAACGGATGGATACGGTACGGGCGTAGCCCTTAGCCGAACCGGTGTAGCCCGTTCAGGGGGGCTCCACCCTTATCGGACGTAGCCCTCAAGGACATTTATAAAGGGATGGGGGCTGAACGGATTTGAGAATGGTTTGGATTTGATGGGCGGTGATCCAAGAGATGATGGTTGTTGGATACGGTACAGACGTATCCCTTAGTCGTACGGGCTCTGCCCCCAGAGATGGTGGTGATCAGAGTTTG
>JAOXNX010000033.1:10294620-10310293 GCA_028566075.1 Solidago caesia
TATTTTCTATTTATTTAAATAAAAAATTAAAACAAAATACTAAATAATATAAAAACACATTATATTTAATATTAAAATATATATATATATATATACCTGTTATATATCTATCTTCTATATGATACATATCTTCTATCTATCGATCTGTTATATATATACGTATCTATCATATATATAGATACCATCACCACTGCCGGCACCTCACCTGCAACCCTGGCCATACCATCACCACCGCCGGCACCTCAAACCTGCAACCCCATATATATATATATATATATATCCGTATCTAACTACTCGTATCTATCATATATATATATATATATATATTCTAGAAAAAGAAAAAGAAAAGCCTGCGGTCCATCACGTTCTCAACATAACGAGCCACCAGAACGCGGCCCGTGACAGCGCCGTTCTGGCCAGAATTTCAGAACGCGAGCGAGAACGGGGCGTGGTAACATCGGCATTCTGAGAATTTGAGAATGGGAGGGGGAGAACGCGTAAGAACGGATGCGATGGGAGAGGCCTTATATCACTTCATTCCCTTACTTTTTCATATCACATTCTTTTTTTTTGTTGGCATCTCATACCACACATCACATCTCATGTCACGCTCTCAACCAATCTCCTTATAACATTTCATAGCTAATCAACCCGGATGATTACCCGGGCATGATTAGGAAACTATAATTTTAGTAGATTTATATATGATATATGATGTATATGATATATAAATAAATGTAAAACTACTAAGCAATATGTTTGAGTAACAATGAGAGGGTTGGTTGCGCTTTGGTTAAACACTGCCATCAGAGGGATGGTGGCTTCTTCATAGTATCAACTCTGACTTTATGGAAGATCATATATTAGGTGTTATTCACATAATAAAGTAAGTCACAAGTCGATTTAAACAACAAATGAAAACCAATTACCTTGACGCCTTGGTTACCTTCTCTTTTTAATTTTATTTATTTATTTATTTATTGAATAAGTAGAATATGCACTAATACCATTTGACAAATGCTATAACCTATACTATTTATCTATCTTACATTATATCAATCGTTAATCAAAAACAAAATACAATACAATACATTCCTTTCTAGATATAGGATTAATAATAATTAAAAAAAGGGTTTAGTACTTTAAAATGTAAGCCTTGTTTTGTCATTGTGGGTATGCAACTTTAATTTTGTGCATTGTATGTAAGTAACTTGTTATTTTGATCAAATCATGTAACATTTTTACTTGCACCAATCAAAAACTTGCACCTGACAGCTCATATGATTGTCACGTATACATTTTTACATGATTCGATCAAAATAACAAGTTACAATACACAATGCCCAGGATGACGATCAATCAGGTACTAAATCATCATTTCTCTAAACACAACTACTTATTAGTGTATATCTAGCTCTCTACTTATTGATATCTTGATCAACCTCTCTTTTCCGTCCCATTGCAGGCTTTATAAGCATAGATTGTGGAAGTCTTGAAGCCTACACTGATAATGTAACGGGGATCAAGTACTTACCGGATGCAGGCTTCATTGACAGTGGTGAAGTCCATAACATATTGTCGATATATAACTCTTTCACCATTGATACACAGCTTACCACACTCACAAGTTTTCCTGTAAACACTAGAAACTGCTACACCCTACAACCAACCCAAGGAAAGGGTAATAGGTATCTGATAAGAGCACGCTTTATGCACGGGAATTTTGTATATATATCTTGGAACTGATTACTGGGATACGATAAAGTTTAATTCGTCATCTAAACCATTGAGATTATACATGTCTTGTCATCAGATTACATATATATATTTGTCTGGTAAATACAGGACATGGAACGCCTTTCATATCAACAATAGAACTACGGCTTCTGGCAAACAACATGTATAAAGAAACTGATATCGGATCATTATACCTTTTCGCACGAGTAAATTTTGGAACTGCATATGGAACAGTCAGGTAAACTTAATAGTCCTTACTCCCCGGGCTTTGTTTACAGCATTTGGGTAGGAACTCAATGAATGCAGATATAGGTACAAGGCTGACAAGTATGATCGGCTATGGAGTCCGATTAATTGGCCTAATAGTACTTTCATATACACTTTAGATAAAGTTTTTGCAGGACTTTTCACAACCATTGACCCGCCATCAGAGGTCATGAGCGATGGCATCTCTCCAAAATATCCGAAGGATTCACTAAATTTAAATTGGACGCCAGATAATACCAGTGATAAATTCATCATGTACATGCATTTTGCTGAAATTGAAATACTTAAAAAAAAAACAGACCAGAGAGTTCAACATTTACCTAAATGGCAACCTCTCTTATGGACCTTTCTCTCTGCTAAATCACTCAGCCACCACTATCTATAGCACAGAACCTGAGACCATAGCACCCACGTATTTACTAACAATAAATAAAACTGAAAAATCGACCCTTCCCCCAATCATCAACGCTCTCGAGCTTAATACTTTAAAGCAGTTCCAACAAAGACAAACAGATGACCGCGATGGTAAGTGTAGAATCTGTCCTTTGGTTTATAGCCAAGTAAATTTAAATACTAGTTATGAGAATCATGACTATCTGACATGCCTCAACTCCTTTCAACTGTCTGTAAAATAAATAATAGCTGCTACAATGTGGAGCATTAAGTCAGCTTACAACGTAATAAAAAACTGGCAAGGAGATCCATGTGCTCCAAATGAATTTGTTTGGGATGGTATTGGATGCAACTACAATGATACCAAATCTCTGAGGATCGTGTCATTGTAAGTACACAATTTCAAGACCCCTAAGTTAAACTCCGTTCTGCTTGCAAAATTTTACTCACATTTAATCTTGATATCAGGAACTTGTCTACCAGCGGCTTGAACGGAGGAATATACCCCGGATTAGCTAATCTCACAATGATGCATACCCTGTAAGTTAATACTATTGTGGAAATAAACAAAACTATAATATAAGATAAAGTGAACTCCAGTCTCCATATATATCTGTTTTAGGGATCTGTCAAACAATAATATAACGGGAACTGTGCCGGATTTTCTCTCCGGAATGAACTCCCTGAAAGTCCTGTAAGTTATTTTTCCTTAAACCAGCAATTACTACTTTTTAAGTGGTAAAAACTAATCTTACTATTTGTTATAGGCTTATAGCAATCTAAAAGGAAACAACTTTGTCGGGCCGGTTCCAGCAGGGCTTCTAGCAAAGGCGGGCAAGGGTTCATTGTTGTTGAGGTTTGGTAGCCATTTTCA
The DNA here is from genome assembly GCA_028566075.1 of Solidago caesia. Classification (NCBI taxonomy): domain Eukaryota; kingdom Viridiplantae; phylum Streptophyta; class Magnoliopsida; order Asterales; family Asteraceae; genus Solidago; species Solidago caesia. The sequence continues at coordinate 10,297,892 of JAOXNX010000033.1, forward strand.
CAACAAAAAAGGTCTAAATATAATAGAACTCGCTTCTTTAGTATTTAACATTTATATCAGTTTTGATGACAAGAGTACGGGAGATTCTGCAAGTTTCTGCGAAAGGAATAATTGTAAAAGCAAGAAGGATAACAAAGTCGTTGTTCCAGTAATAGCAACAGTTGCATCATTTGTTGTGATCTTGACGGCACTCATCGCTATATTGGTGATTAAAAAACAAAAAGAGCATGGTATGAGAAACACTGCTCTTTAAATCTGTAGTTTTGCAAAATAATCTTTAACTGGTAACCATTCATGCATAAAAATAAAGACTAGCTTAATTCACACAAGATCAGTAATGTGAAAATTGTGTGCAGACAAAAAGATAGGCACGGGGCTGGAAATAAGAAAACAGCAGTACACATACTCAGAGGTACAAAGCATCACTGACAACTTCAACGTTGTTATTGGGAAAGGAGGATTTGGAACAGTTTACCATGGATATGTCGGTGATACCCAAGTTGCTGTGAAGATGCTTTCCGAATCATCTCTCCAAGGGGACAAGGAATTTCAGGCAGAGGTAAGATCTTTTCCTGCAGTAATAATCTCTCATATCTATATTTTCTGAGTTCTGAACTGAAACATTTGACTTATCCAGCAACAAGAAAATGTATGCAATTAATATTTACATGGAAAACTAAAAATATTCCCCCATGTACAGGCCTATCTTCTACTGAGAGTTCATCATAAAAATTTGACTTCACTTGTTGGGTACTGCAATGATGAAAGCCACAAGGGAATCATCTATGAGTACATGGCTAACGGGAACTTGGAAAACCATCTATTCGGTATTTGTTATAATCAGCATTTGTTCTTTATTTAAGCCTCTCTGTTTCTCAACTCATCACCTTCTAACTAAGACACATATTAAGACCTTATCTATTCTTTTAAGCTTAAAGTGGAAAAGGGTATTGAAAACATGTAAAAGTAAGCCCTAATTGATGATATAAAATATACATTACTTGAGCAGATACGAGTTCGGGTGTCTTGGATTGGGAAGAAAGGCTACAAATAGGATGTGATGCAGCACATGGTCAGTTATCAAATTATTCCAAAATCTAATTGCTTGTATTTTTGCACCTATGATCATGAAGGTATATAGCCATATGGGGTTCTATTTACAGGGCTAGAGTACCTGCATCATGGTTGCAAGCCACCGATTGTCCATAGAGATGTCAAGTGTACCAACATCTTACTGAATGAAACATTTCAGGCGAAACTAGCTGACTTTGGGCTGTCCAAAGCTTTTCAACAGAAGGAGGTACCCATATATCAACAGTAGTTGCTGGCACCCCTGGCTACCTCGACCCTGAGTGAGTTTTTTTAAGAAACATCTAAGCCACTATATCTCCGTTGATCTTTAGGTATGAACACAATAAAAATTCTGGCTTGCAGGTACTACACGTCAAACAGGTTGACCGAGAAAAGCGACGTTTATAGCTTCGGGGTTGTGCTTCTGGTGATAATTACAGGCAAACCGGCAATAACCAAATATGAAAATGACAACATTCACATAAGTCGATGGGTCAATTTAAGGCTAGCAGACGGAAACGTGAAAAACATTGTGGATCCTAGTCTACTTGGGGATTTTGACATCAATTCAGCATGGAAGGCAGTGGAACTGGCAATGGCCTGTGTTGCCCACACATCCAGCAGAAGACCAACCATGAATGAAGTGGTGATGGAGTTAAATGATTGTTTGGTGACAGAAAGAGCTCGTCAGGAGGCCAAACCAAAGACTTTAACTGGGCTTACGTCTATAAATCTGGAGAATGTGCAAGTTCCAAACCCAAGATAGTGAAACAGAAACAAAAATTATGTGATATTCGTGTACCGTTTTATTTATGATATGTTGTGTGAATTGGTTCTAAATTTTATTTCCCTTCTAGAATGAGAGATAAGAATGCACAAGCTTAGCTCTTTTTTCATTTCAGTTGTGTGTAAGTGTGACTAACTTACAAATATATGTTTACTTTTTTTTTTTACTAGAATAAAGTTATGTTTTTCATGTTGTCAAGCTATGCGGTTGTGAAAGGTACTGGAGAAACTAAAGCATCCTCAAATTTAACAATCAACAAATGTTCTCTCCGAAAAAACAAAACTTGTTTTTTGGTGGGAAAAGCAACATATTAGTCATTGAAGTTTAAATATGTAGATTGTAAAACCACTGGTCAAGTTAGTGATACCTTCCATTCCTCGATCACAAAGGCATTACAAGCTGGCAAATTCAATGAGTTCTCCACAAAGAAATAGAAGTTACATCTGTCAATCTCTTATTACTAAGAGAAACCTTTATCATGTTTCCTGGTAATCCATTAAAAGAAACCTCACACGATGATTTTCTCCCAGATGATAACTTTTGCTTACTTGAATAATCATGCTTAACCATATCTCCAACTTTATTTACTCCCTTTGCAGGTGTTCGAACCATGTTTTTCTCTTTTGATGACTTCACAAATGAAGTTACTTTATTATTTCCCTCTTTAGATGGCATCCTTTAACTTACCCATTTTCTTGAAGTCTGTATCATAACATTGTTTGCATTAAGTAGATTGTAAATGAAACTCAATAAGGAAATAATAATTGAAGGAACAAGAAAACTTGTCTGATAGTGTTTGGATATAAGTTATCATGATTATAACTTTTCTAGCATAGAGGATCAAAGTAATCAAATTTGGAGAACTAAGGGAAAAGTTGCCATAAGAAAACTGATTATTGACATACCATGGCTTTAATCAACTAACATCTCATTAAGTTTGCAAATGCAGATCCAAACAAGTATGTAAGGAAAAGCTAAATTTGAAATTTGATATCTTGAACAGAAATGAACATCTATGGAGAGGTGGCAAAATGGGCAGGTTGGATAACTAGTCAAAATGGTTCAGGTTGATATGGTCGACCCGTCAGCACTTTCAATTTTGAAATTTAAAAAATATTAATATACTAAGTAAGACTATAAAACTTCATTGTTATAAAATAATCTACTTATATGTTTGACCCGGAAGACCCATCAAACTTGTTTCCGTTTAAGCCAACTTTTAAATTTTGATCAGTTTCTGATAATAAAATACAAACCTAATTGACTGAATTTTGAGTAAACGGGTCCAAATTACCACCTCTCAATACAAGGAACAAACTGAACTGATAAAAGAACTCACAGAACAAACTGATTTGGTGTTACATGTTAAACGTATCGTCATACGTTTTATATAAAAAGACAAAAGTGACACACTTAAAAATACAAAAGCGACAAACTTAAAGTGTAAGACGAGAGCTGGTCTTACATCTTAAACATATCATTATGCGTTTTATATAAAAAAGACAAAAGCGATACACTTAAAGGGTAAGACCAGATCTGGTCTTACATATTAAACGTATCGCTATGCGTTTTATGTAAAAATACAATAGAGACATCCTTAAAGTGTAAAACCAGAGCCTGTCTTACATGTTAAACGTATCGGTATGCATTTTATGTAAAAAATACAAAAGCGACACACTTAAAGGGTAAGACCAGATCTGGTCTTACATATTAAACGTATTGATATGCGTTTTATGTAAATATAAAAAGCGCCACTCTTAAAGGGTAAGACCAGATTTGGTCTTACATATTAAACGTATCGCTATGCATTTTATGTAAGTATACAAAAGCGACACACTTAAAGTGTATGACCAGAGTTGGTCTTACATGTTAAACATATCGCTATGCGTTTTATATAGAAAGGAAAAAGTGACACACTTAAAAGGTAAGACCAGATCTGATCTTACATATTAAACGTATCGCAATGCGTTTTATGTAAAAATACAATAGCGACACGCTTAAAGTGTAAGACCAGAGCTGGTCTTACATGTTAAATGTATCGCTATACGTTTTATATAAAAGAAAAATAATAGGAATTTTCCCTTACTCTTTGTGTGCTTTCCCACTAGTTTTTTTATAATGAAATCTTTTTTAAGGATAACATAGGTTATACATTGTTAATTTTTTGTTTTTGTGCCTACAGGCCATATTAGCTTCTATTTTTCGGCAACTGGTGCTATTTTCACTAGAGACACTTTATTTAGTTTATCGTGTGGCAAATTATTTGAAGGAACGCCTGAACAGGTAATCTGAACCGTTAGACTATTGGCAGTGAGGGCTCCTGATGGAAGCCCTCATGGGGGCATCTCCTGCCATGTGGCGCCCAGTCAGCAGAAGGGATGCCCCCTCCTTTTTCCTGGAGTGAAGGCTCCTAATGGACGCCCCGTTTTTTGTATTTTTTTATTTAGGTTGTTTGTCAGCAATGTATGTTTTCGTATGTCAGCGATGTACAAGGGAGGATCCTGGATATGTGTAATATCAATGGCCTTACATAACACAACGCGTTTTGGGTGCATTGGTTGTGGATGAGAGGAGAACTCCACAGTTAAGCGTGCTCGGGTGGCAGCAATGCCATATGGGTGACCCTCCTGGGAACTTTGCCCGAGCAACCAAAAACAAAGCCGTGAGACTGCGGGCAAAGCGGACAATATTGTGTTGTGGTAAGACGGACTGTTACAAGTGGTATCAGAGCAACCCTTGGGATTGTTAGGAGTGTATGATGCACTGGCATAATTCAACGAGGACGTTGAGTTGTGTTGAGGGGGTGTGAAAGCATACATCGCTGACATACAAGGGGGGATCCTGGATATGTGTAATATCAATGACCTTACATAACACAACGCGTTTTGGGCGTATTGACTGTGGATGAGAGGAGAACTCCACAGTTAAGCGTGCTCGGGTAGCAGCAATGCCATATCGGTGACCCTTATGGGAAGTTTGACCGAGCAACCAAAAACAAAGCCGTGAGCCTGCGGGTAAAGCGGACAATATTGTGTTGTGGTAAGACGAGGTGTTACAGCCACCGCAGCCGTTACTTATGATATCTGGTCGTCGTTGCCTAGGATGTTAACTCCATCAGGTTTTTTCTTTAATCTGTTTGTTATTCATGGTTGTTGGCGAAAATGATATTGGATTTTTCAAATCATATCATTCGATGAAATAGAAAAAAGAAGTTGCAGGTATAAGCAAATGGGTTTTTCGGAAAGATGATGTTATCTTGACTTTTTGGTACACACTCATATATGTCTATCTATATTATTATTATTATTGTTATTGTTATAAGATATGAAAAAGAAATTTTCGAAAGTTTAATAAAGGGTAATATTGTCATTTTACTATAGTTTAGATTCAAATTCCTTTAACTGAATTTCGTTGAATTCTGTTAACAAAACACATGACATATTTTAAAATTTTTATATTCGAATTCCTTCAAATTCTAATTCCTTTAAAAACATTATACGAACCAAACAATCCATTAAAATACTAACCTTAAATTATTTAAGGTTGAGCCAAATTCAATAAAAAGACAAGACCTACATGATAATACTTCTAAATTGAGTTAAAAAAACACGTCTACTTGTTACATATTCCAACTTTTTAGTCTTTGAATAATCATCAATATATATCATAAAAACAAGTGAACTTTAATAAATAATTTGGATTAATTAATTAACTTTGTTTAATGAATACAATCCTCGTACTTTTATACCATATCTTAAAGACATTAGGCCTCTCCCTATGGGGAGTTCTTACCCCCTTCATCATCTATGATGAGAAGGATGGGATAGGCACCCCCTTTCATGCCCTTTCATCATCATTTCATTTCGTAATTTGGAATTGGTTCGACGGGATTTGGGGGCCCACTTGCATCGACGAAATGTATTTTTTTTTTACCCAGTGTGTTTATTTGTGTAAGAAGAGAGAGTGTGTGTGGTATGTGAGATTGTATGTGTGTGTGGGTTTATAATTTTTTAATTGGGGATGATGTGAAGATGAGGGTATGATAGGAAGGGGGTAGTTCTTGGGTGTATCTTGGAGAGAGAAAGCTGATGTGGCAGTGAGGATGAGGAGATGATGGCGTCAGAATATGAAGATGCCTTACCTACAAAATTTTCTTAATAACTTTTCTAATGTCCAGATTACATATCAAGTATAATCTATTAATTCTTTACCTCAATTTATCTTTTGTTTTTATCAAGTGTCATAGCGATATTCTTTGGAGGATTATTAAGATTTTTTAAGAGGATATTATTTTCCTTACTTTAACTCATTTTCTTCTTTAAATGAATTAAATACCATTTGAGGTGAGAATGTGCTCTGTTTAGCATGTATTCTCATGTCCTTAAGACAAAACAGAGTGGGGCGTTATATGCCTAAGTGACGCCTCAAAAACCCCGGTAGAGGCCGGGAACACCGCCCCTAGGGGTGCTCCGGAACAAAAACTTGCCTTCTCCGTCCTATTCTGGACGCCAGTTTTCTTACTTGATTCATGTGCCAACGACTATTTTTTGCCCCCAACGGATTTGTTTGACCACATTTAATTTTTTTTTCTTCTTTTTCCTTTTCCTCCTTCACTCTATATACATACTTGATGAAGAGATACATATATTGCTTTGTTTTCTGATGAGTTTTCCTCCACTTTCTTTCCTTTGTGTTTCCAGTGAGTATATATGTATGTGTTGTGTGGGTGAAACCAGAAATGGATGTATGTAGATACAAATAGATGCCAGCAACCCCTTTGTTGATTTCGTGTTTTTCCAACGAGATAGATTTATGGCTCGAACAGGCTTGATTGATAGCTTCGAGGCATTTCCACTGTGAGTATTAGCTAATTTGTGAGTGAATGAATCAAGTAAAAATAATTTCTTTCTTCCTGTCTACATTTCAGTAGATAGAAATACAAAATAAAAGAGGTCAAAGAAAAGAAGAAATGGATATTTTATTTTATGTTATAAAAATATTTTTTAAAGTTTTATTTAATTAAATATGGTGGGTCCCCTTAGAAGGGCTTCCATCAGGAGCCCCCACTTCAACAAAAAATAGGAGGCACCCCTTGGATGACATGGCGCCACATGTTAGGAGACGCCCCCATCAGGACTTTCATTAGGAGCTCTCAGTCCTAATAGTCTAAATTGCTTGCTGTTGGTGAATCATTCTCAGAGTCTCACATGTACATCACTGTTTTCTATGTTTCTTACATACCATTACTACTAAAAACATGTACTTTGATCATGTGTGATGGACCACCACTTTGGAACAATTTATTTAATTGTATTGGAATTATTTTAAAACAACGTATTTTGTAATGGTATGTTTATTTTAAAACGACTCGTATAGAGGTCTTTCGATGTAATTTGTGATAACGATCCGTGAAAGTTAGACTCCACAGCAGGGTGTGAGTTCTCCCCCGTGTTGTTGAAAGCTTTCATTCAGTGTGAGTGCACTTGCCATAGGAGTCTTAGAGGCAATCCTTGACCCTCCATTTGTTTGTTGACCTCACCCCAGATTACTTTTGCTCACAGCTGTCAACATTCAGCAAGGCGTTGAGAAGATAGGATCTAGCCATCTTGTCTCCTTTTGCTCAGGCCTTTTAGATGGCACTTATTTGTGCGTATAACAGGGGTGTGGTGGTCAGGAATGTAAACTTTTTGATCTCCTTCTTTTAATGACATAAGAATTTCCTCAAAGTTATCTTGTCATTTGTTGAAATATGAATCAGGATTTCAATTGGTAGTAACTATCTCGGTACTGGTGGTCTAGTGTCTGATCGTAAGATAAGTACGTCTCTGTTTAGGTGGCAGTGTCAAAGATAGATGTGAATGGTTCTCGAAGATTGTCTTGTGGTGAATGCTGGCTAACAAGTATTGCAGAATGTTGGCTAGTTGATGTACAAGAAAAACCAAATGTTGGCTAAGCAAGAGTTACAGAATGCTGACTAAGCAACAGTTCCCTAAAGTTGGCTAGTAAATAGTATTACCTAAAATTGGCTAGGAAAGAAATGCTACGAATGTTGGCTAGCAAGATTGTATTTTACCGAATGTTGGCTAGCAAGAATGTGTTTTACCTAACGTTGATTTGTGACATAGTAACAATAATACGAAAAAAGGATATAAAGTTCTTTACCGAAGATTGTCAAGGGAATTAAAGAATTAAGTGGTTATTTACCGAGGATCAATTTTAAGAATTTGGCTTGGAATAATTAATTAGACAAAAAGGCATAACAATAAACAATTAAGTAATGTTGTCGGCTAAAAAAAATAGGAAGGGAATTATTGTTTACGGAACTACAATAAACAATTGGGACAAAAGTAACAAGATTGGCTGGAAATAATAATGTGATCAAAGATTGATGTGGGTTTGGGATTTGGTTCTCGGTGAATAATACCGAGACTTGGTGCCGAGAATTGATTCATGACAATAGTAATAGGGATGATTATAGTACCGAAGCCGGAAATGATAATTGAAGTAAATCGGTTCTAAATTATAATGTAAACACTATGATCGGTAAACTTGTAATCAAAGTTCGCCGGGACGATATATACCGATTATTGGCTAAATAATATTACTGAAAGTTGGTGAAAGATATTACAGAATGTGACAAAGCAAGAATGTGATTGTTACCGAGGGTTGGTGAGCAAGAATGTGACAAATCAAAAATACAGAGTGGATGTTGTCGGTATCTCAAAATTTGATGTTGTTGGTATTTCATAGTTTCTGAAACTTTCCCAGTAACACACAACCGTGAATCAATACGAAAGATGCCTAGATCTGCCCATAAAACACATTATAATCACAAAAATGATGATTAGTAATGATTCCCTTGGACTCTGATACCAATTTTTATCAATACAAACCTGTAGAAATGAAGATCTAAGCAAAATATATAAGTGATAATATGTGTGTTTGTGTGCGTGAATATTGAAAGGAAATGAAGGGAGAGGCTTGGAAGAAAACAAGTAGGTGAAAATTATGTTTAAGGTTAATGATTCCACTAATCCTTGGGGCTTAAATACGGAGGATTGAGTTTACACTTTTGGTCTCTAACTTTGTAGCTTATTACAATTCAAGACATATATGATATTTCCTAACAGCGACCTCTAGTACATCACTAAACAAGATGCGTTCCACCAGTATACACTAGGCTGCTGGTCCTAAAACCAGTAGCTATGTGAAGCTTGCTATTGTGTTCGATATATGACATCTAAGAAAGCATATAACTCATTTTACCGATCTAAATCGAAAGAAATCAATCACACTAATGAAGAGAGAAATGACATACCACTTTGGCAACTATCTCTTCATTTGACCGTACATCTGCTTCGGCTTAAAACAGTACCCACGCCCATTTGTCGCTTCTTTCTTCATCTCCTATGTATTGACTGCCAGGCATTTGGTATGACGCATCCTTCCAGGTTTTATAGCTATTTGCAGAAAATGTTTAAGAAAATAGAGCAACATGGTTCGCAGGTAACTCTTTTTTCTATCTCTCTGGTCTATTTGCAGAAGAAGAAGAAGAAGAAGAAGAAGAAGAGGAAGAGGAAGAGGAAGAGGAAGAGGAAGAGGAAGAGGAGGAGGAGGAGGAGGAAGAGGTAAGTAATAACATCATATTTGATTATTTATAATCGAGGTAACCTCAACAATGAAAACCTCTTCCGTTTAATAGTTTATAAATAGGGATTGTATTTCATTTGTGCATTTAATTTCTTCAGCTCTAGGACAAGTTTGCCAGGATTTGTATTACTAGACCATCATCATTGTCCCAAACTAGTGATGCTTCACGAAACAAGACATCATCATCATCATCATTATCATCATCATTATCAACCAAGGCTCTGTGGGGTGTGAACTTATGTGATGTAAACTTCCTGTTTGTAACTTCTTGTTTTATGATATGAAAAAGAAAACGAAAATATGCAGAAACTTTTAATGTGTAATGCAAAAGGGAAAAGTACTTTCATTCAACAAGCATAGTGGGCTATATATAGCCTTACAAAGACACACCTACGTGGGTACATGGAAAAACTGAAACACCTAAAGAAATGGTACACCCACTCCTCCACTTTTTCAACTGATGCATCCAAAGACTTCGGTCAAAGCATACCAATTCAAACTAACAAATACTTGAACTAAAATAACTACTAAACTTACTGACCTTTTTATATCATATTGATATAAAATACTAGACTCATTAACTTACTAAGGACACTAACAAACAGGACCAACTTAAGATACTTGTTGAACCATATTAATTGAACCATATATGTCAAGATTACTCCAACACAATCTTGCATGCCAGAGATATGCAGAGCTGCTAGCACTCAAAATTGTTGCCTTGGAATGGATATCTGACACAGATTCTTTAGAAGAAAGGATGTAGAGACCATTACAAAGGATGCCTTGAGCAATCTTTTTGTCATGGTCCTGAAAAATGCAAGAATTATGAGTGAAAGTAACACAGGTGTGTGGTGTTAAAACTCTGCTTATGGACAAGAGGTTATAGTTGAATGAGGGAACATAGAACACATTTTTGAGTGTGATGTTGTCATTGATGGTTACTGAGTCAATGATAGTGACAAGTGTTGTGTGGCCATTTGGGAGTGAGAGTTTAATGGGAGTCTTGCAGGTATAGATGTGGTGCATGTTAGTGAGTGAAGTGCTTGTATGGTCTGTTGCTCCACTATCAGTTATCCATACATCTTTAGAACTAGATAAACATGAGGCAATGAATCTGAATTTTGGTTTGGAAGCAGTAGTGAATGAGTATATACCTGCAGTTGGGGGATTAGTACCATCATTAGCATGAGGAGACTGTTGCATAAGAACTGCAACTGGTCAATCTTGGCAGTCATGAAGTGTTCTGATGGGGCAGTGGTCTGAGTGAAGTATGGAATGTCTTTTGGTTGAGAAGTAGAAGCATCATTTTCATAACCAGTGACCAGATTCACAGATTTCCTTTGTGTTTTAGGAGGTGGTGGTTGGTACTTATGATGAAGGGGATGTCCTGCAGGATATCCAACAAGTTTGTAGCAATCATCTTTTGTGTGGCCTTCCCTGTGACAGTAGGAGCATATAGTTCCCTTCTTAAAAGTACTTCTCTTGTCAGTTTGAAGATTGTTCCTTGGGATGTATGGTTTGGGGTTTTGAGCAGTTATATTGAGAGCAATAGGTGTGGTCAGAGATTGCTTTGGGCTCTCACGTTGTTTCTCCTCTTGTCTGAGCATAGTGTGTGCTTTAGAAACTGCAGGAAGTGGTTGCATTAACAGAATTTGACCCCTTATGTTAGTGTAGCTTTCATCTAGGCCCATTAGAAATTGGTGGACCAATCGTTTCCTTTGCTCCCTAGCCCCATGGTTTTGACCATTTTCACAGGTACATACACAATTGTAGATGTATGGTGCTTCCAAAGCATCAAGTTCATCCCACAGACCTTTGAGCTTATGATAGTAAATTTCAATTGAGCTGTTGCCTTGACACAGTTGGACAATATCATTTGTGACTAAAATTCTATGACCATCTAATTGGGAGTAATGTTCACCAAGTTTTCTCTAAAGAGCAACAGCAGAGCTAACAAAGTTTAGGTTGTTGCTAATTTGATCAGTATTAAGTATCCAAGAGATTACCATATCATTTGTTCTCTCCCAAAGGGGCCTTAACTCAGAGTTGAGACCAGTAACTATCTTCATCTTGTTCTTTGCACTTAGAGCAATAGACATTGACCTTTTCCATGAGTTATAGTTCTCTGATCCTGTTAACTTCTTAGTGATAAGAAGAAGTCCTGGATGATCATTCTGATGGATATAGAGAGGATGATTGATAGAGTCTAGCGGTGGATCTGTAGGCGGTGGTGGCGGTGGTGGAGTAGCTATGGTTTCTGCCATAAGGAGCTTGAATTGTGACAAAATTTGAGAACTTTTGAGTATTTTTCATATTGTAACCGGAAAACTGGCCGGAGAAGATGATCGGAAAAGAATGAAATATACCTGATGGATAATCGGAATGTGTAGACACCAAATTGAAGCAAATTTGAGTTTCATTTAATGCTCTGATACCATAAGAGAAACTAACACATTTGGGGATTTTAGGAATTTCATTAATGAAAATGAGAAATTGTTACAGAGATAGTATAGATACATCGTTTATATACTTGAGTAAATTGACCGCTACTAACAAACTTTAACTAACTCTCAGACTTATTTACATTTCTGACCCCTGTACTTTCATATGTTACATAATAAGCTTGAACTTGTTTATTCACATTTGTCCACACTTTGTCAAGCACTTTTGTAGCAAAGCTTGTGTCTTATACATGAATCTTGTTCTTTTGGGATCTCTATATACTGTATGAGCTTGGTGTTGATGAGCATTATCATCATTATTGTATGCTATTAGGTGTTTCAGTAGTAAATGCAGCTCACAAAGGTTGGCACAAACTTGTCTTTCAAAACGATCTGACCATGATGGATTCTTGGCATTTAGATGGCTCTGGATTTTACGTTGTTGGGTAA
>JAOXNX010000033.1:10327427-10338861 GCA_028566075.1 Solidago caesia
GCCATTTTAAAACATATGAAATATTATACCCGCTATCCACTAAGGTTCCAACTAATTAGATACCTTATCTCAAATTTAAATGATAGGAAATAAATTTATAGTCAAAACTACAATAAAGGTTATTTTATTATTCTTTTAAAAATTGGGATGTTACATTTACCACAATGTACAAGCATCATAACAATACTGTACAAGAATTTAATACACAGTTGTGGTAAAATAATTAAAATGATTGGTACGAATATCAATTCCCATGTTTTTGAGAGGAAAATGCTGATGTGACAAAAAAAAAAAGTTAAATGTAATTTTGGTACCTGTGGTTTATATGTTTTTGCAATGGGGGCCCCTTTCAGGTTCACTAGCAATGAGTGTCCATGTGGTTGTATTTTTTTACAACCTTAGTCCACTTTCCAGGTTCACTAACAATAGGGGTCCCTATGGTTTGTACGTTTTTGCAATGGGGGTCCCTTAAGAGTTAAAGTCAATTTGTCAACTTGGACTAAGGTTGCAAAGAAGTGCAAACCACAGGGACCCGCATTGCTAGTGAACCTGAAAAAGGATCCTCATTGCAAAAACGTACAGACCACAGGGACCAAAATTACTATAGGCACGAGAAATCTCTATCTCTATATAAAACTAAAGTCCTTTCCTAAAAAATCTCTAAAATTAATCCTACTTGGCACTATCAAGATCCTTCCATTCACTATTTTTATTTAAAAAATTCCATTTATGACGTCATCGCATCTTTGAAATTTTTTTTTCTTCTTTCTCCAACAAAAACATTAATTACTCATTAATTTAACTTAAACAAAATATATCATTATGGAATTATCTCTCTCGTGAATTGACATTGACTAACTTTTTAAAACACAATCACCCGCCCTTACTTTTCTTTATTTTTTTTTTTAAAATGTTAACTTTATTCACAACTAGCCCCTAAATAAGGCGGGCCAACTCATATACAAATTACAAAAAAGAAAACTATGAAATGTTAAAACTACACCAATCGTCCCACTTTATTGAGCTATATTTCGTTCTACTTCTATACCAAAGAAACCCCATAGCCTTAACACTTTGGATGATAGCCTCAATCTTCACCGTTGTGTTGTCAAACCTTTTTTGGTTCCTAGCTTTCCAAATGTTCCAACCCATAATAATAACAATTCCTTTGACCGTTTTTTTCTTCCTTCCGCTCAGCCCCAGGTGTTCATGCACATCAAGTAAGTCTTTAACCTCCAAGATCATTAACCTGTTTACCCCAAGCCACATTCTTATCTCCTCCCAGACTTTATATGCAACCAGACACAAACACAGAATATGGTCCATCGATTCGTCCCTAGCGTTGCACATGACACACGACATATCACCATTGACACAATTTCTGATTTGAAGAATACATGTGAAAATAAGATATCGAAATAAAATTAGTTCGTTTACACATGTGAGTTATGGGTTATGTGTTAAAAACAGATGAATACGGTACGGGCGTAGCCCTTAGCCGAATGAGCGTAGCCCGTTCAGGGGGCTTCTCCCTTATCGGGCGGAGCTAAGGGGTAGCTGGTGGGGTGATAGATCATAGGGGGTGATAAGTCATAGAGAGTGATCGGTGATAGGTGATCTACCTGACGAACTCCGCCCTTAGCCGTACGGGCTTCGCCCTTGGAGATGATTTTTTTATAATTTACATGTGAAAGTAAGGTTTTACACATGTGTAAATGCATAAATACAAACAAAAAAATAATAAAATTAAAAAGTCGTCGAAAGTATATCGGATAACTTCTCTAATGAAAGAGGACGAAATTTTAAAAACACCCATATAATTTTTATAATTTATCGATGTACGATTTTTGAGATAAAAGATTTTGAATAAATTAGATGAAATGTGTGGTTGAGAATTGTCCTTTAGTTTTCACCTTAATTATGGTTTGCAAATGAACATTTACCTGTTGATATAAATAGAATTTGAAAACAAAACTTTGTAAATTTCAATTAATACATGGGCAAAGGATGTTGGTAACGGACCATCGGTTTTGTCTTGTCTAATATACAGGTATATAAAAATTGTTACTAAATTTTTTTAAAAATGAAAATAATTAGATAAATGTATATGTATTTGTTAGTAAAAACATGATAATAAAGTTAATTAGAGAAATTAGAGAGACATTTTATATAATATGTATATATGTATCTATATGTCACGTGACACATGTGAAGGTCGTCTCAAAATTCACATGAAATTCAGCTCAAATTTTGTTTCAAATCAAATTTACTATCAAATACTATTATATTCTTTTCTTGTATCTTCATGGTTGACCTTCACCTCTCACATATTAAAGTTTAAGCAATTTATTTTGTTTTCTAGCATCATTTTGTAATAAAAGAAAAAGGAAACTAATAAAAAGAGCACTTTTAACAATTACATAAAATTTTATATTTAGAAACTTGTCCCACCTATAAACATCACACTAAAAATTACTCTAAATCCTTGAATAGTTAGAAACAAAAAATCATAATTTGAAATAGCTTGTTTGTGCCATAATTAAATAGAATGACACATAACAAACAAAAGATGGGAAAAAAAAATGTTATTTTTTACGTAACTTGTCCATGACACGAAAATTATATAAGGGTGATGATTCATACACTATTAGTTTTTGGCTATACATCACCAAATATTTTTTACAGTGTTGTACAGTACAATATTATTAAACAAGTTTAATGATATACGGCAAAAAACTAATGGTTTACATATCATTTCCTTTATTATAAATCTATGAAAATGGGTTAGAAATAAAACTTTATCAAAGTATAAAGTGTATAGTGTTCATCAAGAGAATATATTTATTTTCTTTGCTTAAGATCTAATCATACTTTTTAGTTATATGAAGATACTTAGATCTTTTGCTTTATTATATCTTAAATTAAATCAAGTGCAGAATTAGGAATAAAGGAATCATAATTTCTTATTTATTTATTTTTTCATTTTTCCATTAGACAATATATATTTATTTATTTATTTTCATTTATCTTTCGACAATATATCATTTTAGTATCACCTTTTTATTGTTTCACAAATAATAATAAGTATGTATATTATGGTACATAAAAAAAATTTGTTTTGTATTATTGTTTATATCCTACCTTCACATTTTCTATTTTAACGGGATCGAATATTCTTATTATATGTAGAAAATCAATGTGAAAAATGGAAAAAATGTTTATGTCAAAATAAAATGCGATAAGGAGAAAAGGGTATGGGAATAACGTGGTCTATATAACTTATTTAAAATATATATATATATTAAAGCAGTAATATGAATAGTAGAAGAGTGGCGAGTGGAGATATTTATTTTGAAATGGATAACAACGTAAGATAGACCACGTTACCTTTAACGTTCGATTATCTCAACGGATAGATAAGTTACACGTGTGCTGATCCTTTACCTTTGGTTACACACGTGAGAACACCGGATCTTTTTCGTTTTGGATATTCCGTTTACTTTTTTTGCTTACCAACCAACCCTAAAATTAATAACGTCAGCTAGTTGTTGGACGTGGAAATTCTAAGTCCCTGTATTTACTTTAATACCCCTATTATTACAACGAATTTCCAAATTACACCCACACCAGCATGTCCATATTACATGTTTGTGCTCTCCTTTTGGATTAAATTAACCCAATTCTGTTCTTCAGATTATGGATTGGTAGTTGGGATTGGGCCTGCTAGACATGGGCTCGAATCATTTTCATGGGCTGCTGCGGGCCTATCACTCTATCTTCGTAAGTTTGAGAAGGGTGGAGAAGTAGAGAACTGGAGATTATTGAGAAGATATATAAATAGATAATAAAATGACGTTTTTGAAATGTAAACTTTCACATTAGATTTTTATTTTATTTTTTTTAAAAACTCGCCAGTTATAATAAGCATTTGAAAAGAAGTTTGATATTTATAGAAACCATTAGCCTTAAACATGTAAGGGTACTAGGAGTCATCACTCCGAAATATCCAACCCTCCCAAATTCTACCAATAAAATTTTGCCAACTCATTTTATCCCTCCAACCCTCTCAACCAACCCTCCGAACCATTTTCAGTGGCATTCATGAGATTTCAACCCTCCCAAATTTTTCTCCAATCACAAACACTCTCTCACTCTTCACTCCTCTCACAAACCAACGGCTTCACCACCGGCTATTATACCCTCCCACCAGCCCTCTGAGCACCAGCCCTCCATGCGCGGAGTGGTGTTTCCCAACCCTCCCACCAACCCGCCACTAACCCGTTGGACACTCCGTCTGCCCTAATAAGTTATCAAACCAAAATATATTAAAAATTCATTCAGTAAACAATCATATGCGGATTTTTGTAGTTTACTCTATTAATAATCGAGATTAACTAGGTGGTTCGTCCGAACGTTGTCACAGTTTTTCCTTTTTTTTAAAGCAATACCACAACACAACCATATCATTGTACAAATAACAAATGAAACAAAAAAGAAGAAAATACAACCATACCCTTGGTGGTGATCGGAGATGATGGTGGTCTTCAGAGATAGTGGTTTTGATTTGCATGAGTTTTCTATTTGCACAAGGAGAGAACAGTGGTTCTCATGCTTTTTTTTGCGTGTTTTAGTTCTCACCCTTTTTTAGATCATACACATACATAAGAGAGAAGGTAGTGGGGAAATATACCGCGGTGTACACCGCCCCCCAAGAAAGATGGAGCAAAATGAAAGTTGTTGATCGTGGTCTATTAATTCATTTTGCGCTATCTCTCTCTTTGTTTCTTTTTTGTATTGTTTTTTTTAAGTTAGAAAAAAGGATGAGAGATGTATAGAGATGAAAAGAGATAAATGTAATGTAAAATCAAGGAAGAGAATGCGAGTATATGAGAGATGGGTGCCGCTCCTCCCTAATAATTTTATTTAAAAATACCACATGTGTAAACACGGATGGGTCAAAAACTAGTAACAGAATATGTATAAATTGTAGAGTATTTCATATACAAAATTTGCATTTTTTTCAGAAACCATCTTCACAGATGCCAATACTTTGTCAATGGTTAACACTTAAAAGATAAGACCCAAATGTGGAGAACAGAACTGTTCAAGCAAATCTCACTAGCCCAGGGACCAGCAAATAACAAAAAAAAAGCAATGACAAAATGCAAGTTATAAAACTAGACAAAAGACGAGAGAAAAGAACGAAAAAAGTCTGTATATCTTGATCCCATGACAAATGCAAGAACGAAAACGCAAAATGTTTACATGCTGTATTTTCAGATTAGTATCACACCCCCAAAACACAATTTTAATCCCAAAATAGAAAGAAATCCACAGCTTTCCCTATTAGCTACCATCATCACCTTTGTCTGAAAATTATACAACTCCACTTAAGATGGTGCAAAATATCATCACAAAACTCTTGTATACGAATCAACTGTATTTTAGCCTTTTGGCGACACAATCTTAATTTGTAGAATCTTTAGAGATACCAGCTTCCTTCACCTTGAGAGCTTTTGGATCAAGTGGGATCGTTCCCACAGTTAGAAAACCTGAAGATTCACCAAAGCCATTGACTTTGACTGGCATTGACCCCACAGTTAAAACATTAACAGGTTCAGTGGATCCTGCAGAAGCAGCAGTACCACCACCAGCACCGGCAACTGTGGTTTCTGTCGGATTTGGGGTTATATCAAGTGAGCGAAAACGTAAAATATCATCTTCTGTTGGTTTTCCATTATCAACTGTGACACTTGGCACATTACTCTGTGAAGTATCTATGTCATTGTCCCTGCCCGACTCTTCATCAGCAATCGGGCCCAACCCTAGGAAATTATTAAGCTTGCGGGGAGGATGCAGAACAGGCACAAAAACTGGGGTGCCATAACTTTTGATTAGTAATCTTGCTTTCTCTTCTTGCAATAATTTTTGTCGGTTCTCATAATACATAAAATCATCAAATAACGATGTCTTCGACACATAGTTCTTAAATACTTTCAACATTTCTAACCCTTTTTTAAATTTAATCTGCAAACCACCAGAGGTAGTGTTAGAAGATACGAAATCAGATGTTAAACATACAACTAACTTGATTCTGGAACTAGTAACAAACCTCTTGCGTATCACGACTATTTGTGACTGGTTTGTGCTCGTTGTTCTCTAATATAATATGACGGAAGTGAGGATTTGGCACATCTTTTATTATATGCCACTTCACCGGGAAACTTCCACTCCATTTGTCTTGCTGCCAGAAATCCATATCTTTGTGAAAATCTACACGACCAGTCATCTCAGCAACTCCACAAAACTGCCCACTTGCATTAACCTATAACAGAAAGTGAAATACAATTTTTCAGCTTATTTTAACGAATAAAGACGTAAATAATTACATTTGGCATCTGATGCTACAACTTACAGAGAAGAAGAGAAAGACAGGACAGCCTTTGGAGTCCCCTACTGATATTTTCTGGGCTTCTTCATAGGCACTGTTCAACTTCTTGTTTCCATTAGGGGTAGATGACCATACATTATACTTGATACTCTTATGAACATCATCTTCACTATATGATTTTATAACAAAAAACTTTGCATTCACGTATTCAACGGGAAATTCATCCTTGTTATACTGGTCTATGGAAATTACTATATTTCCTTGTGCATCGCTATTTCCAGCCTTTGTTGAGTAGGCTTTAACAGTCAGCAGACTATTCGATGTGTTTGTTCTAGGACCACGATTCTGTTCACCCAAAGCATTGGGATTTCCATTTGTATCATTTGAGGTTTTAGCAATAGGTACCTTGGATCGAACCTTATCCACTACCGCCCGCCCATTACCGCTTGAACCATAATTAAACAAACCATTGCCAGGAGGAGTAACCTTTTGCTGGTTTTGATTAGAAGTAGTTTTCCCATTTGAAAGATTAGCAATAGCTGGACCACCTCGACCCTGCTTAGAAATAAAAAAACAAAATCAGATCAGACAAAAGAAAGCAAAAGAAAGCAACGCTTTTTAAATAGAGATTAAAAAAGGCAAACCTGAAGTAAATTTGATGATGTCGGGCCTGAAACAGGGTTAGAAGCGACACCACCATTGACTGCAGTTAACTTGTTTGGTCCAGCGTTACCTTTAAAGCCATCAGAAACTTTTCCAAAGGAATTTGTGTAATTTGAAGCACCCCTTCCCTGATTCAAGGTATATGTTCCAGCCGCCGATGATGGGTTGGCATTAATCCATGATGTATCAACCCTATTTGCAGTAGATGTACTCATATCCATGTATACATCTGTTGGAGCACTTGTGTAAGTGTCCGAACCAGGTTGGACAACCATGGGATAGTAAGCTGGTGAAGAGGTGCCATTTTCATAAGTAGGTACATAGTACTGTTGTGTCCCAATAAAAGAGCCATCGGCCCCTACCATCGCACCGGGAATGTAAGGATTGTAAGGGTTAAATGGAGACTGTGCATATCCATAGCTAGGTGTATAATAAACATAAGGCATACTTTCTGTTTGATTGCCCTGTATAAGTAAATAAACATCATAATAAGTACCAAAACATTACATATACACGTCCAAGTTAAACAAGTTTTATAGTCTATATGCTTACTATGTACTGATAATTTTGACCATCCACACCAAAAACTCTATGGTGGTCATCCCAATCACCAGGCGATTCAGATCCTGCTAGCAACAAAAAATACAAGAGGTCAGAATACCGCAGGTCACTAACATGAGCAGGAAGTAAATAATGACCAACAAACTGAATTTAGAACTAAAACCTGTAGAAATATAGCCGTAATTGGTAGCAGAAGGATAGTACATGCCCTGCTGGTCAACAACATACTCGGGGGCACCTTCGTTATACATAGCTTCAAGGGGTTTGTAAGATAATGATTTGTTAACTTTAAATTTATGTTAGTAGTTCCTTGAACCTGAAAAAGAAAAGGAACATTAGTATCAACACAAATTTGCAACTAAACACGCATATGTTCAATATCAATTCTGTTTGTCTGTTATGTCAAGTTTTCACATTCTTTGTTTTAATTTACAACCATGTAAGCATCTGCAATTCCATCTCCCAAAACACAATACACATCCATTACAAAAACAACACCGCCTTAACAGCATACATATAATTCACAATTAGATGTCATAATCAATATCATACACCGGACTCTATAAACCTAAACATCGACCAGCAACTTCAAAATCCCTATCGACTAGAGACTTCAAAATCCCAAATATACCAACATATTGCCATGGAAAATAAATTAAAATAAAATCATTAAAATCTTACAATGTTCAATCAATTCAAACTTCACATACTCCAAACATCAGCAATTCCAAAAATCAAATTAACAAATTTCTCATATACATACATAACATACATACATATATATATATATATATATATACATATATATATACATAACATATATATATATATATACATATACATATATATACATATATACATATATATATATAGGTCAGGAAAACACAATATTCAGGATAATGAAAGCATAATCCATAGAAAACATATATGGATATACACAAATAATAAATTACGAGTATAATTAGTAATTAACAAACAATAAAACAAACCCTAACTTATGACACAAATATATATATATATATATATATATATATATATATATAAATTATTAAAAGAGGGAAAATGATTAGAATCGAAAACCGCACGTGAGGAAAACGAATAAACATCAAGCAATCAATCACAGTGTTTGTTTGTGTGTGTGCGTGTGTAAAGTTATAGATACAAAAAAACGAATATATACATATAAATAAATATAAATAAATAAATATAAATAAAATAAATATATATACCTTGTGAAAGAAGAAAGAAAGAAGAAAAATTAATTAATTCATGGGGAAAATTGGAGTATATGAGAAGATAGAGTTAGAGGATGTTGTTCCTCTGAATTTTAATTTTAATTTTAATTATAAAAGAAGAAAAAAATTAGAGTGAGCCCTAACCCTAAGAGAGAGAAAATAGAGGGAATTTTCTTTAGAGAGAGAAGAGAAAAAAGGGTGGGAAGATGAACAAAATTAAAAACCCCAAAAAAAATGAAAATTGTTTTGATAAAATTGATAGATAGATTTATATTTATAGAGAGAGAAACATATAGAAGACAAGGGATTGATTCGCTGGATATCGAAGGGACCTTTGCTTATTATTACAGTATATTATTTTTTATTTTTTATTTTATTTTTAATGGGCTTATTTTTATTTAATTTATTATTATTATTTATTATTATTATTATTATTATATATTTGTGGTGGTGGGAGACACTATTTACAATTCTAAAACCCCGTTCTTTCCGACATCGCTTCATTTTTCATCTATTTTTTTTCTGTCGTTAGTAACTTAGTATGTCGATACATAAATACGAAATTATATTTTATGGATTCCTATGAGTTAAAATGTTAAATATTCGTCCTTTCCTAATCCCTTTCATGTCATGTTAATATCTTACTATGTTAGTATACGAAGAAGAAATAGTGATGACATAAGAAAAGCATAGATATCAGTCAAACTGGCCAATAATGTTTTTCTATCATGATGTCATGATCCATTAACTAAAAAAATAATTAATTATTATCAAATACTACTAAAAGGATGTGAATTCATGGTTATAAAACATATTATTTATAATTTGGTTAAAAAAATAAATACATTTTACTCAAATGTTAACTATTTCACTTTATCGGATATACTGAAAACAAATTTATTCAACAGACCCGCGTAAAACGCGGGATCTAAATCTAGTAATATTCATAAAGATTGAAACTTAAAAGGTTTTGGGAAATACACACTTTACTTGATTCTTTCAAAATATTACATTGATAATAATAAGGACCGAAAGCTTAACACAATTTACCTCAACGTTCACCGATGAATCTTGATTTTTGTTTTTTCCATAATGTTCTTAGGTGTCATGGCAATGCTCATTGAACCCATTTCTTGTTCACAAGATCCAGACATAAAGGACCAAATAGAAGAAAGATCCTGTTATGGCCATGTGTACAATGGACAAGGACATACTTATTTGAGTAGGTTGGGAGCTGAAGCAGTCACCTAAGAGCATCAGGTATGGTTGTTCCACGCAGAACCAACCAGAACGCCGTCATCGTCACATTAACTTTTATCATTTTATCAGTTTTGGGCCATTATGGACGCAGAACAATAGAACATCACATTTTTTATTTTCTTTATTTACTTTTATAAATTACATAAAACATTTTTCATATTATTAATAATAAAATAAAATCACATTAATAATAAAAATAACACAATAATAATAAACCACTTAAAAAAAATTGCAAAAAAAAGGCCAAGATAACGTTTTCAATCATTGTTGCGTTAATATCTATTTAACTTCTTTTAAGCAAATATATATAAGAGAAATTCTAAAATGACAAACAAATATCTACAAACAAAGTTTACAAATTCATGTGGACCAATCAAAACCAAAAGAATTATCTTTCTTTTTTTATTTTTCATTCTCTCTCCTTGTTTAATTGGTCCACATGAGTTTGTAAGCTTTGTTTGTAAACATTTGTTTGTCATTATAACTTATATTAAATTATGTTAATTATTATTATTTTTCATAATTAAAAATTATAAAATATAAGTTATAGTAAATTAAATTGATAATTAAATAAGATAATTGTATAAGAATGAAAGTTTGAGTAAACGAATAAGGAAAATATAATTTAGGGTATTATAGGTATATCAAGTGGAGATGTTTAAAATAGTGAAGAATGATGAAAGGCATTGTAGGTAGATCAATTCATAATTTGAAAAATTTAGGGAGGAGAGGGACATGCTTTATATAGTAGTACTAGTTTTAATACCCGTACGATGTACGGATTGACTATATATATTATTCGATTATTCTTTTATTATAAAAAAAAAATTGAACATGCTTCATCACATGCATTTAGTCTCTCTAATGATAGGCTAATAGTGAGAGACATGTATCATAAACGTATTCATTAGGGATGAGCGAAATTCCCGAAATACCGGTACCGTACCGGTACCGAACCGGTACCGGTACCGAATACCGGTACCGTTTGATATTCGGTACGGTATTCGGTTCCTAGTTTTAGCAAAAACCGGTTCCGGTACCAACCGGTTCGGTACCGGGAATACCGGTTCAAATACCGGTTTGAATTTGACATGCTTTTCTTAGGCCCATTACAATTAACCCATTACAAATTTAACAGCCTTTTCTTTGACGGTGATACAAATAAAAAAATAGGTTAAATATATCATTCCTATAATATAACTCTGTTAAACCATATTATTAAAAAATTCTATTCTCTTGTTAGCAACAAACAAAACCTAAAACCATCAAACATTAAAAACTTATGGATTCATCATCATCACCAATTCAAGTAAGTTTTGTTTCA
>JAOXNX010000033.1:10416584-10428077 GCA_028566075.1 Solidago caesia
CGTATGCTAGACCTCCCGCTGTCGAACCGCGACACGAAGCACTGATAAAGAAATTCACCTTTCAAAAAAAAAAAAAAGGATTAGGATTTTTAGTGTTATTGGTCATCATATTCTATTGAATTCGTTCCCTATTATGATTGGCTTACTCGTCTTCAAGTTTGGCTAAGCCTATTTGTATGATTTTTGTAATCTTGATTTAGTCATACATTTATCTTGTGGTTTATAAGGAGGAACCTGATTTATCCGAAAATTTTCTTGGTGAACCACCATCTGAGGATTTGTCAGGAACCTGGGAAAGTTTTTAGCTTTTAGAATTTATTTTTTTTACCATTTAAGGGCAAATAATAAATGGCAGAACAACAAAAAAAAACGAGCAGTTTGCTCGTGTATTTTGTAGAAAGAACACACAGACACAGGAATACACTCTTCTTTGTTATCCTGTCTTCTGTTAATGCAGTTTGATCGTAGTTGTATATTTTTTGAAGAGTTAAACTGGACATGGAACAACTTAAGCATAGGAGAAGGGACTTAGAAGCTTATTGTTAGTAGATATTACTTTAAAAGAGAGTGTATTGCTTATGGTTTAATTGTTGACTTGCGGATGGTTCCTTGAAATGGTGTGGTGAAATTTTTATATACAGGTCTTAATACGGATGAGACCGTTAAGCAATATGGAGAAGATAGCACAAGGGTATGGCAGGTGCTTGAAGCAGGAGAGTTTACAGACGTTAGCTTGGCTTGGTCACCCTGAAGTCAGATTCACATTTGATCACATTGTCAGTGAGATGATATCACAGGTACTGTACTTTCAATTTTGCTTGCATAGTTGCATACATGACTTATTACATTATCATAGAAAACCCATTATGTTTTTCTTGCTTTTCAAACGTAAGTTGGTGGTATCTTTGGTGATATGATACTCTATTGTGTATCGAGTTATTATCAGGAAAAGCTATTCAGGGTTGCTGGATTGCCTATGGTTGATAACTGCATGTCTGGTTATAATAGTTGCATGTTTGCTTATGGTCAGGTATTTTTTGAAACAACCTTTTTTCTATGTATAAATGTATTATGAGGTCTGGTTTAAGATTATTTAGTTTTGGCCGTTTTATGTATTCAGACTGGTAGTGGCAAAACATATACAATGATGGGTGAAATAAGTCAGCAGGATGGCAAGCTTGTTGATGACTGTGGGATAACTCCACGCCTTTTTGAATATCTATTCACGAGAATTAAATTGGTAAGAGGTCGATGGTACCATGTATGACTAGATTGTATAACACCTTATAACTTCCTTTGATGTAAAAACCGTACTGGGTAATCATCTGTAGGAGGAAGAGAATGGGAGGGATGAAAGACTAAAGTATAGCTGCAAATGTTCCTTTTTGGAGATATACAACGAGCAGATAACAGATCTCCTAGAACCTTCATCCACTAATCTCCAAGTGAGTTAAAGTTCATCTATACATGCTAGTGTATTAAGGGCAATTTTCCTTCCTTGTCATTTCTTTGAATGTTAGATATGATGAATTTTCCGTTTTGTAGCTCAGAGAAGGTTTAAAGGAAGGAGTGTATGTTGAGAATCTTACAGAACATAATGTCAATACTGTTGAGGAAGTTCTCAAGCTTTTGTTGCAGGTGTGTCAATATAGTTAAACCTTACACTTTGCTACCGCTTGTCCACTTGTGAAAGATTAGTCTGTCTATTGACTATTAAATAAATGTACCCTACAGGGTGCCGCGAATAGGAAAGTTGCAGGAACCGATATGAATAGTGAGAGCAGCCGATCACATAGTGTTTTCACATGCATAGTTGAAAGTCGTCGGGAAAAGGATTCTGTAACGCACCTTAGGTTTGGGAGGTTAAATTTGGTAGATCTGGCTGGCTCTGAAAGGTATTTCAGTCCTAAGATTACCCTAGAGACCTTATTAAGTTAAATAATCTCCTTATTTGACTTTCCAAATTTGAATATAACTACCACTTAGGCAGAGAAGCTCTGGACCAGGGGAGCGTTTAAAGGAGGCATCCTATATAAACAAATCGCTATCAACTTTGGGGTAGGTGCATCAGAGTCTATTGTAATTCACATTTACTTGTACTGCTTTTGGTGATTGTTTTTCTTCAGTTTATATCCTTAGTCAAACACTCAAGATCATCTATATAGGTTGGTTCATGGCATCCTTGCTGCAGCTAACATTGCTTTATCCCTGTGTGATGTTTGAAATATTTCAGTTTTTAATGAGCTGAAATTCTTCTCTAGGTGACATTGTGAAAATCTGGAGTGTGCCGTGAACTTGAGGGAACGCTGAAAGCTAAATTTTAGCAAATATGGAATTTTCCATAATTTTTTGGAAGTCATAAATAACTGTATGTCTGCCCTTATTGGATGAATAATTACTTGGTAACAGATGTCCCTTGTTTAATAGAAGTATAGAATGTTGTTAAGACTACACTTAAGGCATAAACACAAAGGAAAGAAGCAAGGCAGGTATCATAACAAAATGAGAAATAGATCTATGTTTTAAGTTCCCATAAGTTAATATGCAGTAAATATACATAGTTACTATTTATTAGCTTATTATAACGCTATAAATAGGAGCATGAGTAATAGAGTATTTTCTAAAAAAATCTAGTTTTGAAATTAAAAAAGACTTGGGAATTTCAGGGTGAGCAGCCTCAACTCTCATAAGGGGGTCAAACCATCAATATTATACTGGTTTTGCTACTTATGTAATCTTGCTGCAAGGTCTTAACAAATGCAAATGATGGGAATCAGTCCTATAGTATTCTTGATTGTTGATTGTAGCTTCAAGTCTATATATAGTAACAAATGCATAACATAACAGTCCAACACTCCAACCTAGCTTGAGTAATAAATAGTTTGAGCACTTGACTAGTTGTCTGTCTATTGATTTGTTTTTGGCTCCTTTCTGCTTATTAACTATTCTAGAAATGGAAAGCCAGTAGACAGATATTTGGCAGAGATCTTTTTTTTTTTATTCTGACAGCGAAGATTCAGAATGGCAGGGAGATCTTACTTGCATTGTACATGCATTTATTAGCCTGAAAAGAACTGTTAAAGCATGAACTACTAACAAAGACATGGCTTTCACATATTTGAACATAACTAGGGAGGCATAGAATATATGTTCACGAGCTTGTGACAAGCCTTTAAACACTTTTTATGGTTGCAGTCTGGTAATAATGTCTCTGGTGGATGTTGCACATGGGAAACATAGGCATGTACCTTACAGAGACTCGAGACTTACATTTCTTCTTCAGGTCAGCAGCTTAAAGCATGAATGCACATTTTCATCCATGTTCCTATAGAATTTCTTATTCAGTGAAACCTATTATTTTCAATCTGGATGCAGGATTCTCTAGGTGGGAACTCGAAGACGACAATTATAGCAAACGTCAGCCCCTCTATGTGGTAAGTTTTGGTTCTTGTATTTTATGTGAATGTCTCAATTATATGTGTTTTCACATTACTTTTTTCTGTGATTTTAAAATTGATAACATGTTTGCATGCAGGGCTGCGAATGAGACATTAAGTACTCTAAAGTTTGCTCAGCGTGCCAAGCTTATTCAGAACAATGTATGAACAATGAAGTCTTGTCTCTCCTCATTTTCAAATCCTCGATAAATTGATTGAATTTTTCTGTTTCCTTAGGCAAAAGTAAATGAAGACGCATCAGGTGATGTGATAGCTCTGCAGCGACAAATTCAATTGTTAAAGGTGGTGTAATGAAATGCAGATCCAAATATTTCTAGTCGTAGCATTTTTTTTATAGACATTTGACATGATGTATATTATTCATATTGCAGGAGCAAATGTCCGTATTGATGAAGCATCAAAGTATCTCCAAACCTCTGTTTCAACCATCCCAAAGTGAACAGCAAAACCAATTTGTATGTTATGATATCCTCTCATTTTTGTATTGTGTTATAATATGAGTCGATAATGTGTCATTATGCTCCTGATGTTTAATGTTTTTGTTGTTCTCTACCAAGAAAGAATTCTTGAATTTTTTTTGTTTGTAAATGTAAAGCTTTTTAAGACACTTGAGGTTGAAGAAAGCTACATGGAGCAAAATTTGCCAACTGAAAGAGAAAATCAGGTATGTAGTGCTTCCTCCGACAGTAATGTAACTATGTAAGTTTTGGGATATCTGCTTAAGGCTAATTAGATTCACTTAATGCAGGATGACAAATCTGCAATGACGTTAGAAGAGTACAAGTGTGCGAACTCCAAACTGATTAGGTGTGTTGGATTGAATCAATTTATAGTAGATACACCAGTTTTAGGTTTTTGTAATATGAAACTAAGTGGATACATACACCATGTTTTTGTGACTTGTGGTTAATCATCACGCGTATATCCTACTATTGCAGGAAAGTTGATGAACTGAACAGAGAACTGCACAAATACATGAATTGTAACCAAACATCAGTATATCCTGTAAGTAAAATATATTCACTTTAATTTGAAGTGGGAATCTTCAAATGAATATTGTGGTTGTTTACTTTCTTCTTCTGCTGCTTCTTTTTATTTATTTTATTGAAACATCTCCTGTAGTTCTATTTTTTTGAATTTCACGTTTACGTAATTTTCAGGTGGAAAGTGTGTTGAGTAGCATTGCTTTAGGAGATGAGATGGCAGCCTGTAGTCAAGTGGAAGATGGAGTTCTGCTTGATAATAGGGGTCTTGAAACGGCCAACATGTTGCATCCCAACATTTCAGAAGAGCTAATGGATGCAAGAACCTTATTAGACTCCATGAAATCTCAGCAGGCCAGATTGGTCGAAGAGCTACAATATGTACGCCAAGAGAACGATAGGCTGGTGGAAACCCTCACCAACATCAACAAACCACAGATACATCCGATGCTTAATCATGAAAACCATAATTTAGAAAATGGCTCATTAGAAAGCACAGACCAAAACATGATCGATTTACAAGCCCGGATGGACAAGATGACTAAAGGCCTCGAGGATTTGAAATTACTTAATGATCCTCTCAGGGACCAAGTTGATCTAGTTCACGAGGAAGTGGAGAATGAAGCAACTAAAGCAATTATTAATTTACAGGAAGAATTAGCTTCTTTACAGGTGAAATATCACAGAAGACTATGTACCATGTCTGAAGAAAACAAGAAGCTAAAAAGAATAATAGCAGCCAAAGATGATGAAGTGTATACGTTGCACAGTGACTGGGAGAAGGCAAGTTTAGAGTTAACCAGCTTTCTGTTGGATGGTTCTAAATCTCTCAAAGATGCCTCTGTACAAATAGAAAGTATTGTTTGTTCATATCCACGTCTTAATGTTTCGGTTGGTGAACATGTTAAGAAGGCTGTAACAGTTTTTCTTGAGAAGGAAAACACAATTTTACAACTGGAAAAGAACCTAGTGGATGCTCAGAGCACAATACAACAGATGCAGGAGAAATTGAATTCGTTAAGGACTGCAACATTAGCTTTGACAGAAATTCAGTATACAGAACAGGATGAAAAGACCCAAGAAACTAATAAAATGGTTGAAGTACTAAGAGGTGCAACTCCACTAGAGATCTCAGATCAAATGCAAGAAAAGCAGTTGTTAATGGGGCATCAGATAATAGATGAACTTGTTTCAATAAATAACAGACTTGATAACATAAAGGCTTATTTTGAAGATTTGGATGAATCTGCAACTGATATTTCTACCTCTAGCTCTATCCTTTCTGATGATGATGATGATGTGCCCGAAATCGTTGTAGGCGAACAAACTTCGGTCCTTGTGCCAGAAGGAGGCTCAAAATGTTCTTTCAATAATCAAGAATCAGACAAGGCACATTTGTTTTTGAAGAAGCAATTTGTTATGGCTTATGAAGCTTTCACCAAATTAGATGTTCAGTTGGCTGCCCTCTTCAAAGACAAAGAATATGGATATCACTCTCAAGGTGTAAATGAGCTTCAAAACCCAGAGATGCAAGGAGATAAAGCAGGCTGCTTTACAGCCACAAAGGTAATATTTGTGTCGCTTTTGATTGTTGAATTCGTACAGCGAAAATCATAAAATTTATCATTTTTGTCTGCAGTTTGTTGAAGAAAAGGCTTATAATGCAAGTAGCTTCTTCAGGAAGTTCGAGGAGGCCCGTACAACCATGAATGAGGCTGATAATATGTTAAATGCATTATTGAAAGCAAATGAAGAAGCAAAAATGTTAAGTGTTAGATGGAAAAAAACCGCAAAGGAAGTAATGGAGGAGAAGGCAATCTTAGTGGAAGAAATAGACCAACTCAAATCTCACATACAGATAATAGATGAAGAGCATCGCTGCAGTTTGACAGAACTTGCAAATTCGTTGTCTATGCTTGAAGGTTCTTTCAGGCTCATGCAAAGAGAGGCTGAGGATATATGCCACTCAGTGTATTCTGACACTTTGGCAATGGTCCAAGGTGTCCACCATAGCACTTTTCAATTAAGATCTTCATTGCAGGATATTTGTGCTGAAACAATGGAGAAAAGCTTTGCATCTTTTGTGGTACAACAATGTCGTATGGGAGAATATATTAACAATTATGGACTCCATGAAGAGATTATGGAAAATTTTGAAATTCTTCGGTCTGGACAAAACAATTCAGTGCTTAATGGTGAAGAGGAGAATTACAGTCCATTGGTGGCAAGAAAAGAAACAGGAGATTTAGGTGCAAGCTCTGATGAACTGATAGGTGAAAACTTTAAACTAAAGAAAGAACTGGAACGAAAAAGCACTTTATTGAATGGCTTACTTTTTGATTTTAGTTTGTTACAAGAATCAACCTCTACAAGAAAAGATATCAAAGATGAAGTTGAAAAGTTACTCACAGATTTAAGCCAAGTACAGCATGAGCTTAAGATGAAAACAGATCAGCTTGACGACGTGATGGTTGGATATGAAAAACTTGAAAGTCGTTTATCTGACGCCGAAGCTGCTTTTTCAGCCTCAAAGTCTTCTCTACAACATTCCGAAGAAACTGTGGATGCATTGTCATACCAAAATGCTGAATTGAGAAGTCTTTTAGAGGATCTATACCTTAAGAAGTCAGAAACTGAAAAGCAACTCGAAGAACAAAAGGAAATTGTCAAAGCTTTGGAAAAAGAAATACATCGTACTACTTCTTCAGCACAAGAACAGTTCCTATTTTCACTAGAAGGCATTACTGATGATTTCAAGAGGGTCTCTAGTGAGAGGGATGAGTTATATGAACAAATTAAATCTTTGCAAGTTAAGCTTGAGATGGCTTATGCTATAGCTGATGAAAATGAAGCTATTGCTGTTGAAGCACATCAGGTAATAACATTCATGAAAAGAGTTTCAAGTATTTAGTTTATATTAGAATTTTTGTGATTTTATGTTTGCTTACATCTCTAACCAATTTTCAGACGTCCGAGGCAAGCAAAATGTATGCTGAACAAAAGGAAGAAGAGGTTAAGATTCTAGAAAATTCTGTTGAAGAACTTGACTCAACCATAAATGTCTTAGAAAAAAGGGTTAGTTTCTGAGAATGTAATATTAAACATTCAAGAATTTGACGGGTTTTCTTGTTAAAAACTTATTTGTGATTCTCGTAGGTGAATGAAATGGAAGAGGAGCTCGAGAGACATCACAGGATAAGAGATTCACTGGAAGTGGAACTCCAATCACTGAGTCAAAGGCTATTGACTGTTGAAACTTTTAGAAACAGCATTGATAACAATCATGTTGATCAACCTGAGGAGCAAATTTCCAGGTCTGAGCAATCATAGCTTTTTCTTTAGCTTTTTTCAAAATATCAAGGTTCCTGCTGTGTTTGTTGAAGTTTAATTTGGTAATGGCTTATTTGCATCTCAGGAAACTACATAGCAGATACCTGGAACTTCAGGAGGCACAAGCACGGATAAAGGATCTCGAAGATGAAAGAGTAGAACAAGCTAATGAGGTGAAACTTGGAGCAACATCAAGATTTAAAGTCTGACCACCATCTAGTATGATTCATTTCTTATCCTGTCTAACACAATTGTTGCAATTGTCTTGCAGATCATGCAATGTAAAGAGTATATTTCAGAGCTTGTAATCCATGCGGAAGCTCAAGCTGTTCAATATCAACAGAAGGTACAAAAGCAACTAAAGATAGACACTTTTGCTTTTCTTATTTCCATAGTAGCTAATCCAATTGATTTGAACAGTACAAGTCCTTGGAATCAATGGTTAATGAAATGAGGATAGATTCATCAAAATCTGGATCTGAAGCACCATTACCAGACAAGACAGAAAAAAGCTTGGTGAGAGCAAGGGGTTCTAGCTCGCCATTCAGATGTATAGGGAATTTAGTCCAGCAGATGAATACAGAGAAGGATCAGGAACTATCATTGGCCAAGCTTCGTCTAGAAGACCTAGAAGCATTAGCATCGAGCCGCCAGAAAGAGGTTACAATGATTACATACTCTCTAATTCTCTATGCAAATCATTAGACTTCATTTCCACACACATGCACTTGTATATATTTCCCAGTGATAAATGTTAATTGTTTATATTTTATAAAATTTAATTTGTAACCTATAATGGAATTCTGTTCTGAAACTACTAACATGGCTTGCTCTCAATCTTGCTCAGACCAAATGCTAATCTCTTTTTATGTTATAAACGCTTGGGTCCATGCCTTTCTTGATTCTGATGGTGGTTACTCTACTGCAATCTAATTGTGCAACTTATAATTACAGATATGTGTGCTAAACACGAAACTGGCCGCAGCAGAGAGTATGACACATGATGTGATCCGGGATCTTCTTGGTGTGAAATGTGACATGACTAATTACGCAGTAAGTTTGGTTTACACTTAAACCGTATCAACTTGAAAGCTTAGTTACTTAATCCTCTGTTGGTTCAATGTAGAACTTGATAAACCAGAAGCAGCTTCAAAGATTTATCGAGGATGCTGCTCAGCAAACACAGGAATTTGTAGCAATGGTCAGTCAATTAATTAGTGAGGTACCATGTTACCAGAAATTGAACTTATATATATTTTATGTTTAACAATTGATTCAGGAGCAAGAGATTCGCAGACTGAAGCGACAAATCAATGATTTACATGAAGAAAGAGACAGGTGATCTGATTTCTTGTACATCCATATCATTTTAGGATTTTATGACAGTTTTGATTCTAAGCAAGCACATCCAGCAATACATCGAAAATTTAAAAATTGTCAGGGAAATAACGTTAATACCTGTAACAGGTACATTTCGGAAATAAATTCGAAGGAAGCCGATATACTTGCTTGTAAGATGAAAATAGTGCAGTTACAAGGGCGGGATCATATGCTGACAGCACAAAACGAAATGCTGAAGGTACAACTGTTCTTATAATCATCAATTAAATAATATCCCCCAGTTTTTTACCTCTTTGTTCTTGTGTTCGTGCAGGCAGACAAAACCAATTTACAGATAAAGGCTGCAGAACTAGATGACATGATCAAGAAGCTTCTTGGAAAACAACCTACTCAGCCACAAGAGAATCACACGTCAAAAGCATGGACTAGTGAGTTTGGTAAGAGGCTGCCCAACTCAGAGAAGCTGGTTCTAGGAAGACAACCTACTCAGCCACAAAGTCAGCAGCAAGAGAATCACATGTCAAAAGCATGCACCAATGAGTTTAGTAAGAGGCTGGCTAACTCAGAAAAGTTGCTTCTACGTGTTAATAACGAACTTGCTCAATACTGTAGACCTGATAGCCCTCGGTTGCACCATATAGACCATACCGAAAAGAGGCTTAGATGAATGGTAAATACTAAATAAGAGTGGTGAGAGTTGGTATCTCCTACCACTGCCTGGCTACTTACATACTGATTTTGGATTGGTTTGATTAGCGTTATGATGACTGAGTTGTGGGTTCAAGAAGGTGGTTAGTTGTGACAGCGTCTCAGTTAGTATGCCCCATTAAATTCGATTGTGGTCTTTTTTTGCTACGGTTAGGCATGCTAATTGTAGCTACTTCGCTGCTGCAAAGGAATTATGAATGTATATGATTGGTTTGTAATTTGTACAGTGTTTCGGAATGGAAGTTGGTTTTTTCAGGCAAGAATGTTGGTCCTTGGCCTGATCATAGATAACTCATACTTCATAAATAATATTGTTATTCTTTGTCATAATCAGTGGCTTAATTGTGATAGTTTGCCTGATACAAGCTGAATATATGCTACTAGTCTGGTCTGACTTGATAACTAAATAGATCAGTGAATGTATGATTATATACATCCTATATTCCTCATGCCTTTATTCCTAACGTGAGTGAGTATCATCATTGTTGTACTAATTATAATAGATTATGTAAATATACAACTAATAACTCCCAATACCGTCTTTCACGGGTTATGGGTCCCAATACCATCTTCGATATATGAGAAAGTTGAGATGTAAACAACTTAATATCTAATATCTAAATAAACACAAAGAAACTATATTCTTTTTCTTCCAAACTAGACGGATGCCGGCGCGATGTGGCGACGATGGTGGTAACGGCGCTGTGGCAGGCAGATGGTGGTGGTGGCGGCGACGACGGATGTGGTGGCGAGTAGTGTAAGTTGTGGCGGGGACTTGTGGTGGCGGTGGCGGTGGGTGGTGGTGGCGGCGGTAATAGTATAGGTTATTGATGTAAAATGGTAGTTTAGTTTTTTTAGGAGTTGAAGGATAGATGTTATAAATTATTTCATTAAGGGTATTTTTGGCAAACCGTGTATTTTAGGTGATAAATGTGTTGAATGGTGAGGGATATTTTAGATATATCAAACTTGTAATTTGATAAGGGGTTGATGCTTTATATAATAGTATAGATAAACTATATAACTTGTCATGATCTTATCATCATAGAATTTGAGACTTTAATCATTAATCATATTAGTGAAAATCACGTGAGTAACCAATTTTTTTGAAAAATATACCATTTTAACCAATTTTACAAAATACCCAACGAAATCGCAATAAAAAAAGCCAAAATCGCAATAAAATATTAAAATCGCAATGAGAAAGTCAAAATCTAAATGAGAAAACACAAATTCGCAATGAGAAAGTACAAAATCGCAATAAGAAAGTACAAAATCGCAATGAGAAAGTATAAAACGCAATGAGAAAGCCAAAATCGCAATGAAAATGTACAAAATCGCAACGAGAAAGTACAAAATCGGAATGAAAATGTACAAAATCGCAATTTGTAACACCCCACCTTTGGCGGAAACATGGGATGCCACATAAAGTACAGTACGACATGGAATTACATAGATACTGCTAAAATGAATAAGAATACAATGAGTATATTCCCAAAGACAAGTTCAAGTCACCAATAGGCAAGAGTACTTATTTTTATAATGTCTTAAAAGGAAAGACAAAGGCATTTAGCCTTAAAGTCTGTCATAATATAGATGGAGCTCTAATCTCCAAAAGTCCAGTCTCTAGCACATTCAGTCTTTATCCTTGTCTAGTCTGAGTACCTGAAAAG
>JAOXNX010000033.1:10428177-10438802 GCA_028566075.1 Solidago caesia
TTTGAATGAATTAGATGAAACTAATGATTTATAAAGGAGTCGAGGGGAAAAAAAAAAAAAAAAAGATGGGGCTGAAATTTGTCGTTTATTTCTAATTCAAATAACATTTCTCACTAATAATAATGTTATACTTTAATTATTATACTGGTTAAGTTTATGAGGCTGTTTTCCAGGAAACAAAACAACAAACTGATCTGGAACAAGAAGATCCCTTTGAAATTTCACAATGTTTGTTTCCCCCAAATCATCATTTTATTAATTAATATAAAATGGAAGGTGAATTTTGCTTAGAGTGTCTTGAACGTCAAATTCGAACCGATTTTACTGACAAACTTATTTACAATTATGCCATCTCCGCCGCTTCCTCACTTCCCTTCGCCTCAAACGCCGTCGTTCAGGTATTCTCTCTGTATATATATATATATATATATATATATATATATAGTTATTTATATGTATGTGATTATAAATAAATGTGAGTGAAGTTGGGTTTTGTTGCAGGTTTCGAGTTCCGAAAAAGAGGGTTCTTCACCTCATTTCATATTGATGTATTTGAGAATTAATAATCAACAACACCGTTGCTTTACCAACTACATGTACGTATCTATTTATCTATCTATATATGTATGTCATTCATACATTTTGATTTTTTTTTACCTAATATATAGATAGGGTTGAGTTCCGGTGCGAAGGAACTTAACGAGCGAGTGTAGGAACTAGGAAACAATCTAATCTGGTGCTGCCACGTATCTTGCCCTCGTCCAAAAGGGGTCTTAACGTTGATGCACATGACCTTGATGCACCTGCTTTTTACTCTTTCATGTACCTTGACACTTCGATAGGCAGGCATACGAAAGAGAAAAGTCAGGTGCTTTAATTTTAAGACCCCTTTTGGGCGGTTGCGGGTGGGGACACGTGATAGCACTAGAGGGATACTTACTACTTTATTCCTACTTGATCCTTCACCTATGTTAATATATATTACTATGATTCAAATTTGTTCATTTAGTTATATATGCTATAGATGATCATCGATTGTCAATTGCCCTAATATGTTAAAGTTTATGGGTAAATAATGCTCTAGTATTTTTGAAAGTGTTTCGAAGTTTTTATTTTGCCTGTTTACTTTGGAAAAAAAACTAACATCTGGTATGATATCTGGATGAGAGTTTATCGTTTTGAAATTAGGAGAGTTCAAAGTAATGTATTTGTACACCACACTCATTGGAAGATCCAATGTTTAGTGTCTAGGGAACCTATCTTTTCAAGTTTTTATAAGGTTTTGTTTGGTATTTGGAGCGGTTGATATAGGGATAAGAGGGAGTGTGAAAGTTCAATATAGGAGAGTAAGTAGCATACGGTCATCAGGAATCTTGTATCACTAAATACTAGCAACTACCATCCGGGGGTTTGGATCTCTTCCCGTATGCAGGATGAATGGATAAAAATACTAATAAAATGAGTGATTATTATCTTTTTAAAAGGAGGTCCATAGAATGTAGCAATCAAGTTGAGCATACATGAGTTGATGTTTGTAGTTCTCATTCATCTATTTTTAAATCCTATGGGTCGAAAAGTGGCTGAATATTTGAAATTTGTAAAGTTGTAATCTTGACCTATGTTTTCTTTTGATGCTTTGAAATTATTCACCTGGAAACATGAATAATTGATGTTGAGCATCCAGATTTAAACATATATCCTATATGCAGTATGCTTATCTATTAATCATCGGTACTGTATTTCTTCCTTATAGAGTTAAGTTTATTATCATGTAAATGGACATGCGTTTGTTTATACAGCAACGAGCATCTTCCAGAAGACATCAAACCAACTCCATTAGATAATAAACCATATGAACCTCAGTTATTGTTAAATGACGGTGGAAGTTCATGTTTACCTGGATTAGGGTGCAACAATTCAACATGTAACTTTTCTGCAAGGTTTTCTTGCATGAGGACACTCACAGCCTTGGCCCCAATTTCTCAAATTGGACCCGTATCATTACCCACTTTTGAGGATCTGGTTTCAAGTTTCTTATCTGGGAGTATAGAAGATCATGTATTGCATTCGCTTACTCTTTTGATACAAGGAAAAGCCACGGGACGAGATAGCATAAACTTTCTTAATTTAATCGGGGTACCGTCATTTACTGAAACTAGCTTTCCTGGTTGCATAAGACATCCAAACATAGTACCAATTATGAGCATGATGAAATCACCCACCCATATAAATATAATAATACCAAAAACACCTTATACATTGGAAAACATTCTTCACTATAGCCCTGATGCCTTAAAGTCGAACTGGCATATTAAATTTTTAATGTATCAGATACTCTCTCCTTTAAGATACATGCATGGATTAGGGATTTCTCATGGTAGCATATGTCCATCCAATGTATTACTATCTGATTCATTCTGGTGCTGGCTGCATATTGGTGATACACTACAATCAAATTCCAATGTATCCAAAAAGATTGGCTGTTACACTGAAGGTTGTCACTCAAGTGAACTCTTTGCTGATATTAAGCTACCTAATCCTTCAGATTGGCATATTGTGTTTATTCGCTGGTGGAGTGGAGAGTTGACTAACTTTGAGTATCTGCTATTTTTAAACAAGTTAGCTGGTAGGAGGTGGGGTGATCACACTTTTCACACGGTTATGCCATGGGTTATTGATTTTAGTGTAAAACCAGATGAGAATAACGAGGCGGGTTGGCGAAATTTGAGTAAAACGAAGTGGCGTCTGGCAAAAGGCGATGAACAGTTGGACTTTACATATTTAACATCAGAAATCCCACATCATGTTTCAGATGAATGCCTCTCAGAGCTAGCTGTCTGTAGTTATAAAGCAAGAAGATTGCCTTTAAGTGTTCTACGCACAGCTGTCCGCTCGGTTTATGAACCAAACGAGTATCCTTCCACAATGTATAGGCTTTACCAGTGGACCCCAGATGAATGCATCCCAGAGTTTTATTATGATCCACAAATATTCCGCTCTATACATTCTGGGATGTCTGATTTAGCAGTACCTTCATGGGCAGGTAGCCCCGAGGAGTTTATTAGATTGCATCGGGATGCTTTGGAAAGTGATCGTGTATCATGTCAAATTCATGATTGGATTGATATTATATTCGGGTACAAAATGTCAGGGGAAGCAGCCATTTCTGCAAAAAATGTCATGTTGCCGCCTTCGGAGCCTACAAACGCCAAATCAGTGGGGCGGCAGCAGCTATTTAGTCTCCCTCATCCTCCTCGTTGGGGTGTTATAAAGAAGAAAGCTCATGGTAAAGAGGATCTGCTTCATGAAACCTCTAATTTACAAGCACTAGAAGAAGCAACTACATTCATTGAACATGCTTCCCATTTGAGTCCTTTGTATAGACATGATCTTGTAAAGGATTCCTCTGGTTTAGAAGAAGTTGCATCTGATACATTTGAATATGGTAAAGATTTGAAGTCGCCATCGATTGTTGATATAAATTTTCTTCTTCAGAATATTGAGACAGATGATAGTAGCACTTCAGGGTATCAAGATTTTCTTCTATGGAGGCAGAAAGCGTCTCGTTTAACAAATATATCTGTAGATATGGCTAATGACGTGTTTTCAATTGGGTGCATCTTAGCCGAACTACATTTGAGGAAACCACTTTTTAATCCTACGTCCTTGGCCCACTACTTAGACAGTGGTGTTCTGCCCAAATTGATGCATGAACTCCCCCCTCAGGTTAATATTCTTGTTGAAGCATGCATTCAGATGGAGTGGGATAGGTACTCTTTTTTTTTATAATTCTGTGTTTTTCTATACATTTTATTGTATTATAAGTTTTTTTTTCTTCTAATAATCAGGCGACCGTCTATAAAGTCTCTTTTGGAATCTCCTTACTTCCCTGCAACAGTGAAGTCATCATACTTGTTTCTAGCCCCACTTCAACTTCTATCAAAAGATGAATCCAGGCTCCATTATGTTGCAAGTTATGCAAAATGTGGAGCTTTGAAATCAATGGGAAGTTTTGCTGCTGAAATGTGTGCACCCCACTGCCTACCTCTTTTACTCGCACCTTTATCTGACACTGTAGCAGAGTGGGCTTATATAATGCTCAAAGAATTCTTGAAGTGTTTGAATCTGCAAGCTTTGAAGACACTGATCTTACCTGTGATTCAGAAAATTTTGCAGGCCAGTTGCAAACTTTGATCTATAGTTTGTTGCTTGGATGCATTAAAATTTATGTTAGACTTTAGGTATTGAGTTAGAGAGTGCTCGGGTTAAGGTTATTGTGTTGCAGATTGAAATGGGCAGATTGGGTTTACCCAAATCACTTTTTGTCCAAGGGTTATAACATTTTTATAATTGATTTCTGCATCATATATGATTAAAAAAATAACCTTTTGAATAAAGTGATTTAGGAGGTTTTATGTACTAAAAATACACCTTGGCCCACTTTTGACCCATTTTAATTTAATCTAGTTTTGTTTTTATCTGTTTGACCTGTTAGAATAAATCATAATGGTGTATTTCGTGTTAACCCATTCAAAAGTAATGGGTCAAAATTGCCACCTCATATTTCTATCTACTTCTTACAGTTAGACTCTTGTGCAGACCACAGGTTATTCACATACGAAGGTCTCTCTTCTTCAAGACTCATTTGTACGTGAGTTATGGAGCAATCTTGGTAAACAGTTATACTTGGAGAATATACATTCTATGGTTCTATTAAATCTATACGTTTCTCCTCATAAAAGTTCATCTGGGGCTGCCTCTGTGCTTTTGATTGGCTCAAGTGATGAGCTTGGTGTCCCAGTTACTGTTTATCAGGTTTAATAAGCTCAAAACTCCTCAATTTTCCGAGTTAGTTATAAATTACCAAAGTTGACTGGCTATACTGTTTCACTCTCTCATCACTCCTTATACAGACAATATTACCTCTAATTCAATGTTTCGGGAAGGGGCTTTGCAGTGATGGAATCGACGTCATTGTTAGAATTGGTAATGCTAATTTTTATATGTGAAGAATTAAATAAGAAGTTGAGACGTTTTTCTTAATACTTTAATCTAACCACTTTTAATATTCAGGTGGTCTTTTTGGAGAGACTTTCATTGTCAAACATATTCTTCCATTACTGAAAAATGTTGTACGCGCTTGCATTGACGTCTCCAATGTGACTAGGCCCGAGCCTATGCAGAGTTGGAGTTCCTTGGCTCTTATGGATTGTCTAATAACATTAGATGGGATTGTGGAGTTATTGCCAAGTCAGGTGGTTGTCAAAGAGCTGATTGAGGTATGAAATCTACTCTTTTATATATTACTTTAAGTTGCCAGCATTATAATGATTACATTTATCACTTACTGAAACTTACCAGGATGGAGGTTGCCTGTATATTCAGCTTCTCATGACAGCCAATTTAGGAATCCCGCCACTTCAGGTGTGTTAATATGTTAATGTTTCTTAGTTTTTAGTTTAAACTTTTGCAACAGTTTTTCTTCAAAATATGGCCCTTTGGTTGCCAGGTTGCTGCTACAAGCCTTGTTACAATTTCCCAGCAGATTGGACCAGAATTAACGTCAGCGTTTGTCATGCCTAAACTGAAAGGACTTTTTGAAAAACTTGCCTTCTCTGAAGAAAGTCACAGTGGTCCTGGTAGTGGAATCCTTAAAGTTACTAAAAATAAATTCGTTTACGAGCAAACAGAAAACAGGATGGATCTTGTGTAGGTTCTTTTTCACTCTTTACTGAGGAATTATTCATGATGGAGGTAACCAAACTGGATTGCTGCATTAATGTTTACCTGTTGGAGCTATTTACAGGTTGCTTTTGTATCCACCTTTTGCATCTCTTCTTGGAATAGAGGCACTTCGCAAGTGTTGTTCTACATGGTTGATTCTTGAAAAGTATCTTCTATGGCATCATAATTGGAAGGTGGGATATCTTTAATGTTTTTGAATGTATGTATAAATTAGTCTCTTTGTTCACTTAAGGAGTGTTATGAGTTGTGTTTCAAAACTGATTATATGATCTTGCGACTCGAAATCACAAGAATCAGTTCTTGAGTGTATGTGTAAACATATCGTGCTTTTGATTATTGGTTAATATATGAGCCAAAAAATCAGTTGCTCCAAAACTGGCTATTTAAATTTCAGTGCAAGTATAAAGTGCCTTTATACCCTTTCTTTTAACCTAATATGAAAGCCTACTCTCCTATTTCATAAATGTCCTATTTGGTCTTCTTATATTAATTCCTTCCTTTCTCAGAAATTAACTAACAGTCAAACATATGATTATCTGATTATTACAACTTCAAAAACATAAGCATATCCACCTTGTTTTATTACAACTGATTATCTGATTATGATTATTAAATATCACATAATCACTTTCAAAACGCACATTCAAACATCCCCTTACAGGCTAGTGTTCCTTAAATTTGTGATGCTTTAGTGGGAGAACACAGAGGAATCTTCTCGTAGTGCTGTGGACAATATAAATGCGAGAAGGGCAAGTTACAGCAAGAACTCAATGTCTGAGCATAATCCAACTAAAGTCTTGCTTCATGGAGTTGGATGGTCGGTACCACAGTCACAAATAGATAAAGATTCTAAAAAGTCTTTGCCACATAAGAGACTAAATCGCCACAATATTAACTCTGATAGGAAGCATATGGCATCATCAACGTCTAGAGAGCAGGAACCACCCTGGCATTGGTTTCCGAGCCCTGCACCGAGCTGGGATGGACCTGATTATCTCGGTCGGATTGGGGCTTCAAGTAATGAAATTCCATGGAAAATTAGTGCATCTGTAATACACTCGGTTCGGGCCCACCATGGAGCCCTCAGATCATTTGGTGTTTGTCAAGATGAGTGTACTTTTTTTACAGCCGGAGTTGGACAAGGATTTAAGGGATCTGTCCAAAAGTGGGATTTATCAAGAATTGCTTGTTCATCTGGATATGATGGCCATGAAGAGGTTTGTTATTTTATTAAATAGTTGTTGGTTTTCTGTTGAATGAAGTTTAATGTTACTTTATATATTGGTCAGGTTGTGAATGACATATGTGTCTTAGGGTCCTCGGAAAGAACTGCTTCTTGTGATGGCACAATTCATGTCTGGCATAGCCATTCAGGGAAAAATATATCTGTCATTGCTGAAAATTCTGGAAATTCTGCACAATATGGGAGCTCGTCGACTTCTTTATCCAGAATACACTCTGACCAAGCTAATATGCTTGATTTTAGTTCACTTGGTAGTGGGATTTTGAGTAGTGCTTATGATGGGAGTTTGTATACTTGCATGCATCACCTGGAAACTGTAAATAGGGTTGTGGCAGGTACTGGAAATGGTTCTCTCAGGTAAATCACTGCTTCCTGGTAGAGGTGGCAATATTAACCATTTACTTCATTACTTGTAAGTGGGTTGATTTGAGCCATGGGTGGATCTAGTGTATAACTAGGTGGGTCCAGGAGCCACCTTAGATTTGAGATAGTATTTGTAATGATGTATTAATTATATTAGGAGCCACCTTGAAGATATATTAGGAACCACCTAGGAAATTTTTGAAGAAAGTGGAGTTAGCCTATTGGTCAAACTCCCTCATTCACCTTGCTAACATTTTTTTTCATCCCTCTTTTAAGGTTTTAAAAATTGCTACGCTTTCAAAAACAAACAAGAAAACTCTAATCATTGTAGGTTGGCATTACACTACTTTAACATTATATATGTTATTAGTTTTTTTGAAATTATCAATTTTATAAATGCTATGAATGACCCAACTGATCTGACTTGTATGATTTGTTCATTTTGTCTCCTCAACTAAGTTAAGGACCCACATAAGTCCGACTCCTGGATTTGCCACTGATTTGGGTTGTGTTGTATCCGAAATGTATCAAATATTATTTTCCGGTTGAAAATTGCCGAAAGTCTAATTTTGATACATACATATGTATGATCTCCTCAATCGTCTTATTCAAAAGTTTAAACTTCAGATTATTACTGAGATAATATTGTTTTTCTAATCATAATTAACACGTTAATCATTTATAATTTTTGAAAGTTTGACAACAAAGTGTTGGCGAATACAACCCGACTGGCCTGCTTTAACACGCACTG
Organism: Solidago caesia; assembly: GCA_028566075.1. Taxonomy (NCBI): domain Eukaryota; kingdom Viridiplantae; phylum Streptophyta; class Magnoliopsida; order Asterales; family Asteraceae; genus Solidago; species Solidago caesia. The sequence goes on from JAOXNX010000033.1 coordinate 10,436,280, forward strand.
AAAAATGTCCCATCTCAACCCAAACCCGTGTTGATCCGTTACGCAACGCACCTATCTTGAACCTCTACTTCCTGTATGACTACCTTGACTACATCATCATGGAGCAAATAGCAATAATATAAAAGTTTTTCTTTTTCTTGTGATACAGATTCATTGACATCGATGAATGTCAAAAACTTCATCTGTGGAGGAGTGATTCTTCTGAATCCAGTTTTCCTTCTCTAATATCATCCATATGCTCATGTGGTTCTACCAAGACACAAGCTATTGGAGCTGTGACACCACCATCATGGATTGCAGCTGGACTAAGCTCTGGTCACTGCAGATTGCTTGATATGAGGAGTGGTAATTTAATTACCTCATGGCAAGCTCATGATGGATATGTGACAAAGGTATGGCTTTCTTGCCAATGTAATGACACTACTAATAATATGTAGAGATGGCGATAGTGGCGGGGGATGAAATGGGCCTGACTGAGTTGACCTGAATTTGCACTGTTTCCATTAATAATATTTTTGTCCATTTAAGATGGTTAAATGGTGCTAGTGTAAAATCTTGGGGGTGGCTAGGTAAGGAATCGAAAATGGCCATGGGGTATCACAGTTATGCGGCATACATCTGAGTCAAAAAGACTTGCCCTCCCCGGGTAACCCGAACAGGGAAAACCTCATTCGTTTACCCGTTTAAAAAGTGCTAGTGTCTTCATTTCCCAAGACTCGCTAATCTCCCAATGTCTGTCTGCAGTTAGCTGCTCCAGAGGACCACTTGCTTGTTTCTAGTTCACTCGACAAAACTTTGCGTGTTTGGGACCTCAGAAAGTAATTGTTTAGATAAGAATTTTTTCATATAAATTTCTTTTTGCCTCAGAAAACTAAGCACTTTCCATTTTTCCTATGCGTGTTTTTGCAGGAATTTGGCATCGCCATTAATCTTATTCAGAGGTCACACTTACGGAGTATCTGGTTTCTCTGTGTGGGGACAGGATGTGATTTCAATATCCAGAAGTAAGATTGGACTTTCTTCCTTAACACAACAGGTAAGTGTCCGTGACCTTTCTTATTTTCCAGGTGCTACTTGCATTAGAAGTTCATGTCGTAGCATATACACCGCCCTTTTATAACTAAAGCCACAGTAATTTTTTTTTAGGAAGCACATGATAATGAAACTTAAAATCTTAAACTGAAAAGTTGTTTATATGAATAATGGATTATCGATAATTATTAAGGGGCCAATTCGTATTCGCATATATATTTTAATCAGGAGTTGCTTTTCAACATATTATGTCAGAACTATATGCTTAAGAATTAAGATGATCTAAACTTTGTTGTTCCATTTTATTGTGATGCGCCAAGCATACATTTTTAAATTTTTGGTTTATTGATGTATTGTATACTTGTATTCGTATGCATGCCACATTCATATGCATCTCAGATCATCTCATTTGTGTGTTTGCTCTGCACCATTTGCTTAGATTTGTGGCTTTTGTGATTCACCATACCCCCTATTTCTAAATTGATTAAAATGTATTCGTAGTTTATGACCAATTAAAGTTGATGTAGCGGTATGCATCTAGTGCGTAATTGACCGCTTCAGTAAAAGATTTCATTTTCTGGATGATTAGAAAAAGGAAGAGGGTTTCAAGGTCCCTAAAGGGTGCTATTGTCTAAACTCTATGTTAAAAGAAACCACAGCTATTGTTTTTTGCCTTGGTTAAGCATGATGATCAGGATTATAGACTCGATTCATTTCCATTAGCTCAATAACATTATTCCTTTGTTAGTTTATTACAACTTAAATAAAAATCTACGCTTCACATAACATATATTAAAACTCTTAAATGAAAATACAAAGTAATACATTATGTATGTACATATGATCTAGTTGAGTTCTTAGTATAACTTTCCTTGGAATACTGGTGATGTCTCAAACTTACGAGTGGCTCCGGTTTTAATGGAAAATATCATGTGACACAGGATGGGCAACAACGGATCACACCACAACACCTCTACATGACGGATCGTGAATCAAGGAACATGTCTGTGTTATCTAATATAGCAATTCTCCCGTTCTCGCGTCTTTTTCTGGTGGGAACAGAAGATGGTTATCTAAAAGTTTGTTGTTAATTTTTGTTTACAGTTTTGTTTATTTCACCTTGTTCAAAGCATATTGTTGTATATTAGGGTTGAGTAAGCAAGCGACAAGCGATAATTTCAGAAGACTTAAAATATAGTCAAAGGTGACAAAGTTGCATTTTAAGACCCATTTTAGGTATAAATTATTTTTAGATTTTATTTATGTAATAATAAGATGCAGCTAAATGAATCGTAGGTAGATTTTATTATATTATAAAGAGAAAATAACGTTTTGTTAAATATATATCAATTTAGCCAAGTTTTTTTGGATTTCATAAAGTACCAACAAAATCGCAATTAGATTTTGAAAATCGCAATAAGATATATAAAATTGCAATTAAATTTAACAAAATCAGAATTAGATTTAACAAAATCGCAATTAGATTTATAA
>JAOXNX010000033.1:10471556-10485532 GCA_028566075.1 Solidago caesia
AGTTTTATCATGATCTAATGGTCAAGATCTTATCTTATTTGTTTTACTTTAATACTTGTTTTACAATAACCAACCCCCTAATGTATAACATCTAATTTTAAATTTATTATGAAATGTGTAACATCCCGAACACCGCTTTTATTCATTTTGTTGACTATGACCTTTAGTCAATGTTGGTCTTCCCTTAAGTAGCTTTATGATTAAGTAGATAATTATTGTGAGAATAATTATGTGATTTATATGAGTTATTAAGTAGTTACTAAGTAGCTTATTAATGTGTGTCAATTTAGTAGAATAATCTGTGTTTGTGTTCCTGTTAGAGTTGTACGTCGTTAAAAGAGACTTTGGGATCGTCAATTGGAGTTACTGTGATATTAAGGAGTTTAAGTGAGGGTAAAGTGGTCTTTTTGCATGGGTTTACAGCAAATTAAGAGACCATTAGGATCTCATTCCATCCCCTTTTCAATTTCATTAGCAAAATAAGAACTACCCTTGAAGCCCTAACCACCCCCTTTGTGGTCTTGAGCAATTGGAGTCAATTCGGAGGTGATTCGAGTGTGATATGTGGTGTGAAATCATTCTCTACAGGTTGTCGGGCACACGTAGAGTATACGACAACGTTGTTTGTGCTTGTTGTTCATCCTGGAAGGTAAGATAATTTACTTTTATCACATGAGGGACACAACAAAATTCAAGTTTGATTAATTAACCTTTTTGTGATATTTAAATCATCTCATGCATTTGTTGAGTATTGGATACTTATGGGAGGTTAAGTGGGGATTCAATTATGCATGATTTAGTATTTATGAGCTTGTATATTGTATAGTTAATCGATGTGGTTTATTGTTGAGTTGTAATGCTTGTTGGTTGGCTTGTATACTTAGTACACTAGACTTGACGTGCACGATAAGGGCCCTAAAATTGATAAATAACAATAAGTAGATACATTGTTTAAGTTGACAATGGGTAGATACATTGTTTGTGCAAAGTCTCGAGCACTCAGTAGTAAGTGTTAAGCTTAACCTGCATTTGTTCGATGTGGAACAAGTGTGATATAGTAGCTCATTCGGGGGCAACGTATACAGTTCCCTGTGGGTTCAATCTATTTAGTAGATGAGTAATTCAGTTGGGAGTAATCAACCCTTATAGTAGATTGCGGGTTACTCGTGAATTGGTTATGTTCCAAAACGACACGATGAGCCCCGAAAGGTTAACCCATCATGTCAACATTGTGGGATTGTTATACCTAGTTGAGTATAGCCTAATGTTGTGAATATTGTGCTTATATGTATGCATGAGAATGCTTATGTTAAATGATTTAATTGGCAATCCTTTGTTGTTCTAGTTTATTATTTTACTTAGCTTTTTAAGCTAACATTTATGTTTTGTGAAAATTATGTTGTGCCCTCAGGTTAGGCAACAATAAAGAAATTAGCTGACGAGAGATGGGTAGCTTGTGATGATGATCAAGGATGACCTTTAGTTATCCGCGCTTAGTAGTATTAATAGTAGAATTATATTTCGCCATGTTGGCATTTATTTATTGTCGTTGACTTGTGGATTTCCTTTTATTATTGTGATGATACTATGTCGGTAACACCATTTTGAGAGCTAATGATTCCGTTATGAATCAAATGAGAATTTAAAAAGACGCTTATGTTTACTATTTAACAGCGTTGTTATTTAAAGTTGAAACTTTTTTGAAATTCACATTTTTATAAAATAGGATGTTATAAAATGATTGGTTAGAAATACCAGATTATGATACATATAAGGCAAGAATACCTATCGTGTAGTTGGAGATTATAGTAAGTTAATTAATGGAAAGTTGATATCTCAAGAATAAAATACTAGGGTTATGACCAAAATATATAAAAGTAGGAGCTCTTAAAAGCTCTAAAAAACCCCTTATCAAATATAGCCGTAGCTTTTAGATTATGATTTTTTTATTCAAACTAAAAGTTTTAAGCTTCTGTAACCAAATAAGAGTTTTTATATAATGAATTTTTTTCTAAAAGCTTTAAGCTAAAGCTCCTAAAAACTTTAAAAAACACATTGCCAAACATAACCACAATGTCATATAAGTAATTATGGCTTCAAACAAACTAAACATTTAATGAACCTTTCTAAATTATTATTAAACAAATAAACATAAACACAAAATTTAATGTGTAAGAATGTGTTCATGAATGTTTGGGAATTTGTTCATGAATGTTCTATAGACGTGTTTTTGTTCTTTTATATTCGTTTATGACATTTAGAATTTGTTTTTTGATTTATGTATAACTTGTGTAAGATGTTGGATGTTTTGTAATGTTAAGTTGACATATTAATGTTTTTAATTATATGCTAGTTAATTTGAATTCTTTTGTGTTTGTTTGTTTTCATTTACGAGCTAACATAAACTTAATATACTATCTTCGGCTCGTAAACTCTTACGAGCGTACCGTTCATTAAATGTATTACATGATTATGAATAGTATTCGTTCGGTTTATTTAAAATAGGGGTTTATTTAAACTCGAGCTCGGCTCGTGATGGCTCGAGATCGACTCGTTTGTAAAAAAAAAAACAAAAAACTAAACAAGTTCGAGCTTGGCTCGAGCTCGAGTTCGACAAGTGATCAAAACTAAGCTCGATTATCAAAAGATCGTAAAAAAAAGCTCATTTAGGCTCGGCTATATTAGTATATGAAAGCTCGTTTAGGCTCGCGAGCTTAATCGAGTTATGTATTCGAAGTTCGAGCTCGGGTTCGATTAGTAAACGAGTCAATAGTTAAGCTCGAATTCGACTCGAGCTCGTTTAGGCTCGGCTCAAAACGAGCTTTTTACGAATCAAATTTGAATAGTTCGCGAGCAGGCTTGACTCGTTTACACCCCTAATTTACAACCACTTTATTTGTACAATTTCAATTTTCAAGTGAATTTTGTTTTAATAAGAAAAAAAATAAAATAAAAATGGTTCTTTAAACCATTTTATCCAAAAAGGCAAAAACCCCATTTTAGCTATCATAAACCCCTCTGCCTCCTTAAACCATTTCACAACACTATTTTGCTCAACCGCCTCTCTTTCTCTCCGGTTAGCCTTCCCACCCACGACTCATTTTCTGTGTGATCGGAACTGCTCTTCTATTATCTATATATAATATAATATTTAGGTATGTTTTCTTGGATTCTATTTGTATTCACTAAAATTCCTTACTTTTATATGTGCGTGCGTGTGTGTGTGCTAGTGTGTGTGTGTGTATAGATGTATATTCCCCTTTTTATTTAGTGAATTAAAGAATCCATTTTGAAGTCTTTAACTTGTTTTTCAAAAAATAAAAAAATAAAAAAAATAAAAAAAAATAAAAATTTGTATCTTTCAGTATAATATACAAAACCCTAGTGTTAAGAAGTCGAAACTTTGATATTGAGTTATGTATTTATATAGTAAAGGTTGATTCTGTCTGATGTCATGCTAGGTTTAGGTGATGTTAAAGCATAAATTAATATTGAAAATTAATCAGGTATCGGTATGTTGTTATTCTAGTTATTTACGTCCTGTATAAGAAGGCGTTTGGGATTGTGTTTAGGAGGAGATTTTATATGATTATATGGTATTGGGAAATGCAAATATTTGCATATATGGGATTTTGATGTCATAGCTCTAACGCCGCCCTTGTGATGGTGGCTAGACATGGAACCTGCTAAGGCCTCTAAAAGAATATCCGAGAACTTGTATTCCGTGTGATATTTTTTTCAAGCATGTGTTTAGTAGCATAAAATCATACCCCATACCACCAAATTAGCAATAGATGTCGAGAGAAAAGATTGAGCTTGAAATGCTAACGAATATGTTTGGTTCGAACCACAGTCGAGTAACCTCGTTGGTAAGACACTAATACCTTTAAGGTGCGTGGGTCAAAGCATTGTGGTGTAGCAATAAGAGTGATACATGGTGTTTCATAGATGGGAGTGGTTCCACTGCGGTACCGCATAGCACACCGCCCCCGCCCTTGAGAGATGGAGCTTTGTGAGATGAAAAACGAGATGGTCATCTATCAAACCATCTAGCACTCTCTCTCTTACATTCTTTATTTTTATTTTTTAGTTAAAAAAAGGGGTGAGAGATGGGAGATAGGGAAAGACAGGCATTCCTTGTAATGAGAGATGGATGATGTGGAAGAGAGAAAAAGTGAGAGATGAAAGATGGAGAGGAGGGTGCTCCCTCCTCCCTTAGTAAGGGATTTCATAGGCCTAGCTAAACAGTTGGGTTTTAGGATTTTGTGAAAGGAGAAAGGCGATCTGGCTCCTTCTCATACAAATTCCTACAACCATAGTCACAAAAAATCAAACACTATTTTATTTTTTGTTTTGTCCTCAATAAATTGGTATAAATAAAGTACCAAAAATAGTTATTAAACCTGAAGTTATATTGGGCAGAAGTTTGCTTCCACAGCTCCACCCTTCTATAATTTTGTTATAGCATACATATTTATGTTCTTGTGTGCAAGATTTAAACAAGATAAGCAATTTTAGAAATAGGGTGGGTCATTCGATGTACATCTTGCCTCTTCTTTTTTCTTTTCTTTTTTTGCTTGTTTCTGTACTTGATTAATGCAAATTATAAGTTATAAATTGCCGGTTTGGTATGTCCTTAGTTATTTGCTCTGTCTGGTTAAGACTTGTATTCTTCAATGCCTCTCTGTGCTAAAGTTACCTCCTCTTCTCTTTATAGTTTATACTTTATAGCATATGGACTTGATTGAATCCATCCATGACATCCCGGTACAAAACCCGTCAGCCGAAGATTTTTCTGCTGCTGACTTAAAGTGGGTTAAATTTGGCACTCCAGAAAATCATGATGATGTGGCCCTAGTTCCTTATGCTAGAGTTCAAGATTTCATTTTTGGAGAGTGTTCCAACGTAGAAGCTCCAACCCGTTTCCACATTGAGAGAGGAAGAAAACGTTTGCGAGGCAGCTTGATAAAGTTCAAGAGTGATGAATATCTAGAAAAAAGGGAGTAAGTTGTTTACAGTTTATATTAATCTAATTGCAATCTGGTATATCCATCTCATATTTTTATTGTTTAACAGTTTAGGTGTCAATCTTTTTCTTTTTTTTATATTTTAAATATCGCTTATTCATTTAGTGTCAGTATGAAATTTAGCGTTCTAAATGGTTTTGTAGAAAAGTGTTTAGATATTAATGTAACTTGCCGATGTGTTTTCCTTTTGATTTGGATGCTGTAACCTTTTAATGTTCTGCTGGTTATAGTATGCTTGTAAGATTTAGGCTAGCTTTTGATTTTTTTGAAAGATAACCATGTTAAGATAGCAGGCAACTCGTGTATGATTGAATCTGTTGCTTAAATATCACGATCTTGTGTTTTTCTCTGAAATGTTACAAGGCTAACTGTTATGCTACATTTTAATTATAATGAGAACTTCAAATCAAGGTTACTTGATTGGATTTTATACTAAGCATTTGACAGAAAGAAACAGCGAAAATATGATTTGGGAGTCGAGTTGTATATGGTTGATAAATATACTTGAACATCAAAGCAGCACCTTCAAGGATAATCTGAATTATTCTTTCCACGTACAATTGGTTATTTAAAAGGGCCCCTAATAATATACAAAATATTCTAAGAAATAAGAATACAAACTAAGTACAAAATTGGTTTGATTTTGAGATGAAACCTTCTCTTTTAGTGATGATCAATTAAACTCTAATCCAATAATAAAATCCAACATAATAAACGACTAACATTTATCTATAGGGTTACTTCATTATAGAGATAATATTCTTGCTTATTTTTTAAGTATATGAAAATAAGATAATTTCTGAATATGATTACAATGATACTACCCTTTTCCTGTTTTACTAATTAAGTGTATACAATGCAAGGCAACAATGGTCCAAGTAGAAGCTTTAGAAAGTTCCTATTTTATTTCTGTTTAATTTTTTCTTGTAAAGGTACTGGTGTTCCTTCGGTCCTGAAAATTACGGGGAGGATGGAGTTGCATTACCAAGCCGAAGGTATCGACTCAACACTCGAAATCGTGCAGCTAGACCTCAATCAATGAGAGGTTGCCAATGCCATTTTGTGGTCAAACGTTTATATGCCCGTCCATCTCTTGCACTTTTAATCTACAATGACCGACGCCATGTGAATAAGTCAGGATATATCTGCCATGGTCCACTTGACCGGGATGCTATTGGCCCGGGAGCCAAGAAGATTCCGTATGTAGGAAAGGCAATTCAGCAGCAAACAATGTCAATGATTTGTCTTGGCATCCCCGAGGAGACTGTTCTAGAGAAACACATAGAAGAGATTCAACGTTACGGTGGGTCAGATGCGAAAGTTAACGCTCTTGCTTCTCAGTATGTTCATAAACTTGGAATGATAATAAAACGGTCTACACACGAACTGGATTTAGATGACCAAGCTAGCGTACGAATATGGGCTGATCGTAATAAGAAAGATATTTTTTATTTTCAAGATTCTTCTGAAAATGAACCGTTTATTCTTGGTATCCAAACTGATTGGCAGTTGCAGCAAATGCTTCGTTTTGGACATCACAGCCTTATAGCCTCTGACTCGACGTTTGGAATCAAGAGGTTAAAGGTGCATAATAGTAGCATGTTAAGGTTTCTTTAGGGTTTAGAAAACTAAAACCAGAAGTAACAGTATACCCTTTTACAGATAAAATGGACTGATATGGGTTGTGTATTATCTTAATCGGGTCAAACAAAAAGTTAAGCTAAAAGGGTAACGGGTCAAACAGGATGGAAGTTGACCAAAGTCCATTATTATGCCTACAATCCCCTAAACTGTTCTGTTCAGAGATTTATTATTAAGAGTGTTTATGTAATCATATAGCCAGAGGTTGCAATATGGGCAGGTCAGCTTGGGTCAACATGTCAAAATGAGTATTTTTTGGTACGGGTTGACCTGGAACGTTTCTGTTCAAGTTTTCTGGGTTATTTTTTCACAAATAGTTAATCTGTCAAAAATGTTGTCTTGGATTATGTTGTTCAAATAATACTCGCATTCTTTATATAAAAAGATTCAAGAGGTTTATACATTGGATATGTCACATTGAGTGACATGCGACCCATTTGACCAATTTCCTTTCAAGCTAATATTATATTTTTACCCATTTGACTCACTTGAGATAAAAGCATAACCTTAATTGACCTATTCATAAGTACATGGGTCAAAGTTGCCACCTCTACCGATAATATTGGCAGTTCCTTTTCTTAATTTTAGCTTTCTGATGGCAGTATCCTCTGTGCACGCTTCTGGTATTTGATTCGAGACAACATGCACTCCCTGTAGCATGGGTCATTACTCGGAGTGTTGCTAAATCTGATATATCTAAATGGATGAAAGCTCTAATTGACCGTGTTCATGCTGTTGACCCCACATGGAAGGCAAATGGGTTTTTAATTGATGATGCAGCGGGAGAGACTGATCCCATAAGGTGTGCCAATCATTCATCAAACTAATGTTTTAATCTCCCCTCTTTTTTCTTTTCTTTTTTGTTTAATGTCTCTGCATTTTTTCCAGGGAGATATTTTCCTGTCCTATATTATTTTCTTTATGGCGTGTTCGTCGGTCATGGCTGAGACATATAGTCAAGAACTGTAGGAACATTGAAGTTCAAAGAGAAATATTCAAGCGCCTGGGAGAAATAACTTACAGCATTTGGGCCGGAGTAAATCCGTTAGCTGTCCTGGAGAAATTCACCCTTGATTTTGTTGACCAAACAGAATTCATGCAGTATTTCACTGCTACTTGGGTGCCCAAGATTGGTTAGCCATTGTTTCTTTTTCTTGCTTCTTCTATGTGCTGAATTCTTTTAGGGGTGGCAGAATCGCAGGTTGGGTAGGTTAGAGGACGGGATAAAACGGTTGCAGGGTAAAATGGCTTGTTTTTCTTATGGTTGAAACTAGCCAGTCGGGTTGAGTTGTGCCTAGTAACTTTCTTCTGTTCAATTTTTAATATATATATATATATAAACAATGCGAGTAAGTATGGTTACAAAAAAGTAGTACTCCTTACTACTACAAAAATTGAACAAATAATCCAGGAGTCTATATGCATTCAAATAGACTGTAAGCGGTTTTCTACGTAATTATATTCACATGCATTAGCTATATTCCCCTTCACCTCAACTTTTTTCAGCTGATCATTTTGAGATAAAACCAACCCAAGTTCTCCCATTACTAATTAATCTTGCCACCTTAAGATTCTTACCATCTTTTTAGCTATTTCTGTTTCATAGAATTTTAGTTGATACATCTGTAATTTCTGATTCAGAAATGTGGTTAACAACAATGAAAACTTTCCCGCTTGCAAGTCAAGAAGCATCTGGTGCAATCGAAGCTTATCATGTGAAGTTAAAAATGAAACTTTTTGATGATTCACATCTTGGTTCACTTCAAAGAGTCGATTGGTTGGTGCACAAGTTAACAATGTTGCAATCTAGTTACCTGCTGGATCGTTATGCAGACGAAAGTGATTCGTTCCAAACAATGAAAGAGGACTACATTAATTCTACATCGTGGCACCGTGCGTTACAAATTCCGGACGCGGATGTAACCTTAGACAACGAAAACCACCTGTTTGCTAAAATAGTTGGTCAAAAGGATAGAAACTGTATGCATCTAGTGTGGAATCCCGGGTCTGAGTTTGCCTTTTGTGATTGTGAATGGTCATTACACGGCAATCTCTGCAAGCATGTTCTCAAAGTCAATATGATATGTGAGAATCAACAAGGGTATCAAAGTTCAATGTCCTTTCAGTCATATCAAGAGATACTTATAAACATGTTCAAAAAACCACCTGATGATTCACTTGAACTCGATTTATCAACAGCCTGGTTGCATCAGATTTATGATCAAATTCAGAAACTCGTTGAATTGAATAAGTCAACTGATATTGGCACTGTAGTGAATAATCTTCCATTGAAGTGGGGTGACAAGAAAAAGAGAATATCATTAGGCAAGCCAGCAGCCGTGAGGCCTACTTTGGGACTGACCTCTCCAAAGAACAATATTGTACGTAAGAAGAGTCGTAAGAGGAAAAGATTGTCATGCATAAGGTAAGGAGATCCTTAAATGACCGCTATCTTATATGCTTTTTTTTTCTTTTTTTTTTTCCTTTTTTAATCCGATAATACAGAAATTTGTTACTAGTTTAGCAAGAACACCATTTGATCCCCATCTCGGTTGTTTTGCGGTTGAAAGTGGAAAAGTACAATAAAGTTACCAAAGTTGTACATATGTTATTTTGGTTTTTTATCCTGGAGCAAAAACTTCACATCTTTTTGCTCTATGCTGTATAAAATCTCGCTAGTTTTTTCATCTATTTGATTGCTGTATCTACAGGTAAGGTTACTATCTATTTGAATCTAACTAGGCGTATTGAACATACCTATTTACGTTTAATTTGAATGGCTTACTAGTCTTGAAAGCGGAAATTTAGGCCTGAGCATATACATCAGGTTGAATTTCCCTTCACATAGTTGTGATTCAACACATGAATTGGTATGCAATTGATTGGAATTTATGTTTGTAATGGGCAAAGTTGAGTCTTGCGTATGCAAGTCTAAGAACTTGAGGTGGTGTAGGTATGTATGTGAACACTCATACATAAACGATAAACATAGGGAGGTTTTTCCTTTCAGGTTATCTAGGGAGAGTAAGTCTTTGACTCAAATGTACGCGGGTTAATCAGTATATTTCCTTGACCGTTTCCAAACTCTTCCTTGGCTATCCCAAGATGCTTACCTAGTGGGTTTGAAACTTCTTGTGTGAACACCTTGGTGGTGGTTTGAACATTCATACCTACAAATTTAGTAATGAATACTTATGGTGGGGGTATCAAGCATGAAGCACCCACATGGATCGAGCTTGTAAGACTTTGCAGGTAACAGTTTGTTTCGAGAGCCCAAAATGTAGGATTGACCGGATCAAGTGTGATAGCCTGATAGGGATTGGCTTGGTGCCTTGGTAATTGGTATACGACCATAAATTAAAAATGGATATTTTCCTTTGTAGACATATGTGAAAATTTTTGGTTTTTTTTTAAAGCAGTATTTTGTATCATATATAAGAAAAAAAAATTACAAATAAATTGTACTAACCAAAATCTGCAAGGTGCAAACGAATGGCAGTAAAACAACAGAATCCAATCTATTCAAATACGAAGCATGGAAGAAGTGAAATGTAAACAATGATACCTTTATGGCTTTATCCGTCAAAACCACCACAAATGATTACAACCAATAATTCGAAGACCAACAATGACCCCAATATATTATATATGTCAACTATAACACAAAAAGTACACCACATTTTTTTAGTTGTATACCACCTATAATGCTTCATAGTATCGTAAGTACAAACCAATCCATCAATAGATGGAGTATGACCATCACCATGTGACCACATAGACCCACAGATGAAGGCTGCAGGTCACATGTTCGAAACTTGCCAAAGGCAAGTGGAGAAATTATAGCTTGTGATCTGTGTGTGACTGTGTGAGGAGGGTGAGTTACCAGGCATGAGTTATATGCAGTGTGTAATCTGGGTACCAAGACGGTACATGGAACCAGAGGGTTCCCACCCATTTACTTTTTTCAGTATCGTAAATACAACACCTTAAAATATATTTGATGGTATATGCTTACAAAAAATTATGTACAGATCATCACCAAAAAAAAATCACTTAGCATCCATCGAAACCAAAAAGCACAGTAGCCCATTTAATCCAAAACAAAAACATAGGAGTAGCTAAACCAAAATATCATTCAATCCAATTTGGGATTGTGATTTTTCGATCTATTTGAAATCCAAAAATGGTATGGATTCTAGTCTATGGCACTTTATAAATAGTATGGATTTTGTGTGAAGTGCTTAGTGCCTTTCTATAAATAAATAAATAAATAAATAAATAAATAAAAAAGACACTAAATGGGAGACCCAAATATGAAAGCGGGGAAGACACATCAACACAAACCCATTCTATTCTACTTGCTAACATTTTCGACTCATTGTTATCCACCCCAAATACCACACGGTTTACTTTTAATCTTCAACCCCACCACCTCTCAAATACATTTCAAAATGCTCATCAAGTTTCTAGCACTAGTCATGCTCCATATCACCCATCAAGAGAAATTTGGGTTTATTTTGCTTTTCGGTATATCAGAGTTATCTATACTATCTTATAAAAATTCTTCCACCCTACTTTTGGAAAGAGTTAGAAAAAAAAAATATGCAAATTGATCCAATTGCCCTTACTGAAACCCCTTTTTTGGAAAGAATTATAAGAAATTACCCAATTCCCCTTAATGAACAAATTTACACCCTAAATCCTTATCTTCTAAAATATCTCTACTACCATCTTTACATCAACTACATTTACATCAACCTACACCACTCGATGCCGCCACCACAACTAATAGTCGCTGCCATCACCACTAGTCGCCGCCACCACCAGACTGCCGTCACTGTCACCGCCGTCGCATTGCGTGGGTACGCTTCTAGTAAGTATTAAAAATATTCGTACTTCTGAAATGTGATGGAAATGTTGATTTTGAAATGTTTATGGATTGATTATATGAGACTGGTTATTGTAAAACAAGTATTAAAGCAAAACAGATAGGATAAGATCTTGACCATTAGATCATGATAAAACTGATGCATGAAGATTTTCATGATGCACAACTATTTTTAGTTAAGAGAAAATGATTGTTTTATTTGTTTTACGTTAATACTTATTTTATTTATTAATTTATTTTATTTGAACCCGAACCTCGATTATATTACTACATGAGTATAATAAAGTTTGACGGAATTTTTATTGTATAAATGAACTTTCAAAACGTTCATTTGATACCTATAAATGGTTAACGTTTAATCTAAAAGTTAACGAAAATTCGTTAAGTTCGTAATGTGATGCCCATTTTGGAAACGTCGAACTATTTCCAAATTATCTCGACATGCTAGTACTAATTAGTAGTTTAATTACAAAGAAAAGTACAAATAAAAATAAATTACGACTTTTTCCTCTTAAAACCTTACCATACATTAGTTCCTCAAACTAATGAGTTTAATTACAAAGAAAAGTACAAATAAAAAGAAATTACGACTTTTTCCTGTTAAAACCTTACCATACATTAGTTCGTCAAACTAATGGAAACAAGAAAGAAATTAAGAAAAAATGATTTTTGTATTTCACGTTACTAATCTAACAAAATTTTTGTTGATTTATACATCACGGTAATGATTTATATGTTTCTTACATCAAATGAACGTTTTAAAAGTTCGTTCATACAATAAAAAGTCGATCAATGTTAATTGCACTCCCATTAACCCGTTATACTTCGCAATTTAGTTGGTTTGTGCTAGTAAATTTAGTTTTTTTTTATATCGAAAATCTTAGTTATTAATTATAATAGTCTTAGTTTCTTTTTAGTTGTAGCAATGTTAAGATAGTTGTTATATTTATAGCAATTTTAACTTTTTAGTATTGATGTTTAAGTTGTTAGTATGTTTTGTATTCACGATCTGACTGTCTCCAGAAAGTGGAGGTTATTGGATATGATATATGTGTGAGTTAAAAAATGGATTTATTTGGAAGACTTGAGATTTTAAAGTCTTGAGTTCAAATCCGGATGTGAGCAAAATATTCTTCGGGCTAGAGACATGGTTTTCCCGGAAATAACCAGGTTTTCTCTGGAATTGGAGTTAGGTATATGAAGAGGCAATGCTGCTAAGCTCAAATTTATCGTTCAAATAGGGTAAATCGAAAGAAACCCCTTGATCCCCGATATATCGCATATATAGTTTCACACTGATCTACGTAAAGACACCGAATCCTAGATGCCTTCTTCCCCCGGACACCATGCTTTGGTGAACCCATTACGCCACCATCTCAAACGCATAATTGTACTTGTAAAATATAACTTCATTGTTCATTAGGCTCTCAATTTTATAAGGTGAAATAATTTGTACAATTGAAAAAGCATTTTGTTGTAAATGAAAAGAATAAGGTAGCATATATCATGTCTTTATGTAAAACATCATTTGATGTTAATAATAACTTAAAATTTAAATTTAAATTTTGTAATGTATTTTTAAAATTTTCATGGATTTTTTAAAATTTCCTATGGGTTTTTAAAATTTTGCTCACCCTTGGATTTTTTTTCCATAGATTTTAAAATTTTGTCCATCCTTGAATTTTTTTCTGGTACCGCCCCTGAATAATAATTACAAAATTATACTAATAGGCAGTTCAAATCCACTAAAATGTATGCTAAATATTTACCTTAAGAAAAATACTCACAAATTTATAAAATGATTTTCATACACATGGGCCAGAGCTATGACAAAAAAGATAAAGAACATACTAAAGAATTGTTTATTGAGAAATGCTTTTTAGAAAAGTTTATTGAGGAATAAATGCATTTTAGAAAAAATTATTGAGGAATAAATGCAAATACAGGGCATGTTCTTCATTGACCATATATTCCCTCTTTCAAACCGAAAAGATGATTAATGATCGGTTAGAATATGTCTTTGGTAGAATATGTCTTAGATTGTTTTTCAATAGGACAAACTTAACGAACACGAATGAAGACGGCCTTATTAAATGTTTGTTCGTTTAATTTAACGAATGGATAAACGAACATAAAAATGTGTTCATGTTCGTTCGTTAAAAAAAAGTTGGTTTGCTCATAAAACGAATGCAACTAATATATTTAGAAACATTAAGTTTTAAAGGGTCGTCCTATTTATACACCCAGATAAGGACAAAATAACTATTTAGACACCGCATATACGTACCGTTTTATATAAAACCCTGAGTTTTGGTGTTGAAAACCCACCGTTTTATATAAAATGTGACGTTTATGCGGTGTGCAAATAAGACGGTGTCAGAAGAGAATGTCGGAGCTCTGACACGCGCAGCGAACGACAA
>JAOXNX010000033.1:10485632-10501187 GCA_028566075.1 Solidago caesia
AATTCAAGTTTTTAAAACCCGAGGACCGAACCGAATATACTACGGGCCGGGTCAGTCTCGGTCGGGTTCGGTCGGGTTTGGGCCGGGCTTCGGGTTTCCGGTCCAAAAGCTCATCCCTAATTTCACATTAATAAAGCTAGTTATCATCGATCATACTAATCTACCTAAACAAACAAATAATTCATCCAATTCAAATATCAAAACTTTGAGGTATGGCGATATTAATATTCCTTTCACACTGTTCACCCATGATGCTTCTGTAATTAGTGTCATTTTTATGGTTATTTTAATATCGCGTGTTAAAAAATAGCAGATACTTTTATATGTTGTTATTCTTCTGTAGTTGTTATATTATGATTCCTGCTAAATAATATACGATTTAACGATACATAAATTTATAATTTGTCAAAAACTGATATTTGAAAACACATTACATGTTATAATATAACAATAACAGATATCTATTGTTGATTATGTATGTTTGATCAAACGTATTTAAAATAAATGTTAAATAATCTGCTGCTAACAAAATTAAACATGACAAAAGGGTCAAAACCAAACCGAAACTGGTAATTTTGTTACTTTATGGTTGTTGCTACACGTACTATATCTATACATGATATATGTATATATGCATATTATTATAGTTTTTTTTTAATGCATGTATGTATGTATGTTTGTTGATATTTAAAGTAGGTTTGAAGTTTAATGTATGAGTGTTGTGTCGGTGACTTGAAAGAGTAATGACGTTGAGAAGAGGTTGAATTGGTTCGTCATCCTTGTTTTGTGTTTTTTCCGGTTGTACTTTCTTCTTTACCTTTGTTACTCTGTTTTTTAGTATCTACAGATATTCATGATGATGATGACGATGATATAAGATGAGTTTTTTTTTTTTTTTTTTATGTTCTTAGTGGTGTTGTTTTTTTTTTTTGAAAGGTAACAATTTATTCACAACGACCCAACAAACATGTTAGGCCCAACCTCTTACAAACAAACTTACATCAAAAGAAACTTACACCAATCGTTCCAACTAATATTCTCATTCTTTTTTCTATTGCTATACCAAAGAAAGCTCACGGATTTAATGTCGAGGATCATCCTTCCGATATTGACACTAGTATTAGAGAAACACCTCTCGTTCCTAGCCTTCCATAAGCACCAACAAGCCACCATAATGATTCCTTTGAGCGCTTTCCTTTCCTTCTTTCCAATACCCACATAATCATGAATTTCGACAATATCCTTAATAGTAAACACGAAAAAAGGACTCGCCTTGCACCAATTGCTCACGAACTGCCAGATAATAGTAGCCACACCACAAGAGCAGAAAATGTGGTTAACTGAGTCCAGGCCATCATCACAAAGCACGCAACTTTCATCATCAACAAAACAGTTACGCGCTTTTAACGCCTCCACCGTGGGTATACGATCCATGGCTAATCTCCACATAAAGATGTTGATCTTCTTGGGAATCCATGGGGACCAGATAAACACCTCTCTGTTGCGGAAGTCCAGATCATGCCGCAAGAATTCCTTAACCGCTTTGACCGACATCTCATTGAAATTAGTACCTGCCCATAGCCATTTGTCTGGTTCGTCCTTTATTCGAATCTGGCCTAAAACAAAGAACAACTCTTTCCATTCCTGTAGTTCCTCAATCTTACTTGGCGCTTTATACCAATTCCATTTACCAGAAAATCTACCCACCAACCTGTCAAAACGATCATTGACCCGACATTTCTTCTCTTTCTCTAATTTGAACAGTAGTGGGAACCTGTCTTTTAACGTCTCGTTGTCAATCCAAGCATCCAACCAAAACCGGGTATCAACCGTTACCACACACAACCTTCAGAACCTGTTGAACTCCCAAGCTATTACTTTTAATAGAGTCAATTGCCTTTACAATGTTCTTCCAAGTACCTGATATCAAATGGTTAACAGGTAAAAAACCCCAGCTTCTACTTTTCTCATGAATTCCCAGTACCACTTCCTTCCAAAGGCTTGAAGGTTCACTTTTGAACCTCCATAACCATTTAGCAAGCAAAGCCAAATTCGAATCTTTGAGTTTAGACAAACCAAGCCCGCCCATATTGATAGGCGAAGTCACCCTATCCCAAGAAACCCAACAAATTTTCTTGTTTCCATCAGAGCTACCCCACAAGAATCGCCTCATAATTTTCTCTAACCCGTCGATCACTTTAACCGGCGCCTTGAAAAGAGAGAAGTAGTAAGTGGGAAGACTTTCAAGGACCGATTTTAACAAAGTGACTCTTCCTCCAATCGACAGGCAGTTAGCTTTCCATCTTGACAATCTAGATTCGAAAATGTCGAAGATAAAGTTCCAATTCGAGATCTGGTTCATGTTGGCCCCTATTGGAATCCCAAGGTGCACAAAAGGTAACGAGCCCGCCGCGCATTTCACCATCTCAGCGAAGATAATAGTTTCAGCATACTCCACACCAATACCAAAGATATTCGACTTACCCAAATGGATCTTAAGCCCGGACACAATGTTAAAGACCCTTAACAATCGAGCCACATTTTTAACATTTGTTGCCGACCACTCCCCCAATAAAACACAATCGTCGGCATACAAAAGGTGCGAGATGGAATGACCAGCCTCCGACAATTTGATGCCATTAACCGTACCAGCCCTGTTAGCTTTGTTGATCATAACTGAGAAGGCTTCCATTACGATCAAAAAAAGAAAGGGAGATACCGGGTCGCCTTGTCTCATCCCTTTGAAACATTGAAAATCACCGGAGGGAGACCCATTAACCAAAACAGACGATCTAGCGGAAGATAGGAGACCAAACACCCATTTGCACCAAGTCTCTGGGAATCCCATGAACTCCATAATTGACATTAGAAACCCCCAATTAACATTATCATAAGCCTTGGCGAAGTCTATTTTGAATAGGAAAGCCTTATCTTTTCTTTTCTTCATTAAGGCTATGACTTCATTAAGGATTAGTGGCCCGTCTAGAATGAACCTACCCCCAATAAACGCCGTCTGGTACTTTGAAATAACCGAGCCCAGGACCAGTTTCAATCTATTAGCAAGAACCTTCGAAATCGTTTTGGTGATAACCCCAACAAGGGTAATCGGACGATAATCATTAAGACCGTTCGGATCTTTGGATTTGGGGATCAGGGTGATAAATGCGGAGTTACATCCTCTGTGAATATTACCAGAAGCATAAAATTCAGAAAACATAGTCACAAAATCCGGCTCCAACTTGTCCCAAATTTTTTTGATGAATCGAAAATTAAAGCCGTCCGGCCCAGGAGCACGATCGTCCCCACATTCGAACACTGCATTCTTTATTTCCTTAACCGAGAACTGCCTAACCAAATTGTTAGCCTCCAAGTCGCTTAACTTTGATCCCGACCACTCGGACAACTTAGGCCTATCCCGCCAGTTTTCAGAGAACTTATTCCTAAAGAAGTCCTGAACCAGAAGTTTAACCTGTCTCGGTTTCTCAACCAACTGATTATCCACCTGCAAGCCATGAATAGAGTTGCTCGATTTTCGACCATTGATGAAACTGTGAAAGAGTCTAGAGTTTTCATCTCCGTCTATTGCCCATTTGATTCGAGATAACTATTTCAAATCTTTAGCTTTAAACTCTTCTAACTCAGTTATCTTACTTTTACTTTCCATTCGAATCCAAGCTTCCTCTTCAGATAAATCCCTGTCTTCCAGCAGTATTTCCAGCTCTTCAAGTTCATTCTTACATTTTTCTTTTTCTTCTCCTTCCTTACTTAGAACATCATCTCTCCATTTACGGATATCCGCCCGTAAACGTTTAAATAATATTAGCAGCTTAACATCAGAATGCCCAAAGAAAGAAAATTCATCAAAAGCCTTTAATACCACATCATTTAGATCGGACCTGTCTAGCCAAGAATTGAGGAACCGAAAAGGTTTCTGGCCAAAATTCACGTCCTTAATAATAAGCACCAAAGGATTATGATCCGATAAATATCTGGGCAAAGCTTTGAGACACGCTGAAGGCCAAATAGATTGGACCTCGTTACTCACCAGCATCCTGTCAATTTTACTAAGTTTCTTGACATTACCATCATTAACTCGAAAAGTATACCGACTCCCTATCATTTCAAATTCCAACAGGTCAGCTTCATGGATGAAGTTATTGAAAGCACGAGCACACACCGGATTGAAACAGGAACCCCATCTATCCTCCGGAGTTCTAACCGCATTAAAATCCCCAATAATCCACCAAAGCCCAGGTGCATTAGATTTCAACAGAGCAATTTTCTCCCAAAGAACTTTTTTTTCTCTGAGGTTTTGGTGGTGTTGTTGATAATGAAAAAGTGAAATTGTACTTAATGTAAGACTTGTATGTGCATAAAGGTTTGTACCATTGGGTAAAAAAAATAAAAATAAACAATTGATATCCATTTGTTCCAGCAGGATATATGTTAGTTTAAGATTATGCATTAAAGGGTAGTACCCTTTACTTTAAAAATTGTAATATAATATAGCATAGATCTAGAACTTTGAAAGTTGTACATGCCGATTAAAAAGTTGTAAAAACTGAGTTACTTTTTAGTATATATAAAATTCTTTAACTTTAAACATATTCATTTATAAAAAAAAAATTAAAATTATTTAATTATACTAATCATATTATTATCAATTTTTCTTATTGAATATATTGATATAGAGTATCAATTTACATCAAATTTTTGAAACTATTTTACAGTATTTATTTTTATTATCCGTTTATACTTAACTTTATTATTCGTCTAATGCATAAATTTAACACTATTCACCTCTATAAATTTAAAGAAAAGAATCACCTTTGGGTTATCTTAGCAGGGTTGTAATCAAATGAAAACTAACGGATAAATCTCAGTCATTCGTTTTCGAGATCTAGATCTAGTTTCTCCCCCCCCCCCCCCTCTCATTCCAATTACAAACACATTGTAATTCAAATACGGTGGTTAGAAACAGGGCTTCGTCCTTAAGGGTATTAATAAAGCATAGCTAGTGGGGATGATCAGTGATAGGGGGGATCGGTGATGAGGGTGATCGGTGATAGTGGTGATATACCTTACGGGGGCACCCTTAGTTGTGCGGGCTACGCCCTCAGCCGTGCGGGATCCGTCATCGGAGATAGTGACGGCGGTGGTGGCAGTGGCGGGTGGTGGTAGCAGCTGATGGTGGTGGTGGTGGTGATGGTGAGGAGAGAGAACAGGAGAGAGAGAGAGAGAGAGAGAGAGAGAGAGAACATGATTGGATGAAAAAGGGATGAGAGAGAAAGCAGATCTAGATCAAGCAAAATAAATGGTTGAGATTTGTATCATTATTTTCAAAGAAAAATTAGTTTTCAAATGACCAAACCACTATCTTAGCAGCAAATGTTACACTTATGATTTAATGTGAAACACATTGTTTTGAAAGCGTATATGCAATGTTTTCGTTATACGAATATCTTTATTTCAAATATATCTTAGATCGGAGGTGTTTATCACTAGAATATAAAACTAAATGCCGACAACTATGAGTCTATGATCGTTAGCTTACAACTATGAGCATATGTGTAAACTTCTTTTTATGGTTTATTGACTTCTCGTGGTTTCAAAACATAGTATGTGTAATGATAGTGTGAAATGAAAGAAAAAAAACATTTGATTGAGTTCAATTAAACAGTTAAACTCATATAGAAATGATTTTTTTTTTTTAACATTCAATTTCATTAAGATAAGAAAAACTAGCAAGGTACTGGCACAAATACTATGTCTGTTACAGGAGTTAAAAACAGAAAGAATACCAATTTGGCCAAGCAATCTGGGGGGGGGGGGTTTGATCTATTGGATATCCATAAGAAGCTTGATGTTTTCAGTTCTTTGAGATCAAATCTCATTGAAGGGGGTTTATTGGAGAAAACACAATCGTTGCACATTTTCCAGATGATCTGGCAATATGTTAGAATGATGAGATTGATGTATTTGGATTTCCCAGGTTCGACTGCAGGGTCTTTGTGGATTGTGAACAGTTCCTTTGCGCTAGAGGGGTTCTTCAATGGTAGTTTACACCAAGTTATAAGGTATGCTCATAACACTCTTGCAAATTCCAAGTGTAAAAATAGATGGGCAGCGGTTTCTTCATATTTGTTACACAAGGGGCACGTAGTAGTAGTAGCAAGTTGTATGTTTCTTCTTGGGAGAAGATCAAGTGTGGGTAAGCGGTTCAGTTCGACTCTCCAACCCAAGATGTTGGATTTTAGGGGCGCTAAGCGGTTCCATGGAAAGGTCCAATGATCCGGCCCGTTGAATGACTTATGAATGTAATTCCTCATTGATTTCACTGTAAAAACACTTGTTGGGTCACGGTTCTAGGTCCAAGCATCTTGAGTGGCTATGAGATTTATATGTTGGATGCTTGAGAGGAGGTTTTGAAGTTGGTGAAGCTCAATTGATGTAGAGTGGGGGTATCCCATGTCCATTGAGAGAAAACTCCAGTTCCAGTGCAATGATCTTTTACTAGGCATCCCTTTCTTTTTTTCCAACTTGAAGATATCTGGGAAGGTAGTGCAAAGTAGCTCGTTTCCAATCCAAGTGTCGATCCAAAACCTAATTGAGGCTCCATCTCCAACCTGACCTATGATCAATCTATGCAAAGAAATATCAAATTCGGCTTGGGGGCTTAGTTTTTCAATGTTGCACCAAGCGTCCACCAAACCAGATTTAAGTGGAATTGGGGTGCAATTTCTTTGCGAATAATGGATGCAGAAATGGTGCAAGCCCATAAACTATTAGGTTCCTTTCGGAATCGCCACCACCATTTGGATAGTAAGGAAATGTTTTTTTTGTGTGTAAACTTTCCAACCCAAGCCCGCCCGAGTCACAAGGTGTAATGACTCGAACCCAACAAATCCAAGGGATTTTCTTCGATGTCGAATATCCTTCCCAAAAGAATGTTTTTCAAATTGATTCTAATTTTGAAAGAACATATACCGGCGCCTTACGAGAAAAAATAAGATGGGAGACTGTCAAGCACGGAGCGGATTAGGGTGATTCGACCTCCAATTGAGAGCGTGGTTGCTTTCCATTTTGAGAGACGGTCCTCAAAGGTTAGGATGACGGGTGACCAATGTTTTTTGAGGTTCATGTTAGCATCCACGGTGGGTCGAAAGTAGGTGACTTATAAACATAGAGTTAACCAAACTATCCTTGAAAGAGATAACTCATTGGTTTTATCAACATAACTTTAGATACACTAAATACTTAAAGTGCGTTTGGTTAATGAGTTTGAGAATAATGAATGACTTTAATTTCCATTGATATTGCTTGGTTAATAACATTGGGATTGGAAAATTCGTCATCACACCCATTAACTTAAGCAAATTCTAAACCCTTTAAGTGTAAAACTTATTCCCATTCCACTTAAATCCATTATCCAGTTCACAAATAAGAAATTGTCCGGTTCACAAGAACGGTTGGACCAGTAAATTGCACTATGTCTGGCAGTTTAGTTTTCAAAACATGACTTAAAACCCAACTCATTATGATTCTATGTTTAAAACCAAACACTCATTATTCTTTGCTCTACACACATATGAGGCCATCTCCAATGGAGAATACAGTTTACCCAAGCAAACCGGCCACTTCAGCAACACGTCAGCAAACTGTTCCAACACACTGAACCAACAAACTGAACTTATTTTGCCTACAACCCAGCATACGAACTCAGTTTGCCCATGCCACATTATCATCCATATTAAATTTAAAAACACTATATTAAATATACATACACACACATATGATTTAAAAAATAAAAAAAAATTAAGCAACTCAATTTGCCTTCAATATGCTGAGGAGCAAATTGACCAAACAAACTGATTAACATACTGAAAGTACAATGGAAGCATACCGAAGTTCGATATACTGACTAATAGCAAACTAGAAGTATTTTGGCCATTAGAGATGGTCTCACAACATATATCGGCCAATTGGACCATAAGATATTTAAATAGAAATGCAAAACAAATACTATAAATTTAATATCCTAGTTGACCATTAAAATATTGTGTTTGTTGTCAACCATTTGGGTATTTTTCTCTTTCTAGCTCTATATTACAGTAGTTACAAACAACAACAACAACAACAACCGATACTCGATCCCGGTGATAGCCGAGGTTCGAGGGAGGTAAGATGTACGCAGCCTTACCCTTACCAAGTAGAGAGGCTATTTTCCGAGGACCTCCGGCCTAGAGCTTTCACCCTTGTAAAAATTTCTCGACGGCTTTGTCTCGATCTTAGATCTAGATCTTAGATCTGAGAAAGAGCCGTTAGAGATAGAGAGAGAAAACTCTCTGCTCTATATTACAGTAATTACAAACAATATGGCATTTTCATATTATAATACAATATAAAAACTTTACAATTATTATTATAATTTTGTACAAATACATAAATATCAAAATCTAAAACACTTCTCGTAAAGACTTTTCAAAGGTAGACAGTTTCAACTTAAACAAAGAGCAAAATAATTTGACTATAAAAACAACTCTCTTTTTACTCATTAAGATATTTTTATTTGTATCTATTTACTCAATTTGCTCCAATTTGCATGCCTTTTCTAACCTACGCACTTTACTCATCCGGTGCACATTAGCCATCTTCTCCCACTAGTTATCTATACAACGCCTTAAGACAACACACATACACTGTGTGTTCACATTTTTTTTTACATTATTTTCTTCAGTTTACTTAAAGTTTTCTTCATTCTAAGCAAACCCCTTTTCTTGATTGTCAAAAAAGATAAGATCTTTGGTGAGTTTTCTTGGTTTTGATGAACCCCTTTTGAGGAAATTAGATCTTTTATTATAAAGTTTTGATCTTTTTATTTTATTTTTGTTTTGTAGTTGGTTTTGCTTGATTATGATCTTTCTTGATAAAGGGTGTGTTTTGATCCATGTTTTTTTTTTGTAAGTAGATCAAGTAAAATTTGAAATTATATAGTCAACTTTGTGTTATTTGCACACATAATAATTGGTTAATTGGAT
This sequence comes from Solidago caesia, assembly GCA_028566075.1. NCBI lineage: Eukaryota > Viridiplantae > Streptophyta > Magnoliopsida > Asterales > Asteraceae > Solidago > Solidago caesia. The sequence goes on from JAOXNX010000033.1 coordinate 10,494,671, forward strand.
TATATAATAATTTGTGTTTCTGTTAATTTAATGATGATTTAAAGTTGTTTTCTTGAATTTTATATATATATAAGTTTCTTTAGTCTTTATTTGGTTTATGTTTAGTCATCACAGCAATTAAAGATGTCCCGGAATTATAATCTTAGTCCATCTTGCTATTTTAGTTTGTCCGCGAAAATATTGTGTGCTACTAAGATTGGATTGCATATAATTGATTAAGTTTCCCATAGGGGAGTTGAAATTAGTTTCACAAAATTTAATGAAGATTTAAATAAATATTAAAGTGGAAAATTGTCATTTATGTAGAAAGTAAGCTGCAATAATTGCACTCGTCATATATTGTGTGTTTTTGTTTGGGATGGAGGGAATACAATTGTGTCTAAGGAAATATGTTTCTAAGTCATTTTTCGGTTTTCATTTCGTGGCACTTGATGTGTGAAGTAGAGCATATTGTTTTTAGACGATTTTGATGTTTGTTAATGTCATGTAAGGCATTGGTTAGACTTGTTTGGATGATCTTTTTTGTTTGGAATAAATATAATAGTTGGTTGCATTGTTTTTCATGAGTACTTGGAAGTTATTCCGCTAGAATTATATATGACTGAAGATATGTCTTATGTACAGAGCGTTCATTAGAGGAAAGTGATAATGAGTTGCTTCAGTTGTTGTGGAGAAGATGATATGCAGAAGTCTTATGATAACGGACCATACATGACGAATAATGCAGCAGGTGATTCTTTATCACAAACTTTGGATTATATGTTATTGCAAAAATGTTAACCCTTGAAGCCATGAGTGCCATGAATCTTTTAGGCTTTTAGCGATATCCATTTGAGCTTTTCAAGTTTATATAACTTCTGTTTCGTTCATGTGACTCCTCGGAAATTAACTTGCACTGTGATGCTATGTTCAACGGCTGATTTCCTTCGTTTCGTTATGTAAAGAAATGCAATTAGAATTATAAACAATCAAACTCAGAATTTTTATTAGTTCTGGTTCTGCTACCAAAAGAGAACAACCAACAACAAATTTTCTGCATTCCTTAAAATCAATCATAATTTCACATTTTCACTGTGATAATCGAATATGTTGGTTCAAAGTTTATTGTCTTATTAAGAGAACCAAGAACTCACTAAGGTTTTTGGGTTCAGGACATAATGCAGGTTATCGTGCCACAGAAGCGGCACCAAAGGACACACAAGCTGTAGCCATCCAACCTATTGCTGTCCCTGCTCTTCAAGTGGATGAATTGAAAGAAATAACCGATAATTTTGGTACGAAATCTTTAATTGGTGAGGGATCATATGGACGAGTCTATCATGGTGTTTTGAGAAGTGGGCAGGCAGCAGCTATCAAAAAGTTAGACTCCAGTAAGCAACCAGACCAAGAATTTTTAGGCCAGGTATTTCTTGACGAACCTTCAAAAAGGAAGTTTGCTAGGATGAAAATGGACAATTAAGTGACTGTAGATTATAAAATTAACCAAAAAAAATGTTGCAATTTTCGTGGGCCTGAAGGGACTAAAGGTTAGAAGCTAAAAATATATAGGGTGATCGGATTTGCGTTCTGGGCATGATTGATAATTGCCTTGAAGTTGCAACAATCAATTTTTAATTTTGGGAGACGTTATTCCTATTTCACAATGTTCCTTTTGGTCATTGTATCAGTCAGTTCTTAATTACTCAAATTAGCCAATGCCTTTCCATAACCATAAACAAAAAGTCATATTTTGCCAATACTTTACAACTTCAAGCAACAGTTGCACATATCGCAATTTATTAATTGATTATGTGTAACTATGTATCACACAATCAGTTTCAAAATGCACATTCTAGAACCCCCTTGATTGTGGGTTTATAATTATTTGAGCATATTGTGGCAGGTTTCTATGGTATCAAGGCTTAAACATGATAATGTTGTTGGGCTACTTGGGTATTGCATTGACGGTGGTCTAAGAGTTCTAGCTTATGAGTATGCTTCAAATGGATCTCTTCATGATATTTTGCATGGTGAGTGTTTTTGTTTCTACATTACTAATGCTCTATTATAATATATATTATATATGTAAATGAAAACTTTTATTGTTCTAAATATTTTTCTATTTACTTATAACCTTGTGAACATGTAATTATAGGCGGTTTATGTTCAAGTGTTAATATGTCTTTTCTTTATGAATGCAGGAAGAAAAGGTGTTAAAGGTGCACAGCCAGGTCCGGTTCTATCATGGTCTCAAAGAGTTAAAATTGCCGTGGGTGCTGCAAAAGGACTTGAATATTTGCATGAAAAGGCGCAGCCTCATATAATCCATCGTGATATAAAGTCTAGTAATGTTCTGCTTTTTGATGATGATGTCGCTAAAATTGCTGATTTTGATCTATCGAATCAAGCACCTGACATGGCTGCACGTCTTCATTCCACCCGTGTTCTTGGTACCTTTGGTTATCATGCACCTGAGTAAGTTCTTATTTGAATCTCTTTTTTTTGGGGGGGTAAAGGGTTTCACCCTGGTTAAATTTTATATATCAATGAAGATCATGTGATTTTTAACAAAGTGTTAATCCGACTTTACAAGAAACATGCACTCAGTGCAACAACCAAGTAACAGGAGCTTCAAACATGCTACTCCACAAGTCCCTATCTAGACGTTACAATGACATTACCTCCTTAACGACTAGATTACAAAACAATGATCTACTTTACATTAACTAATCAGAAAGGGAGATCCCAGGCCGTCTAAAATCTCTCAACCCGTTTTTTTCATTTGAATCTTTAAAAAGTTTTAAAGTGTTTTTTCTTATAACTTTTGGATTAGATACGTGAGGGTTCACCGATCTTCAATATGAAATCGATAAACTAGATTCTTAAAGTGAATTTAGTAAATTATTTACACTTTTCTGAACTTATTTCCTAAGTTTCATTCAATCTTTTTTTGAAAAGAGGCATAACACGATTTTGAGGTCATATGAACTAGTTTTCAACTTCAAAGCTGATATAAACGCTTCTAACTTTGTAAAGGAAGTTTGATACCAACATTAGTTTTGACTCTGCAGTGAAGTTGAATTTTGTGTCCTTTTTACTTTTCAGTACGGATCAAGTTGGATTGGTTGACCAGCAAACACTTTTTCGTCAATATTTATAAAAATTCCTGATTAAGAATCTGTTATGAATGGTTACCAAAAAGATATCATTTCAATAATATTCTAAATCATTGAGTTAAACCATTTAGGAGATTTTATGCATTAGAATAGACATTGGACAACTATCAACCCATTCCCTTTTAGCCAAAAGTTTGATTTGATTCATTTGACCCATTTGAAATAAAAGACAATTCAAATCATACCATTCATAAGTAAATGGTTCGAACTTGCCACCTATAAGGATGATCAATGAACGATCTACGTAAAATAGGAAAGGTTAACAATGCATGTTATTATATCTCCACTGATAATTTATGCTATTGAACATTCTTCTGCTTAGTATGTGTACAGTGTTATAGTAGGAGTGTAAGCTTTAATTGGGGTGTTGCATATCGTCTTGTTAGGAATCCATTTTTAGCCTTCTTTTAAAAGGGTAAATGGGTGGGAACCCTCTGGTCCCATGTACCATCTTGGTACCCAGAGCGCACACCGCATAGAACTCATGCCCGGTGAAGCACCATTCTCACACATGGATCACAAGATATAGTTTCTCCACTTGCCTTTGGCAAGTTTCGAACCCGTGACCTGCAGCCTTCATCTATGGGCCCATGTGGTCACATGGTGGCGGTACCAGTTGATCTATGACCAATTGGTTTAGTACATTTCTTGTTTTCGGAATGTAATATTGTTTGGTTCTTGGTTTGTAAACTAGTAGTAAATAGACATCCGAAAGTCAGGTAAAAGATATAGTAGCCAGCCCGTGGCTCAACATGGTTCCATCATGAAAGTGAGCCATTCCATGATGTGCAAGACAAAATGGAAGTATATGATTATAGCCATGTAGGTCTATTTCATTAAAAACCTTAGAAAACCGAATATTCCTAAATAAAAACTTTAAAGATAAGGTAACCATAAACAATTGAAAAATATGCCTAGTAGGAAATCATAAGCTAGTCCCTTTAGAATTAAAAACCATCTAACAGCTGCTAATTTGATAAACAAAAGCCATGGTTCCTTTACAGCCAAAAAATATTTCTAAATAGAAATGAACAACATCACACAATTAAGAAAGTATTTATTTTATCGAATACGGGGTAAACGAAAAAGATAAGGTGAGCCTAGATAAAAAGCCAGATGAAAGGAACCGTTCATAATTAGAGAAAACACATTGGCTACTATAAAGATCTGAACATATGAATTTGATGAACGGCATGGAAGAATTCTTGCAAAAAGAAGATATTCCGATTCATAACTAGAAAGTTTTTCTGGTCCTTTGCTAATCGAAGCTAAAAATCCCGAAGTCAAAATTACTAAAACAGAATAAGAATTAATATCATCAGAAATGCCCAAAAAATAACATACTCGTAAAGCAGAAACATAGATGCACTCCTATGGACGTGGAAAATATACTGGATTAGTTAATTCGGCTTGAAATTGTTACGTCGTTCATAACTGTTTAGTTAAAGTAAGAATTGATTTCGGTCGAACCATCTAATTTTTACGTAGGAATTCTATGTTTCCTACTACTTTCATTTTCTGTGATTATTGATTCTAATAGAATGCAGTGAGAGGAAGAAGGAAATTTTGTTTTGCATTATTAATTATATACACTTTATTTTCTAACTTTGACTCTCTTTTTTTGCAGATATGCCATGACTGGACAGTTGAGTTCAAAGAGTGATGTTTACAGTTTTGGTGTGGTTCTCCTAGAATTGTTGACAGGCCGTAAGCCAGTTGACCATACTTTGCCTCGTGGTCAGCAGAGTCTAGTCACTTGGGTACGATGCATAGTTCCTATAACTTTTCCTGTTTACATTCTTGTATAACTTTTATTTGCTAATAACGTATTATTATGTCAGGCCACACCTAAACTCAGTGAAGATAAGGTGAAGCAGTGTGTTGACACTAGACTGAATGGGGAATACCCGCCCAAGGCCGTTGCCAAGGTATTTATAAAGAACATGTGGCTTTCATTTTATTGTTTGGTTATTTTTTTTATTATTGAGTTTAAATGGAAGAAACGCGCCTTACTAACTTATGGATTGTGATTTAATGGTGATAGATGGCCGCTGTTGCAGCCTTGTGTGTGCAATATGAAGCAGATTTTAGGCCAAACATGAGCATTGTGGTAAAAGCACTGCAACCATTGTTGAACGCTCGTCCTGGACCCCAATCAGAAGCACCACACTTGTGAATCTCCCTCTAAGGCTCGGTCTCTACTACTGCTTAGTCGTGTCATTCCAAATCATGACAGACAAAACTAGCAGATATTTATGTTTGTTCCAGCAGATACGCATTCTTTTGTTTGACTTTGTATTTTATTGCTAATTTGGCGTAAATAGTGAAGGGATTTAGGTGCAAGGGAACTCTTATGTACCGCCGAAACAAGTTATTTGCTTTCTGGAAATGTGGTTTTCCTCGTGAAATGATGAAGTTTTTTTGCGTTTTGCATTTACATTTCCCCAAAGAGTATAAGTGTTGTATGCCATGCACTGTTTGCTGATGAATCAAGTGTATGTGTTAAGGGTGGCGATACGTACATCATCATTTTATTCATACACCAACATTTCATGTTTTACATCACTATACAACCACTTCAAACACAAATTGGTGATATATGGATAAAAGCGGTATTGTACATATCACTCGCGTCAAAGACGTGTGCCTTGACTGACATTAATGGAGATCAACTCCCGATCGGCCAATCAATAACCATAAAACAAGAAAAATACTCAGGAATATCAAATCTCGAGCTGATTACTGAGGTGTTTTATATATGTCTTATGGCAAAATCTCACTAATAAAAGCTTTATGTACTCTGTACTCGACTCGAAATACGTGTATTGCTTGGCACTCGGAAGCCTAAAAAGTGCGTGTTGGCAACAAAATTTTTTTTGAGGAAAACACAACGTTTCAAGCAAGTAATATTTTTTTTGGAAAAAAAATTCTATGAGAAAAATAACTTTTTTTTCCATTTTATAACTCAACTTTATTAATAAAAAGAATTCGAATGAAAATATCTTACTCTTATACATTATAAAGTATTCTACTTTTCTACGATGTATCTTGAATCAAAGTTTTATTTTAACCAGAACCTATATATATATATATATATAATAGGTTATACTCTTGTGTTCACGGAATTATAACAAGAGTAAATTATGGTTTCTAGTTGGAGTTATAAGAAAAAACCATACCCTAGTCTCAACACTCAATTCACTCAGGATGTTACATCAGCATCACATTACTTTCCTACTCCAGCACTTTTATCATTGTTACCATGGAGAACGACCTATAACATTCTTTATTCATTCAAATATATTTAATGTCTCAGAGTGAGAGAGAGAGAGCCCCGGGGGGGGGGGGGGGGGGGGGGTGTG
>JAOXNX010000033.1:10534039-10551606 GCA_028566075.1 Solidago caesia
ACGCAGTTTTGAAAACGCAAAATCTCTTTTGAAAACGCATAATCTATTTTGAAAACGCAACACCAAACACCCCCTAAGATAAGCTCCATTATTAAGGTGGAGGGAGTGGTGAGATTGATACCCTCGGTTTCTCACCACTAACCAATCACCTTTTGCCACTTAAAAATTACCTTCAACCCATCATTTCTTAGTTTTTTAGTGGGTGTGGTAGAGAGAGAATAAGATAGGAGAGAGAGAGAGGGTGAAAGTGAGTAGAGAGTGAACCGTGATTTGAGATTTGGAGGAAACCGCCCTAGGTGGCGACGCGTTACCGCCTAACCTCAACAGCTCAATCACACCGCGGCTGGAACCCACTCCCACCATCCTTACATTTTCTTTTTGAATAAAAAAGAACCAACATAATACTCCGTAGACATTAATGACTTTTACCACTTAAAACAAATTTCAAAGAAAGACGTATAATATGCGCTCAACTTTCCAAGAAATTTGTAATTAATGCAGTTTTTAATTTCAATTTCCTAAAAATGATATTTCTACACCTTTTAAATGTAGTTTTGTTTTTTCCTTTTATGTTTGAAATAAATAGTGAAAGTAGGTGAAGTCCATGGTTTTATCTCTGGCATGGGTGTAGTTAGATTATTTAAGGGTAGTTTAGGTGTAAGTGTAAATTTGACGTTCAAAAAAATGTTTCAGGTAAATATTGCGGGTAAAGTCATCGTTGTATAACTTACTTTTCTAAAAAGGTTTATCTTTTGTAATGTATTTTTTTATAGACAAATACATTATTGTATTTTCAATATTAGTTCACATTGTGTAATGTAATTTCTAAAAATATTTTTTTTAGACAAATACTTACATTATAAGTCTATCTTGTGTAATTTACCTTTCAAAAAAGTTCACTTTTTGTAATGTACAAATTCTTATGAAAAACCTTACAAGAAACCTTTTAAGAAATCTTACTTTGATAGATGTAAATAAGGTTTGGAAGATTAGAATGTATGATGCGTTTGATGGTCATAAGAATGTGAATACCATTCGGTTTGGAAAAAGTAAATATAAAAATACAACTTAAAAATTTAATTTCTCCAAACCAAACGTTTCAAATTGTATTTTCGTATTTACTTTCTCCAAACCGAGCATTCTTCACACGACCATCAAACGCATCATGCATTCTTCTTCTCCAAACCTTATTTAAATTTATCGAACTTGAAACACTTATCGAAAGACTCCTTGAATTACTATGAATTTAGAGATATTTGGTAATGGGTTTAGGTTTTCAAAACCCGGATGATGGGTTTCAAGTATGACTAATATGATGGGTTTGATTTCCATTTTTAAAACCCAAACATATCAACCAAACAATTGTATTAGTAATCAAACATATTCCCCCATTCTTATAGCTACTAAATAAACATGTCCTTAAATCTCTTGCTAGAAAATTAAACAATTATGGAGTATTAGTTTGGGAAAGTTATTAGGTGTTTTGATTTTATATTTAGAATTACTATGGATTAGATTTTCTAATGAGAGTGAGAATGAGTTTTGAAACCTACCACTCTTAGTAGGCTTGAAATATAACTATTATGGGTGAGAATCGAGCCGGGCTGTTCTCGAGCTCGTTTAAACCGAGTTCGAGACTAACTGTTCCGAGCTCGAGCCAAGTTATTGAACTCGAGTAGTTAAACGAACGAGCTTAAAAAAATTTCTTTTTGGCTCGGCTTGTTCGAAAGATCGTTTAACTGTTTAACGAGCGAGCTGAACGAGCTTCACGAGTTACTCGAGCTTTCCATTACATGATTTAAAATACTCATTATATATCATGTTAATAAGCAGATTGGTTGAAGACCTCCAAATTGTATGAAATACACTGTTCAATTGAGTTTTATGAGTTTTTTTTTAAGTACAAGATTAGTTTATACATAATCATAAATGAGATTATTCGAACTCGAGTTCAAGTAATTAGACGAGTTTCTCGAATTCAAGGCCTTGAAATATGGTTAAATAGAAATTCTAAAAAACATAAACGAGCATCGAGCTCGAACAATAACGAGTCGAGTCGGGCTCGAGCTCGTACACATTTTTAAATATTATTATGAGCTCGAGCTCGATCCGAGTAATAAATAAACGAACAAGCCTAAAATTACTGAAACTTGACTCGGATCGGCTATTTCTCATCGATGAGTTTGATTACAGATTTCTTATTTCAAAACAATGATGTAAACACTTTCAATGACAATAAAAAATGATTTATTCTCACATTCCAATAAACCAAACACACCTTTATAACCATATATAAGATCAGGCTATAATTGATGTAACAAAAGAAATAAAGTAGTCACAGAAGACACAAGTAAAAGGGGAGGCTTGAAATGGATAGGTGATACAACCATTCTGATTGTAGAAATATCATCAATCACTCTCTCATTATAAAACCCATTTTCATTTGTATATTTAATTGATATTCCAAAAACCCACACATTAATCCAATTTTACTTCCTTCCTTCCTTTCTTCCCTCTCACAATTAATTAAATATATTCACATTCACACATCACTCTATATATATATATCTCTTTTTTTTTTTTTCTCTCTCTCTCACATATACATATATATACATATACATCAGTTGTATCTAAATCAACAGTAGGGGATCTACTATTACTACTACTACAAACACTTCGTAACAATCGATCTTGACAGGTTTAACTAATTTCAACTGTTTATTATCATACATTTAATTTAATTTAATGTTTTCGCATATTTAGATCACCAGATTTGATTTTTGAATCTGATTTCATTTTAGGTTTTTCGTTTGCGTTTCGCATAATGCCTTTATATATATATATATATCTATAGGTTGAATGTATAGGTCTGCTAGTGTGGAGGCATTCAGAGATTTAATTAAGCTTTGTTAAAGTTTGTATATATGTATATATACACTTATTTGTATCTATAGGTCGAATGTATAGGTCTACTAGTGTGGATTATACTGACATTAAGAGATTTAATAAAGTTTTTCTGAAATTTGGTACTGGATTTTGCTGTTAATATAAGTGTATATATATATTTGTGTGTATATAATTGTTATGTTAAGTAAGTGTGAATCGAAGTTCTGGTTTATGCCTTTACGGTAATCGTAGATCTAAGTATGTGTGTAATGTTTGGAATAGAAACAGTAGTTGGGGGAAATGTATTAGGAGGTTAGTCGACTGTCGTTTTGTTAACTTTTAAATTTGGTTCACATGTGTAATGTGATACTATTATTATTTTGGACTAAAGTTATGTGCAGTTGAATGGGGTGTTATTTCACATTAACTAGCAGTACGTAAAGGCGGAAAATAGTTTGGATGTTTTCATTTGTGTTTTTTTTTTTTGGGGTCATATTCTGCATTCAAGTAAGGAATAATAAAACAATTTGAAGATGTATAAGATGGTTGAGTTTGGTTAGTTGAATGTTATAGTTTTGCTGAACCAACAGTACCAAAATGGTATATATAGTACTCAATTGGTAAACAGGACCAAAATGGTATATATCACAGCAGCATAATAAACAGTATTTCACTTTAGGGGTAATCAAAATGACCATTTGTCTTATTAGACAATGTTTCTGAACCTCTTGGTCACTTCCACACATGGTATGATAAAAGAGATGAGGTGGAGAATTAACTACTTGGTCACTTCCACACATGGTATGATAAAAGAGATGAGGTGGAGAATTAACTATCACAAATTAAAATTATGTTGCATACTCATTTTCAGTTACACACATTGTACCTCTCAAAAAAAATATACTGATGCTTAGATGGTGCATGGAAGAAACTGACTGAATGAATCGACATTTGCCTTTGAGTATTTCTGTACAAAGAGAAATATCAGTATCATTTTAGGCAATGGTTGTAAAGGAGATAACTTCATAACTTACAACTAACAACCCAGGCACACTGAAAAGTGAGAAGTCAATTAGCAATACTCTTTAAGCAATATTATCCCAAGGATTGGTGCAACATCAATGTATCACTTATCTGTAGCAAGCTGCATATAAGCATACTTGTCTTACCTTTATTGGTTGGCATCAGTTGTTTCCGTACGTAAAAGATCTTGAAATATACTTGCTTAAGACGTCTGTGCTTTATCCATCTTAAAAGACTTCTCTCAAGATTGTGGTTACTTTTACTATCTTGGCATTTTTTTTTGCAGTATATGCACTTTAGATGTCATTGGTTCTAGTTTTACTAGATGTTAGCTTAGATTACCATTTTGAGCTACACCCATGATATTTAGTTGCATGATAAGGTTTACTGAAATCTTTCAGCTTTTCTGCTTAATTTTATTATTTGTTGTATCACACAGTGTTTTTGTTATATATAAGTTGAAGTTTAGCTACTCAAGGCCTCTCTACATTTTTTCTAACTAATGCAGGAGGTTATCGTTTTTTTCTGTGTGGTTTGGATTTTGGAAGATGAAGTCTCTCCTCAAGTTGGATAAGTGAGTTAGATTTTTGATTAGGAAAAATCAAATTTGGGGAGAGAATAATAGAATATCGTTGTATAATTGAGATCTGGGAATTGATAACAAACTTGTGAATTAAGCTGCCGGAGAAATGATAAACAAGTCACTTTTTTTGACTTACCTGTACCTGTTCATATACATTTTGCTGTCATCTGGAGTTATTCTGTACAACAAGGTAACTGGTTTGCGCCTTATCTCTCAATATTTGTCACTGGTTACTAATAACTCGTTATGTACCATTGGATGTGTCTGCACTTTTTTCAAAAGTTGGTGCAGTGGTCCGATTCTGCAAATCGAGAGTTCTTGTATATCAGCAATATCTTTTGATCATGCCTCGCATTGTGCTTCCTGATCAGTTAAACTTTGAATTGCTTATATTGTTATACATAGACTACTTTCTCTAACTAGATTTGTAATGATGATTATGTTGTGAACTCCAAGAAATTAGAGCTATCAGTCTTACATTTGATGGGTATAGGTTTGTGATACCAAACAAAAATATTATATCTGGAAACTCAGTTTAATGAGTTCACACCCTTTGGGCCGGGTATAGGGTGAAACCCAGGGGTAGCTCAAGTGGTTGGAGCTTGGGACTCTCTTTCAAAAGGTCTGATGTTCTAATTATGGGGGAATCTTGCCACTTGCCCATAGTAATGGGTGGTTCACCCGGTCCCTCTGGTTTGATCTCAATCCAGAAGCACTTTGGTGGCTCTGAATGGTTTCACAGTTCCCAAAGAAACACCTTCAGTTGTCATTCGTTTTCTGGTTTGGTGATAACAAGAACCTGGGGTTCATTGAAGCCTGACGTAGCACATGGTTCTTGGAGTATCCTTGGTTATGGCTTCCTTTATCACTTGGATATACATACCATAAGCACATCATATATTGTTTCTTCATATAATTATTCCTGCGGTTTAGATCTTTCAAAGTTTCTGTGCAGTGACTTGGAGCCAGTATGTGATAATGGTTCTTTTCTTTGTGGCTCTACTATGTTACCTTACGACTAAATGAATGCATGTGTCATGTAATTGTGTTACTCATCCAGTGAAATTTCGTCTTACCTGCTATCTTTTTATACAATTTGCAGTGGGTTCTCTCTCCAAAGTACTTCAATTTTCCCTTTCCCATCACGCTTACTATGATACACATGGGCTTTTCTGGAGCGGTAGCATTCTTTCTTGTTCGTGTTTTCAAGGTACAGTGTTCTATTAGAATTCTGAATCATCTCTATACATCAGCTAAATTTCTTACTATGTGCCATCTTAATTTATAACCGTGATTCTTCAATAGTCACACAGTCATACTTTTAGAATCTAATTGTGCTTCCCATTTAAGTTACTTCAGTTGATATAGAAACATGTTTTGCTTGTCATGCGTCTCCCTTGTAGTTTTTGCATGTTTGAGTTTAGGTATCCTGGGTGGGTACAGAGGTCCATTCGATCGGAGTTTATCACTGTTTTCCCAAACTGAACTCCCATCTCTTCCATGTCATCGAAATAAACTTGTCAGTTATCTATTGCTTGGTTTGCATATAACTATATAAAAGTAGAGTCAAGTCTTGTGTTGTTTCTGGTGATCCCAAGAAAACAAAATTAGCCATCACAATGTATTTATTGGGATAATCGATTAAGTGTTTATGTTGATCTTGAGTTTAATCACTAAATGTGGAACATAACATTTCTATATAGTTCGAGTTATTTCAAACTTCAAAGCTACGATATGAACTAAGTTCATACTAATCTTGTCATTTGTGTTCTTTCCTCTCATACTGCAGGTTGTTGCTCCTGTTAAAATGACATTTGAAATGTAAGATATCTAGTTATTTAGTGTAATCAATCTACTTATAATTTTCTTACAGTTTGAAAAACATCTCAAGTTTTGTTTTTCATGTGAATCGACAGATATGCAACATGTGTGATTCCCATCAGTGCCTTCTTTGCATCAAGTCTCTGGTATGATCCACTTAAAATATTTTTTGCTGAATATGTGGGTAGTTGTTATATGTTACTTTCTTATAAGCTTATGTATGTTTTTTGAACAACTTAGACTGCTAGGCTATATCCATTTGTGTTAAAGGAAAAATGCGTTTATGTTTATTGGAAAAAGATCCGTCAAAGTTTAACAAACATGATTGCTGTTTCTGCCCTGCAGGTTTGGCAACACTGCTTACTTACATATATCAGTGGCCTTTATTCAGATGCTGAAAGCCCTGAGTATGTAAAAGCGATTTTCATATATCTTTATCCAACGTATTTTATATTCACCTGTTTCTGACAATATCTGTCTACTTTAAATTGATACAGTGCCAGTGGCAACACTTTTCATGGCTGTTTTGTGTGGGACGGACAAGCTTAGGTGGGATGTGTTCTTGAACATGTTGCTGGTCAGCTTTGGAGTTGTGATATCCTCATATGGGGAAATCCATTTTAATGTAGTTGGCACACTTTACCAATGCACAGGGATCCTTGCAGAAGCTTTGAGACTAGTTTTAACCCAAGTCCTCTTGCAAAAGAAGGGTTTAACTCTAAACCCAATAACAAGTTTATATTACATAGCTCCATGCAGGTACTGGGTTTCACTGCTTATAAACAGTTTATTTTTTTGTTGCTTCTAGAGGAAAAGTTCCGTCTGTATATCTAACCTTTTTTTTATTTTTTATTTTTATGTCTATTCCATGTGCTTATTATTTTTCTGGTTCTTTTCTGACTTCTTTAAATACCAGTTTAGTTGGGACTTAAGGGAGGGTTATAAGGTCGCTGTCAGGGGAATGTCTTTACTTCCGCTCCAGGAAATTTTTCGGAAAAATCTTGCCTATCGGCATTGCTCTTTGCACATTGCTATCTTGTATTCTTGTTTAAGAGTTTTAAGAAAAATCTGTGATATATTGCCCACCTTTCTAAAGGGGTCCAAATGGGAGTAATGTGAAACGCTGCTTAAACGCTTTGGTTCATCCAGATTGGGGCTCATTTGCTCCCAAAATTGCCTAGTTGACTTTTGGACTAGTGCGTTAAAGCCTGGAACATCCAAATGAATATAAATAAAATTTAAATTGGTACGTCAGAATAATTAGCAATTTTTTATATATATTTTTTAAAAGACAACTAAATAAATCTCACAAATTCCACACATATTTAAATATCTATAAAGTGTCCACCATGAGACTTGAACCCATAACCTATAGGTTGATGGGTTGTCACGCATACCTGATACCACATGAGACAAAGCTCAAGGGTATAAATGTTGGTTATCTTGAAATTCAATAGATAAAGGGAGAATTAGCAGGTCAACCCAATCTTTTCTTTTTATAAAAAAATAAGCACATTTACCCGTTATCCTAAATCAGCCCACCCACTTTTTTTACCCTACTTATTTTTTAAAGGTGTAGTAAAGATCATTTGACTTGGGAGCTGAAGATCCAGGTTCACATGTCATTCTATCTACTGGCGAATAGAGCATACAATAGTGTAGCTGTGTTGGTATCAAAGAATTAGCAATAACAACTTCCATGTGCAATCACATTTTTCCTGTTTTAGAGGGCCGGTGTTACACATAGGTTATTTTTTTGGTAAATACTTGGATCCCTCTGGCTAATGTTGTAAGACTGAGTGTTCTGTTTTCCGCATTTGCAGTTTTGCGTTCCTGTTTGTGCCTTGGTATTTTTTGGAGAAGACTGGCATGGACGTTTCACAGATTCAGTTCAATTTCTGGATTTTCTTTTCCAACGCCCTATGCGCTTTAGCATTGAACTTCTCAATTTTCTTAGTCATTGGTAGAACTGGAGCCGTTACCATTCGAGTTGCTGGTGTCCTCAAGGATTGGATCCTTATAGCTCTTTCAACTGTAATATTTCCAGAGTCTGCCATTACTGGGCTCAATATTATTGGCTATGCCATTGGTATGAGTTTTATTTTCTCTCATATGGCTTGTATAATTTTGTGATACACATTACTAATTGATGGTTTTTCTCTGCAGCACTTTGTGGCGTAGTCATGTACAATTACATAAAGGTCAAGGATGTTAAAGCATCCCAACTTCCCATTGATAGCCCAGAAAGAATGAATAAGGTCAGATTGCTGACATTTCCTGAAATTTGAAGTTCGTTCTGATTACAAAAGGTTTACCCATTGTCTAGTTTGTGGTCTGATCTTTTCTACTCCGATCAATGGGTCCCGTATATTCGAAATTTCAAATGCCCAAACATATTTAGGACTGAACTGCTTATTGTGTTCATATTCCCAATAACTTTAATAACGTCCATGTTGGTCTAGTGGTATACGTATAGGTGCAATTTTTCTACCACTTATGAATTGGTTGATGCGTGTTGTGTTTTATCTCAATCAGGTCACGTCAAGTCAAAAATCTTAGCTAAAATTATGACATCGTCAAACAGTTTGAGTGATTGAGATAAAACACAAGTCTGATTTTAATATGTATAAAACTATAAACCTTATAAGTCCTTTTTATTCAAACATGATATTATTTTCCTAATCATAATTAGTCCATTAAAAATTAAAACGAATGGACAAAAAGTGTTTTGCAGTCAACTGACCTTATTCGCTTAGACCTGAGCTGGAAATGACTTGTTTCAACCTGAACCGATTTTGACATGTTATCCAACCTGCTCTTTTGCCACCTCAATAAATAAATCCATTGTTATGTATTTTGAGTGAAAAGGCTGAATTGTCAAAAACAAACTTTTTGCTCATTAACGAATCCAAATAGGATCTTCTCATAGTTATTAAACAAGTGAAAGTTTGCGTAATATTTGTTTTCCATTGATGGACTCTGGCTTGTGTCTGATCAGGATTGGAGGATTGAGAAGAAGTCATCTAATATATTTGCACCTGACAACATTGATGATGATACAAGTAGTGGGAAGGTTAGTTCCATGTCAGACATGGGTGTAGACGAAGAGATACCTCTAATGGCATCTTCAAGGCTTTCACATATTGGCCGTTCACAGCTTAGCAGCCGAGATGCATAATCATCATATACACCAAATAGATATATAGTATTCGATACATTTAGGGTTGTTCATGTGGCTTAGAATTAAAATTTATGGAAGAGAAGAATTGCTTTATTCCACTGCTTTTTCTTATGGAAAGTAAACAGTCTCTTCTTTAAACCAAAGGTATGGCAATCAGATGTTGTAGCGCTGTAGCAGTTTATTGTAGCATGCGAGTTTATTTTGTTGTTCTGGAGGTTGCGCACATGTATTCTTGTGGGAGTGTGGTGGCTGGTTATTGTTCGAATTTTGAGACCAACTGAAATAGACTTCAATGAAAATTAAACTATTCATTTTGTTGTTTTTTAATGTGTTTAGGGATATTTTACAGATTGTACAATGAAGATGGGCATTAAAAAGCTATTAGTGTATTTTCATATTTTCGCATTTTAGTCTTTTTGTAAGGATCGAGCATTGTAATAAAATGCGGATGTATCTGTGAATTTTTGGATTTATATTAAGTTGATTATGCTAAAGGTTGGATATGCTTTGGTTTCTTTGATTTGTTAAAAGATTAGGAGGGGCAACAAAACGAAACATAAATTATAGGTTGAGGAGAAATGCCTAGAAAAAAAAATCACAGAGTTGGGAAGGTAAAGTCTTGGATAAGCATCTTAGATGAGTTGGAACTACATTGCAGAGGTTCTTGAAGTCCTTCCCACACAATATATGTTGACAGGATTTTAACCTGGGAAATTCGAATCCCTGATACCAAGTTTTTCATAGAATCATCTGAAATGGCTGGTGTAGTTTAGTATGACAGATAACATATTATTTTTTATTTATTTTTTTAAAAAGAATATATTTTTAACGTCGAATGAATTACTTTTAACATTTCTATGACCAAGTAATTCATTCAACATTAGAAGTATACTCTTTTTCCGGGATGATGAAATCTCCTGCAAGATAAAAGAAGAAAGAAGCCATTATGATTTTGATTATCCTCAGAGTCTGGGTTCATCCATCAAACTAGCTTTCTTTGTGTGGTTGCCATGAAATGACTGCATTCTACAAACAAATATGGTATCTGTATCATTCAAATTTGCATGCATTCATTCAGTAGAACCTAAACCTACAAATTCACCAACTATGAGTTGGGTCCCTCAACCATTCAGAATGGAAGGCAATAGTGGAGTAAGCCCAAACTTGGCGCCTCACTAAAGGCAACTTCCGTTTTCTAAATTGTCTTGCTTTTGTGTCTTAAATACTCAGGTTTTCTGAACACATCCTATTTCTTAAACTGTAATAACGAAAATTGACAAGCCTTATACGCTGTACAAAGGAGCACCCAACAGATAAATTTAGGGTGAAATCAAAGCAGGTCCGAGATCTGATTCTAATAAATAATGTTGATAAGTTTTTATGTAGAGTACACATATGATGAAAACGATGCATCTACCAGCATGTGTGTGTCTAGTTACTTGCAGCACAAATTTGAAGTACCAGTAGAATGGCATTTTAGGCATAACATAAAATATAACACACGTATTCAACACAATTCATAGTATGTCGACTTCTTTCAAGCAGTACAATGTTCAATGGGATTACAAAAAGAAAACCATGGAGAATGAACCCTAACAAACAACCATTTACATAAAAAAAAAACTGAAAAGTACGATATGCACAACTCAGATGAAAAAAATAATACATTTAGCTTAGCATAGCATAGCACACAACCATATGACACGATACATTTAGCATTTAAACAATCATCCTCCGTAATGTCCTCAAAAATGCTCTGCAGACCTTACATACAATAGTCTCCTTGCAGCTGGAGCTGGAGGAGCCAACCCTGGTATGTCTTTGATGTCTTTGTTGTGCGGATTCACAATCTAATTAGCAAACAGAATAACCACATTAGAAACTCCATCCAAATGCATATTTGATAATTTAACAAATTTCTTGACTATATAAATCAAGGGGAAAGTTAATTACCTTCACGATAATAATAGCAATTACACCACAGACAATAAGAAATAGAAAAAGCATGATGCATTTATCTGTAGCCACCTGTAAAAAAAAAAGATTTAGTGATACATGAAATACAGAAAACTGAATACTTTAAAAAAAACAACTGATACTATATATAATTGGAAAGACTTGATACCTGGCGTCCGATCTCCTTCACAAGCTGGGATGCTTTTTTAATAGAGAACTGAATCGTGTCTAGTTCATTGACAATACGACCCATTTGATCAGTCTGAGAAAAATTGTCAAAATCAGAGACTCCATCAATATATAGACGAACAACAAAGGTAATATCAATAAAATTTACCAATATTAAGACATGTACTTACTTGGCCTTTCAATTTACCAGCAGTTTGGGTTCCCACTTCCACAGTTTGATGAACCACCTGTATGTAGATCAGATAAGTACGAAGCAATGACACCAATCAAAATTTCAAATACCAAAAAAAAAAAAAAAATGAAAATAAAAATGTACTTGTTTGGAGCGTTCAATGGCTTGATCTGTTTCATCCATTCTATTCCTGCCAGCTTGAACAAGCTCCTGATTTGACATTTCTATAAAAGCAGCCAAGGCCAGTGAGATAGTATTATAAATAGATTCAAATCACTAATGGCATTTCAGAAAGAACATATGTACATTAAAGATGGGTGTAATCCATCTGTAATTCTCTGATCTCAATTGAGCGATACAGAGACCTGTCAGTAAAATCCCATTTCTTTAACTAAGATGACATTGATCAGAAGTGCAAGGCATCAATGAACCTCGTGACTTCCTGAAGTTTTTTTGTTCCAGGATAAATCTAAAGTAGTAAACCTGATCTCACCTGATGCAACCTGGGCATTGTCGTCAGCCATAGGTTCACTAGCACCTGCTCCCATATCAAATAGTTCAACCCTCTTGTTTCCAAGAGTGCTTTGGTATCTGGATTTAATAGAAGACAGAAGACAGTCAGAGAATGTTGACATAAAAACGATCTTATATATAACTATACTATATCAAAGCTTTGTCAGCATTTGATTATGTTATCATTCAATTCATTAAATCCAATCATAGCTAAGCACATGGAAAATTTTCTTTTTGAGTCGTAGAATGAAAATAAATATGGGAGCAGACGCATCTCCAATCATGGACGTTAAAAAGTAAGAATTTAAAAACACATGGACTTACGTCTTTCTCAAGGCCACATATGAATTCAACTCTTTAATCTGCAAACACAATTCTTTAAAATAAGCTAGGTTACAGAAACAAAACCATGCATCAGTAAATAACAGTTGAGTTGAGCACCACCCTATAGCAGCTTGAGAAAACATACATCCAATTTGATAAATAAAATCTAGGACCACAAATATATAAATAAAACACTTCAAGCCAATATGAGAACTGATAAAGAAGTATACAATCATATGGAAGCTGATATGAATTTGCTTCATAGATAAAGAACATAAGAAATCGAGTGGATGTTGCAGGTATCATCAATAAGTATATGGCACAACTATGACAAGTATCAGCAAATCTTACCATCGATTGCTTCTCATCATTGAGTTTCTTGCTGACATCAGGAGGGTTTTTACTTTCCTCCTCTTTGATTTCACGATCAAACTCTTTAATCAACCTACATGAAACAAATCCATCAAGTTCTGAGATTTGGATTCTTCTGGAGTCTAAATAACCTCCAACTCAACAACAATACTATTTCAATCCACTGACAAAAATTACTTCTTGCAGCTTGGAAAAAACATTAGTTTACAAGAAACAAGCAATGTGCACCTTTTGCACTCTCTCATCCTTCCTGTCAGATCCTCCAACTGTTTACTTTGTCTGGTGGAGTCTTTAATCTTGTCCAGCTTCTGAAACCCATTTCTACACCCAAATAAAAGGTCAATAATCCTTCAACTGAGGTTGAGAGGATTATCACACTGAAAATAGCTCTACTTAACCATGGCATTTAAGCGATGAACTCTTTAAAAGATCTAGAATTCCAATTTGAATATGTGATAAAACAAAGTGTACTAAGATTGCATACAAGCACAGGTTCAATAAAATAATAATATGACAAGCTTAAGATTTTCTTTAAGATTGTATAACTACAATAACTCAAAAATGAGAAAAAAAAAAACTTACAAAAGATAAATATAGCACACAAAAACTGATAAGATCATAAAAGAAGTGTACTTGATGATAACCCAAATTTCGGTAACTTTACTATGATAAAGCAGATATGGGGTCAAGGGAGAGGGACACCCTCAAGGCTAGTTCGTTCTCTAAAATACAAAACAATTTATAAGAACAATATCATTATGGCCAAGTGTTCATGAAACCCAGAAATGGAATACAAGAGCATTTAAGTGCAACATGTTATAGCCCATAATTACCCACAATTTGAAATCAAGCATCGAATCCATCACTGGCGAGGGTGTGATAGGAATAAATCGATAAGAAACCCGAAAACAGATGAACCAAAAGAGAATCTAGAACACAAGAGGTATATCTCGGAACTCTCCTATAAAGCAATTCCTTAGATATATTTTAAGGATTCAAATGTCTGTAGATTATTTCATCTCATGAATCTTGGCTTTCCCCCTTCTTTTTTGGCTCCTTTTTGTAATGCAAGTCTGACCTACGTTGCACCCAAATATCTACATTGGAAATGACCAACCACAAAGGCAACACTATATCAAGACTCTCTCAATCTTATGCAAGGCCCTCATCTACCTACTCTTGTCCTCATGTGAATGTCATCCACCCTTGTGTTCCTTACATATATCTCAACCATCAACATCATTACACACACACACACCCATTTATAGACACACACACACAGTAAAATGGTGGATAGCACTCAAGTTATATCCATCGAAAACCTCGAACTCAAAGCAAATAAAGTTGTTTTGCAAAGAGATCATATACAAAGCAATTCAACTTATACGTAATTAAAACTTGAAGTAGACATAAGATAAGAGATGTAACTATTCCTTAAATTGCTACCGAGAGTAAAATGAGAAAAACATGATATACGATAGCCTACACTCAACAACAATGCACGTGTAAAGAAACACAGAAATTCAAAACCAAAGTGTAGCCAAATAATGTAGCTAACACTCCAAATATAAAGTGATTAAAGTCTTCAAATATATAGTCCTATCATTAAACCATAGCATTCCTATTGGTTCTACCAGAGTACCAGACATAGGTTAAGTAGAAGAATGCTCGAGTGGAGAAGTTAGCATCGATCCAGTTTAAGCAGAATGCTCGAGTGGAGAAGCTGAAGCAAGTGTGGAAGATGCATAATGGAGGAACATAGAGCAGATAACCAGATTTTTGTCTAATGTATTTCTATTTAAATGTCTATTAGCTTGAGTTAAATGGTTGTCATGGTCGAGATTGTTCAAACCATGTAGCTTCTATTTTCAAGAGTGGCTCATTCCCACTCTTATTGCATGTAAATTCATGTTTATATTTATATAAAATTCACCGGGTATAAACCCTTTACCCCAAAAAAAAGGTTAAGTAGAAGAAAGCATGCCAGGCACAAATTACATTGCTGGAGACAAAGTGAAAAATGTAGTAACTCGCGCCATTATTCCAAGATAAAGGCAGCATACAATGATTCTTACCTATATTAAAAAAAAAAACTAAACTAGAAAAAAAGGTTCTCCCACTGCCTTGACTTCCTAATTTCCTATTGAAAGAACCTTCCGTAGAGAACATAAATGAAGTAATCCCTGTGGCATCTTTTTGTTGATCCTTTAATACTGAAGTGATCCTTTATATATCAGTTATAAGCGAGGTTGCATAACAGTTTTAACTTTTAAGTATGTTCTAAAAAAGAGGTTACGAAACTCTTCAAGCGTTAGTTTACCACTTGAATTAGTTAGGCTTGCTTGATCTGTGCCTAAAAGGTTAAGACCCCAACTCATTCCGATTAGCGACAAACCACTGGATACGGACTTCAGAATACTAGCCAGAAAAAAACTATCTCTCCAAGTTCATCAATTGTCTTTACTCACCTAGTCACCTTGCAGAGCATCTTCCCAACTCTCATATTAGTACTAGTTCAAAGATGATATAGAATCAAAACTCAAATTCCTCTGAATGCAATTATTTTCATATTTTGAAGTTCAACACTTATTGGTCTTCTTATTCATCCATAAATCCCTACTGAGCTTTGCTTAAAGCTATGTAAACACTAGAGGCTGGTCAGTAATCATAAGATGCGTCTCGTGAAATTCATTATTTTACACTCCATTATTTTAAGCACCCGAGAGAACCAACTCGTAAGCCACTTTGTGCACCCTGATAAGTTCCCAACTCTTTTCGTAACTTGTAGGTTCCAATATCAACTTAAAAGAAAGTTTTTTCTTTACTAATCGTGTACACCTAATCCTTCTAGAAACAGCTTCAGACATACATATGAGACAAGAAACACTACTTGAAGACTGTAACTGACATCTAACATACCGATTAATAAAAACTAGGGGGGTATTTGGGTTAGCATTTTTTTTTTTTGAAAGGCATAAGGAATAACTAGCTAACACCTCCAACTTTGGTGTGCCCACCTCAGGATCGAATCCTGGCAACGCCCTAAAGTTGCTCTCCCAGTCTTAGTGGGTATAGTGTAGCTAAGGCCCCCTCACCAAATTTGCATTTGGCAGGATTCAAACCTTCACCAATCCAGGAAGAAACCACAAGTGGAAAACTCCCTGACCACTGGGTTAGCATATTAAGCAAGCTTATTAAAACATAACTCTTTTTTTCATCCAAACAGCTTAGTAGCGTTAATCAGCTCATATAAAAAAACCCAATATTGAGTAGCTAATCCAAATGGGCTTATTAATCTAAATAAGTTTTGTTTTGCAAATAAGCATAAAAGCACATAACAATAAGCTAATACAAGAAAGTCGCAGTGGCCGAGTATCTCGAGATGAAACTCTAAAGTTTGACAAACAAAAAAATATATCATAACACAAACTAAAACCTACAAACTCTAAAGTTGCTAACTTTGTAACATATAAACTTCAAATGTAGAA
Source organism: Solidago caesia (assembly GCA_028566075.1). Classification (NCBI taxonomy): domain Eukaryota; kingdom Viridiplantae; phylum Streptophyta; class Magnoliopsida; order Asterales; family Asteraceae; genus Solidago; species Solidago caesia. The sequence continues at coordinate 10,550,548 of JAOXNX010000033.1, forward strand.
GACACTATAATGATTGTAGCCTTGTAGGAGCTCCAATTTCACCATAAAATAATACTAAATAAAAAATAACAAAAATAATGATATAATTATTATTATAAATAAAAAGGGGAGACTTACGCAAGGGCTCGAAAATTGTCACGGATTTCACCATAGATCTGTTCCATTTGAGGGTTCATTTGCAAATCAGGATTCGCCATTTTCTTTTTTTCTTCTTTTATTAAATTATTATATTAAATAATAATAATAATAATTTAATTACAAAAATTATTATTTCTTTGAAAACCCAAAAAAAAAGTTAAAAACTTGAATAGCTAAGAATTGTTAACATTATAATTTAGTGTAAACCCACTTCACCATATAAGATTTTGGTAAATGGGTTGGCTTGTTTTTTAATCTGAAAACCCTAAAACAACAGTAAAAAAAAGGGGAATATTTTTTACTGTAGAAAACAAGAATGATAGATACAGATAGATAGAGATAGATGGATTGTAGGTGAAGTATGAATGTGTGTGTGAGTGTATGTTGCTTCCTAGGGTTTCACAATCAAATTGTATTGATATAAAGAGAGAGAAGGTGTTGTTTATAGCCTGTATTTGCTGTTTGTCCACCTGTAAAGTATTGCCATTTATATTCAAAATTATATTTCTATTTGTTATTTATTATTTTTTTTACTATAAAATAAATATAAATGACTTCATTCAATATTATTTGACTTTTTTTAAAATTAAAAAAAAAAAGTTATTTTTCTCCTTCAATCTTTGTATTTTTAAGTTGGCTTTGACAAATAAGATGACTAGGTTGTCAAATACTCAAATGTCTTTGTCTTGATTAAATTGGGAGAGAAATACTAGTCCTCAGTGTTGATTAATTTATATTACCTTATAAAGTATTTACATAGTATTTTAAATTTTAAATTTTTTAAACATTATCATTTTTAACTTATTATTTAATGTTTATGTTATATATATTATATATATATATATATATATATTTACATAACAACTTTTATTTATATATATTTTTATCGATAACAACAAATACAATTTTTATATACATGTG
>JAOXNX010000033.1:10557526-10567707 GCA_028566075.1 Solidago caesia
CCCCCCCCCCCCCCCCCCCCCCCCCCCCCCCCCACATGGACGTGGTTTAACCGGGGTATCCTGACACCATTTCTGAACCCTTTCACGACCCAGTGAGGTTTGAACTTGAGACTGGGCATTGGGACACCTTGGTGGTGGTTTTTCTTTTCTTCTGTAATTTTGTTTTTTGTTTAATTTGTTTTATGTAACATGGGAATCAGGACGTGCTTTGAATTCAAGATTTTCTAGAAAATGGGTTGTTTTTGGACTACTTGGATCATACCAATATTTTCAAATTGTTAAATTACCATTTAAAATTTGATGAATAGTTGAATTGCTATATTTTCTTTTAAGATGCAAAATAGTTATATAACATCAACATATAGACACGCATTGGTCCTGTGACCAGAACCCACAACCTCTTGGTTGGTCGATTAGCTTGATACAGCTTGCTAAGTTCCCTTTGGTTGGTTTTGAAAATTGGTTGGTTAGAAACTTGCAAGAATACTTCAGGGCATTTGGTCTAATGGTATTGGGATAACACAACAACTTTAAAAGTTGTGGGTTCATTTCTCATTGGAATGGTCTAAATATTAGGTGGTTATAGGTAAGTGTTTGCCTTAAAAGAGTACTTCAATCTTGGTATCATACATGCTTGAAAATAAAAGTAAAATAACATGTGATCTGGGAATTTCGGGTGCTGTTCAAGAGACAGTGTCAATGTTTTAGACTTGAGGATTTGGAAATTATAATGTTCTCATGGTATATGCTTGAAAGTTTTTGAGAGTAAGGTTATGTTATTTTGTCCTAGTTTTATTAGCAACTGACTATGAGTTGAGTGTATAAGTATACAGTTGTTGAGGTCTAATCAAGTATGATTTTATTTCAAAGGTGCGGGATTGGTACCTGGATTCGTTTCGTGATCTTAGATCTTTTCCCGACATCAAGGACATCAAGGATGAGAGAGATTTTACTCAAATGATTAAGCTGATCAAGGTAAGACACAATAATGTCGTCCCTGCTATGGCTCTGGGAGTTCAACAGTTGAAAAAAAGTCGTACCTCGAAGCTTGATTATGAGGATTTGGATGAAATTCACCAGTTCCTAGATCGCTTTTATATGTCAAGAATTGGAATACGAATGCTAATTGGTTAGCATCATTTCTTATCAAACATTGTTTTATCTGTTTTATGGAATAAGCTGGCATACAAAATGGATATTAAGCTTGTTTTGTGCTTCAAATTTGGGTCAAACTCAGGTCAACATGTGGCAGTTCATGATCCAAATCCACCACCGAATTGCATTGGTATTATACATGCAAAGATGTCTCCAACACAGGTAGCAAAAGATGCTAGTGAGGATGCACGTTCTGTTTGTTTAAGAGAGTATGGCAGTGCACCGGATATTAATATCTATGGTGATCCTAGTTTCACATGCCCGTAAGTTTTATGTACTTGAATAGACTAAAGAACATATATCTTATTATTATATCAAAATTGATGGGCTAGTTTGGTATGGCAGATACGTCCCTACGCACTTGCATCTTATGGTGTTTGAGCTGGTTAAAAATTCGCTACGTGCAGTTCAGGAGCGGTATATGGACTCAGACAAAGTTGCACCTCCTATACGTATAATAGTGGCTGACGGGGAAGAAGATGTTACAATTAAGGCATGTCAGCTTTAGGTTTAAAAAAAGTTGTATATTCTCTATCTTTCGTATTGATAATTATGTACGTTATAAACTGGGGTGAATGAGTAGGTTTCAGATGAAGGGGGAGGGATAGCAAGAAGTGGCTTGCCTAGTATTTTTACATATCTCTACAGTACTGCTATTAATCCACTTTATGAGCGATTGGAACTTGGAGAAGCAGATATGGTAACAATGGCAGGTTATGGATATGGGCTTCCTATCAGCCGTTTGTATGCTCGGTATTTTGGAGGTGATCTGCAAATCATCTCTATGGAAGGCTATGGTACGTGTATAGACAGATTCTATATGCATCATCCATCTCAAATTAGTACTTTTTATTTCACAGTTTTACCAGTTAGATTTTTTTACAAGATAATGGAATGGATGTGTATTGTATCGTTGCAGGAACCGATGCATATCTTCATTTGTCGCGTTTGGGAGATTCACAAGAACCATTGCCTTAATAAAGATGAAGGTACATTGTAAGAATACCCCAAAATGTATGTGAATCATGTGAATGCTGGTGAGAAATCGTGCAGTTCTATATACAAGGGAATACACACATGTGGAAATTGTATGCTTTCCTTGGCATGGCTAACGTTTGTAATTGATATTCAAGGAATTAGTAATCAAGTCAGTTCCATTGTAGATAGTGAAACGATCCGCGTAGTTATCTTACACTTTGTGTTAATGAATCATGAATGAAGTGCTAATCATTAAAACTCGGGTGAAGTAATAAGAACCGAATAAAAACGACTCATGCAATTATATAGTTCAAAGTCCTACCGAGAACACTTGCTTTTGCTGCTTCTTGATGCCTAGCAGTCATTGTTAACCAGAAGGTAAAGAGTGAAATATGTAATAATGGTTATAAATTGGATTTATGGTCATTTGAATCGATCGAACTCTTGAGGACTTGAACGGGTAGTGAGGCGCCGTGATATCCTCACAAGTGTTCTCAGGTTCGAATTTTCATGCATAAACATCTTGGATGACCTGGATAAAAGTTTGGCCACCAACAGTGGATTTTAAAGATCCTTGTGAAAAGATAAAAAAAAGTAGGGTCTCTAATTTGAAGAGTACCTAGTTTCTTATTTCTAAAAGTCCGCACACAATAACTTTATTAATAAAAGTTATTAAGAACTATTGTTGCTATAATTTATAGGATGAACCTCTTGCATTCTTTGGTGGATTATCGCATGAGCCATGTAACCTTGGTATGTAAAATATATATGAACAGGGAGAACTAGGTTCAAGTCCAAGGGTGGGTTTTACCATTAATTCGTTGTGGTGCCTGCGGGCGAACGGGTTAGTGGATTTTTCCCGGAATGTGGAGTTAAGTGGGCTAGGGGCTCTGTCCGTCTGGGTTAGGCCAGTTGGTGCGTACCTTTAGTCATTGGGTTTGAACGGGGAAAACTTTTCCCTTATCCCCTGACTTACATTTAGAACTCTGAACCCTTTTTGTATATTTAATCGATTTTTGTATTTGGTTTGCTAATTAATCATGGAGATTTAGCAGATATTCAAGTTTTTTAATATCATATACGTAATATCTTTCTTGATTATCTACTCATCATCAAACTCAAAATATACAAGATTCAAGAGAAGCTTGTTTTTTCTGTAATTTGGCACAAAACAAGAATACAATCTTTGTATGAAAATAAAACAAATTATAATCATTATTATTTCATTTCCATATTAAGAATTTATTATACGTCCCTTATTTTACCTATATATATAAATATATGTCCTAATATACAATGAAACTTTGCAAATTAAACGACATTCAACCATGAAAAAGCTATTGTTTTTCGAAATCTCCATCTTGTTCATATTGTTCATCTCGGCCGACTCCAAGAACATTGGCGTTTATCGTTCAAAGTACACCATTAGCTCCATATGTGCCCATACAGATTACAAGCAAGCATGCATCAACACCTTGAGCCCTTTGGTCAAGAGGAACAAGACGTCCCCAAGGGACGTCCTCTATGCAGCTATCTCCGCGGTCCTCCAGGCAGTGACTAATGCCGAATTATCCTTTGATGGAACTGTTGATGCTAATGATGTAGCGATAATTGATTGCCATGAGCTTGTGGGGAGTGCTGTTGATGAACTTCGTGATTCATTGAATATAGTGGAGAAGAATGATCTCCCTACCATCCTTGAGAGAAAACCCGACCTCATGACCTGGCTTAGCGCCGTGGTTACAGATCAAGAAACATGTCTGGATGGGTTTGAGGACCGACCTGAGTTAAGGAGAGCTATGTCGAATGTTCTCTTAAATTCCACCCAACTCACATCCAATGCATTGGCAATTGTAGATGGCATGCCTAAGATCTTTAAGAGATTCTACATCCCAATTGCCACAGTTGGAGGACGGCGGCTACCTGGCAATGATGAAAGAAGATATCCGTGGTGGATGTCTAAGCCCTAAAGGATAACCGGAAAATGTTGGCAAGTAGCAATGCAGTTTAGATAATGAAATAAACTCAATAGTAGTAATGAATTATGTTCCATTGTTAAACTATAAATGTTCGAAAATGGAATTTAGTCGCGAGTATGAATGTGTTTTATGTTTATTTGTGGACATCTGCTATCAGCATTATGTATTTTGACATAAATGTTCAAATTTTTAGCTTATATTGTGATTGTTTTTGTGATTCCTGCAAGTACAAAGATGTGCAGTACTCGATAGTTAACTGAAACTGTTAGTTATGAACATCTTTGTACTAGGAACTGAATAGTTTATTTACTTTGAAACATGTTTGTTAAACTTTGAAACTTATTTCAGTTTCTAAGTAAACATCAGGTGACCAGGAAAAAGGTTCGGTCACTATGATGGATAGGCCACGTATATCTAAGTCAAAGACTCACCTTCCTCATGGAAAACCTTATCTGTTTACCCGTTTATGTTTGTTAAACTTTGAAACTTATTTCAGATTCTCATTCTGGGTTCAATTGTTACTAGAAAGAAAATATAACTGGGATGTAAAATAAATACGACACTCGAATGAAATTACCAAAATAACAGAACAGCTCGAAGTGTGGACTTGATTGTAAGTGTCTGAACCGCCATATGCCTCCATATGTGAATCATGTGATAACTAAATAGGATCGTATACGATGTGAGTCTTGAAATTGTCTTGCTTGCATAGCACATTTCAAGGGAAACAAGTTCATAAATTTAGGTGTTGATTGAGCCTCACTAAACTCATATAAAGAGTCGCCGAATGTGTCATTTGCAAACGAGCATGGTTGCAGAGTAATGGCAAAAGAGAAACCTAACAGTTCCATGTGCTAATAACGAATGCCATCATCTTCATCTCCCATTAGATCATCAAAAGAAGATGAAGGATGATCTTTTGAGGCTAATATGATTATATGAACAAGAGAAAAGATTGAGATCAAGTCTAAACTTCTATGCTGTAAAAAAAGTAAAAACTGTGCTGATTCCTGGCAAGCAATCACACCAGACGAACCCCTCGAAATATAGAAGCTTGATGTAGGAAGACATAGCTCAAAACTCGGTAACCGTTGCACTTGCAGAACAATAGAGCAAACCCATGCTACACTTTCAATTCAAACATGTAATAAAATGGATATATTCTCTCTTCTAAAACAAAAGTAATAGTAACAAATATAATGTTCACCTTAGTCACAATTACATGTCTTGCTAATGCTACAACCACATGTATTAATCTCCCTAAATACATGCTCACTTCTGCAAGAAATTTTTTTTTTTACTAATAACCATTTAAAATTCTAATCACTACAATAATTAATGTTATTTTATTTGATAAAAAGAGCACTTTTATAGTTCTCGCGAGCCACAACAGCTGCCACATCCCTCAAAATAGTAACAAAAGATTACATTTTCCTTTCTATTTCTAGTTAAAACAATAGAAAATCCAAGCTGCTACTTTCCAGCTTCTTCGTTCGTCATAAAGGATTAATCTGCACCGAGAACTTGATCCAAAGAAAACAAAACTGAAGGTAATACATCATGCTTTGATTAATCTGCAGCCATAAATGGATCTGTATCCCCAAGATCAGCAACAACAGGTTCCAAACTCGTTATGTCCTCATCTTCTGTGGAAAAGTGGGTTGGGAACGGAAGCATCGATATATCTGGTTTCTTGTACCATGCATCTTTTATGAAAACAAAATTTCCCTCGTTTCCGGGCACCTACAATCCAAATATAGGTAACACTTTTTTCAGAAAAAAGAAAAACAGAATTCATGCCTGTGGTTCCAAAATGTAATAACTGATCTTTAATTTTATGGTAAAAGAAATAATCAAATAAACAAGCTAGAAAATAGATGATTTACAGCCTGCCAGCATACGGACAACCAGAAGCCGATTTTTTTTTACGAGGTTAACAAGAAGATTTGATAACTAGCAAAGAAAGGGAAGCCAAAAATCATACTTGGCCTCGGACCCACATCAAGTTTCTTGCAGGATCTATCTTGTATACCCACACATTTTTAACTGTTCTCTGCTTCCCACCCATTCGACCAGGCATCTTCTTACCTTTGAACACCTGAATTGCAGAAAAAATTATAAGCAATATCCAAAAAGAAGAAACAGATAAAGTGAAGTGAACCCCATAATTCAGATAATTAGGAGATAGCTGGACATCAACCAGGCCACAACTGACATGATTTCTCTTGTTTTTCTTTAAGAATAACATTAATTTCTTAATCAAATGAATAATCCCATCATGTTTACATAAACACAGAAATGAAGTAAAGGAAGTATGAGCACATACCTTACCAGGAGCATCCCTCTGACCGGTAGAACCAGGAGTACGGTGGGACTTTGATGCTCCATGAGATGCCGGCCCTCCTTTGAACTTATATCTTTTCATCACACCCTGGATACAGTAGCATATAAGAGATATAATAGATGTGAAATATAAGTCAAAACATATCGCAACGAGACAAAACTGCTGACTAGATAAAAAGAGTAATAAATACTCGCAAAAGCAGAGACGAAAATTAGCGAGTATGAGAGTATTACTTGGATGATAAAAAAAAAAAAGATGCATATACCCTAAGCCTTTACTGATCGGAAAAAAAAATTACAAAAATAATAAATTGAGAGTTATTCATTGATAAAATTCTACTCCTGGGTATTTTAGAAGCCACATTTTGCAAACCTTATGAAGAAAAACATCACAGCAGAGTTGTAATAACTTGTAAACTTTTACAAAGAAAGAAATTTCCCATGTGTCTAATGAAGAAAAAATCCACAAAACATTTAAACTTTTCACCTGAAAACCTTTTCCTTTTGTGATTCCAGTGACATCAACGTACTGGCCAGGGACAAAATGACGAACTCCAATCTGAGTGCCAATTGGAAGCAGAGCATCCTCGGTCACAGGAAACTCTCTCAACTTTCTCTTCAGAGGAACACCTTGTGCTCTAAAGTGTCCCACTTCTGGTTTCGTCAAATGTTTTTCTTTTTTGTGCCCACAACCAATCTATACCAACACCATTCAATTAATAACAGACTAAAACAGTACCCGCACAATGCGGCGGGTCGAATAACATTTTAAGATTATCGAATTTTTTGACAGTGATGTTTCTGACAATATTCAACGCTCTAATGTTCGCCGCTGGCTAGTGATAGAAAAGACAAGTTCATATTTATTTACCCAACAAAGCAGGTTGGCTGCAAACTTCACCAAGTTATAAACTTTTTTTATTAAAATCAACTCAACATACTGGAATAGTTACCTTTATAAACTTTCAATATTTGTAGATATGAAACATTAATAACTAGGATTTATTATTATAAGCTTATCTCTACTATAAATGTGAAATCAAGTTTTGAAGTTTTCAACATTTCCTGAAACAAAAACTCCAAATACTTTATTATATAGTAAAGATAGTGGAGAAGCAGAGATTATAAGGTAACATAAATTAAGCTGCAAAAGAAGACACTGACATCATGAACATCTACAATATCAAGTCATTAAGAGTTTATCAAGTCATTTGGTTGAAATAAACATACATTATATGTTAATGAAAAAAATGGGCTAGGCATCGAGTAGAGCTTTACTTATTTCAAGTTTCAACAGGTTTATATACATACATACATATACATATATACATATATATAAGCCTATTAGAGATAGATGTCGCTTCGTAGTTTTGTTACATTCCACGTTTTCTGCACATTGAACAGTACTTCCTCTATCCATCACAATGTATATGACGACGTCGACAACACATTCTAACTTGGTTTGTTTGGCAAAGCAGTGATGTGATATCAAAGGAATTTTTCCGGCACAATGCCTTATGTATGGTAGGCCTATCAAAGGGTTAAATCTTGATCGAAATCTGATCTGATCCAATCTATTTAACTCAATGGGTTAAAAAAATTGTATCCGGTCATCCATTACATTCTCCAATAAACCGGTCGATATATCCACCTATTTGCATCGATCCATGATCCATCCCGATCAATCCATTTAAAAGTCACAGGTCATACCCCAAGGCCAACCTCCTATCTAGAAAATATCAGTTTACTATTTCAGAAATCACTCATGCAGAACATCCACAATGTACTTTATTACTTTGAAAAAGTTTAATTTAACCCACAAATTTAAACACATTGTACGAATAACACTAACAGGGGGCAGAACAGCTATCAAACTTAACAAATCATGTTAGGAGCCACCAAGTCTAACTCGGTTTTAGAAGCAAGCTCAAGATAGCCTACTCAATGGCTGACAAACAGTGACCAAGATTTAAACTTCATGAAACTGAGTTACTAGGTTTCTGTGTACACCGAATTTTCTATTTTATAATGAAATGTTATCTTTTTGGTGTAATATTCACACTTTACTAATAGGAGAAAACAAAAAATACTTTTAGATATGATGAGGATTTTGTTTGTTTGGAGTTTAAACAATATACATATAACTATTACTTAATTACTTAATATTAAGTACTTCTTTCATACATATCTTTCACATCCTTCGTCACATCGTTTTACACACACACGTATACACATACACATACACATACACAGACCCCACCCCTTCTTCCTTTCGCTCGTCACTTAAACAACGAAGACCAAACTGACGAACCACCAAAGAAGTGGTGCCAACGGGTCACTACAGTGAAAAGCTCCGTCAAACAATAACATTTTCCATCTTCGTTACATCAAAAATAGACATATCAAAACATGAATCGTATGCAACATCAATTTCAGGTCTACATTTTCGATGTCATTAGGCCAACGACTAAATACTAACATATCGGTTTAGTAACGAGTGTGTACAACCTAATAACAATAAACACACACACTATTTCCTAACGAATTCCAAAATATATTCAAACAAGCAATTAAAATTTGCAAACAAAAAATAGTAAAGAAAAGAAAAGAGGGAACCTGAAGGGCAGTAATGCCTTCTTTTTCGGGGATTTTAACTTGAGAAACAATGTTTTCATCTAACCAAAGAACAGTAATAGGAACTCTTTTACCCCATTTATCCCATAAGGCAGTCATTCCACATTTCACTGCAATCAAGCCAGTTCTTCTCGAATCAGGCCTCATCACTCGTGTTTTCGCTTCGATAATCCTGCCATCACTATCTTCTGAATCATTAAGCAGTGCCTCTGAACTGAATGTTCGTAAAAACAAATGACTGGTTATGGCTCTTGTTGAAATGGAGCCCTGATGGGTATAATTATTAGGGTTTAGTGATAGATTACGGAGATATGAAATAAGGCCTCTTGATAAGGCTGCCATGATTGATTAATTTGATTTGATTTGATTTTAGTTAGAGAAATGGAGTGGGGATGATAATGGTCATTTGGAAATGGAATGGAATTTTTGCACAGGGTTTTTTTCGGCCGGGAAGACGGTAGGGTTTTTAGATGTTTTAATGGAAAGGAGAGAGATCTATAACCCCCTTTAGGATTAAACTTTCGTTAACTTTGGTCCCTGGTCCCTACCACTAAATTTACTATTGATGAATAAATTTAACTAAATTTGATAGGTCTTTAGGCCACTAGGAGTGACAAGCGGGTTGCATGAAATTATGGATGATACCGCCGGCGGTGAATTTATGAAAAAAATTTATGATCGCCGGGTTTAATTACCGCTAGTGATATCGTTTAGTCTGTGAGATGAGTGAAGAGAGAGGGTGTGTGGGGATATGAGAGAGAGTGTTTGTGATTGGAGAAAAATTTGGGAGGTTTGAAATCTCATGAGCGCCATTGAAAATAGTTCGGAGGGTTGGTTGGGAGGGTTGAAGGGATAAAATGAGTTGGCAAAATCTTATTGGTAGAATTTGGGAGGACCGATAAAATCAACCCTTGCCACTCCTAGTGCCCTTAGACTATAGGGGGGTGTTTGGTAGGATGGAATGGAAAGGAGAGAAAGGGAATGTGAATTATTTCCCTTGTTTGGTTAGACTAGAGAATGAGAATGGGAAAGAAGGAAGGGGAATTGTTTCCATTCTCCCCATTCTCTATAATATGGAGAGAATGGGAGGGA
>JAOXNX010000033.1:10578031-10588275 GCA_028566075.1 Solidago caesia
TCAGTTTTATCATGATCCAATGGTCTAGATCTTGTCTTATTTGTTTTATGTTAAGTTTTGTTTTACAATAACCAACCTCTCTCTATATATATAGAGGTAGATAGTGCTGGTTTTATGTGAAAAAAAATTGGTAAAGGATTATTAATGTTTTGTATTATAATGTTGAATGATCATAAGATGAAAATAAATTGCATTAATGTTTATATGCTGATGAGCATAAGAGGTTGTATAACTTGTCCTAATGTTGATTATATGTTATCTTGCTATTTGTAAACGTAATAAAAGCGTTATAAAATGAAAATACATTGAACGTCTTTTTGAATTTAAAACTCACTTTTTGTTTTTTTACTTTTACTTTATAAACAATGGCATTTATTTCTTTCATATTTTTCGGGTTAATTTATCTGTCGATACCAAACAAGGAAATTTATTAAATTTCTCAACCAATTTTATTTCTCAGGTTCACTTCATTTCACTGAATTTCTCTATCAAACATGCCCAAAGAATATTTACCTTGAAACCTCTTTTGAAGACATGAAGACACTTGACGACTAAACTACCTTGATAGTAGTTAACTATCTGAACATTAACTGACTATCTTAACTAACTATCTGATCATTAACTAAACCACCTTGATGGAAGTTAATGGATTGAATTAAAATTAAAACAAAAAGTTCTTTCAATTAAATAAGCAAACATGACCATCGCTCTAGTAGTCTAGTTTGACTTGTTGACATGGGCCATCGACCAACCTACATATCAAATTATCAATAATTATAATTCAAGTATAAGAGAGACAATTTTCGCAAATTGTTACTTATGCTATTTGAAAGCACTTAGACAAAATATATTTTTTTTGTAACTAAAAAGGAAGTACCAAAAGGAACAATGAGAACAAGAATTATGCATACGGATTCAATCATCTGTCTGGCTATTCAATCATATGTTTGACTCTTGTAAGAAGACAAGTACTTTTGTAAATAAGTGTAGATGTGTAATTATACTTACATATCATTGTTTCAAAATAACAGGGAAAAAAGGTTTTTCAAAAACCATTAAAGCCTAATGTGTATTTATGTCAACATCCTTGAAAGCCTGCCTTCAAGTCGCGACTTGCCTAAAAGGCAATGTGGAAGAGGAATAAATACTAACCTAATATTAATAGGGTGTTGCTAATGACGGCCCTATGGGGCTGTCAATAACGTGCATAAAATAGTTGTACGTTTATCATAAAATTCAGTGGTGAACTTTTAATATGGAAGATACAATTTTTTTTATGAATGCTAATGACAGCCCCTAAGACTGTAGTTAGCGTTTTCCATATTAATAACTGTAGTTAGCGTTTTCCATATTTTTTTGGTAAAGGGAAAAATTACCCTGGTTAGCTTTCCATATTAATATACAAGAAAGCATTTATTCATAACCTAATGTACTTGAGTCATGAAAATGTTGACACACATTTATATCAACATCCTTGAAGCCCCCCAGGTCAGCCTATAAAAGGCAAGGTAGAAGAAGAATAAATACACCTCTTGCATAACCTAATATTAACATTCATTATACAAGAAAGCATTTATTGTAACGCTACCCATAAACGATCCTAAAGCTCACCCTTTGAATAATGAATCGACTACAAATTTTTAAATGTTTGTCTTCTACTTATATTAGAGTGTTAATTTGTATTCCAACAAAGATGTTAAGTTAGATCATTTCTATTTTTGTTAACTCTTTTATTCAATCAATAACGAATAGCATCGAAAATCAACACTTATTCTACTTGACCATATTTACTTGCATTTTGATTGATTGTTGTATGGTTAAAATCCACCCTAACCACATGGTTATACAAGTGAAATAATGGGGCTGGACACCTGGTCTAATTGCACGCTGAACCCATTTCCAAACTCTCAAAACAAAGGTCCATGATCGACATCACATGTGATGTAATGTAACCGATCGTTTGATACACAACAAAGTTGTTACAAACAACGTATATATAGAAACAAAATACAACATACAAGAAAGTAAGAAACTACCCATTTGTCCCCCCTTACACATTCCTTACACCTTTTTAAAGCTCCTCATCATACGAACCACTACCTAGAATCACCTTCTCCTTAAAATCCTTCGCTTTCTGCCTCTGCGGTTCAGCTACCTCTTCATACTTATTCCCCATCACATTCTTCGCCTTCTCGAACCCTTGTTTCGCTTTCTCTTTAGCCCACTCCAATGTATCCTCTCCTCCCTCTTTCGCCTTCTCGGCTGCCTGTCTCGCCTTCTCTGTCACATACCCTGCGTCCTCTTTCGCACCTTGCGCTTTTTCGTAAGTCGCATCCTTAACATATCCTGCACCGTCTTTCGCTTTGTCTTTAACATATCCTGCCCCATCTTTCGCGCCTTGCGTTTTTTCATAAGTCGCATCCTTAACATACCCTGAACCGTCTTTCGCTTTGTCTTTCACATATCCTACCCCATCTTTTGCGACTTCCGCAGTCTTGTAAGCAGAGTCCTCAACATATCCCGCACTGTCCTTCGTGGCCTCGTACGCTGCATCCATCACATACTCTGCACCGTCTTTTGCCTTTTGCGCCTTATCATAAGCCGCGTCCTTGATGTATTTAGCACCGTCTTTTGCCTTCTCGGAAGCCTCGTCCTTCGCTTTGCTCGCACCATCTTTTACACTATGCGCTCTCTCTAAAGTCGCATCTTTCACATTACCCGCAGCATCTTTCGTCTTTTGGGCCGCTTCATACGTACCCTGCTCCGCCTTTCGCACACTTTCGTATGACGTATCTTTTGCAGATTCTGCTGCCTCGGATGCTTTGTCTTTCAACTCCCCGGCTTTCTGACCCGCATTTTGTTTCATTTGCCCCGCTTTGTCTGCAACATATTCTCCTGTTCCTGTTTATATAACATCTCCCACGTTACTTCAAAACCATTGCTAATTATATGTTGTCTAGTGTGCAGTACGTGACACCGGAGGGTCAATAAATCCAAGATTTTGTGCCATTTTTATTTTAAAATATAGAAACAATTTACAAATATTCATATAATCAGCAACATTTCTATATATATATATATATATATATATATATATATATATGCTAACCATCGATGAAAAAACTCTGCATGGGGTGTCGACGGATACCAATGCGGTAGATGGGATCAAAGGTTCCGATCGATTATCGTTTTTTTAAAACGTGTAACACATAAATTCCACTAATTCTGTTTCATAATCTTCACCTTGATGTGCAAAACAAAAACATATCTTTAGCCACAATTTTTTGATTATCTATCATTTTTATAAACGTTAAAAAAAACCGACACTTGACGTGCAACTAAAATGTTGCCAATTGACCGACCCCGCCTCAATGTGCAAATAAAATAGTCGTTAATTCGTGTACAATATTCTTATAACGCGTCCACAATAAATTTGGTTCTACAAAACGTTTTCGAACGGCAGAAAAACCCTTAACATCGTGTGTTCAAGGACAGATGCGGTGCACTGGCGGAACTATTAAGGGGGGGTCCTTCCAAACTTCCAAACTTTGAGTTGGTAGTGTAAAATTTATTACCGGTCACTAAAAAAATATTTTTTTACATTACCAAACTCCAAAAGGAAGTGTTCTAGTTTCTCGGTGGGGACTGATGTCAGTTGATTTAAGACCAACCGGTCCGCAACAAGATTCGGTTATACTAAGTACGTTTTTAAACACAAACCACAACCAAAACATCATAAAAACTGTATGCCACTAGTAGGCCTAATATACGAAAAACGAACTAACCAGTAATCTTGTCTTTTGTGGACTTAGCGGACTCAACAGTTGCATCAGTGGCCTGACGACCAGCATCTTTGGCTTCTTCGGTCCGAAGTCCTAAACCTTCTGTTATTTTTTCTTTGGCCCAACCAGTCCAAGAATCTGCAGATTCTTTTGCATCCTTACTGGCCTCATAGGCCTCGCTTCTTGCGTTTTTTGCTTTTGTTTTCGCATCTTCGTACTTGATGTTTTCGTCATTCAGGGTAGCATGAATGACCGAGAACACCAACATCATAACCACCATGGTTACAACTGTAGTTTTACTAAATCTAAAACCCATGATCAATCGCTAGATAATGTTGCGAGAAGTATAAAAAGTGAGTTAATTTTTTTGTTTTTGTTTTTTGGTTTCAAAAATGTGCAAGTTATGATATGTTGACAGTTATATCTATATCTATATGGATTGTATTTAAAAGTGTGATAGGATGAATATATATATATACATATTGGATAGGATGTGAAGCATAAATAAAGATACTTAGAAAAATGAGAAGATGGCGGTGGAAGATACACATGTCAATTAATGGCGTTTGTTAGTTGACACGTTTCAAGAAATGAAGTGCCACGATTGCTCCTCATTGGACCATCGATATCTTTTTCTTTTCGAACGGCAGACCATCGACTCTAACGATGGGATTTGGTTGACTTGATACGCACGACAACCTAGTCTTATGATTCTAAATCCTAATCCAAATTTTACTTATATCTTGGTGGTTCAAGGATTCTGGAGATTTCCCACTTAAGTTCAGGCATTGACATTTAAATTAATTTGTATATTGACGTTGAATTATTGATTTTAAAAAAAACTAACAAATAACAACTAATATTTACCGTTAAAAAAAATTCAAATTTTAATACACTCTTAAGCTTAAAAAGTTAATCTAAATACACCATTATAAATCATTACTTAGATTAACCGAATAAGTGAATAACCACCAATCCATTTGTTATTTGGGCTATTTGGACTGGGCTATTTGAATACGAATCAGGTTTTGGGTAAGACTGTATAAAAAAATTGGTTTAATGGTTTCATTCTGGCTTTGTGTGTTTTTAATTAGACCCAAACCGAAACCCAAATAATAAGTATTTATTATTTTAAAAGTTTTCAATAACTCATTCCAAATAACCTAAATACAACTCTAGTTATTCAGGTAATCCAAGTCCCGACCAAATAACCAGAATCCATATTCGGATGGTTTTGATTGGGTGACTCTAAATTCGGATTGGGTATTGGGTAGATTAGTAATTGATAGAAAAAAAAACCTAATAATCCAAATCAAATAACTCGTTAACCCAAAATCCAACTGAATGAACACCCTTACTTGTATTGGTGGGTTGTATTTAGGGGTGTTTTTCGGTTTGAGTTCGAGTTCCGTGGATTACTTTATTAGGATTTTTCGAGTTGAGAATTTTTTCTCAACAAACGAAAAACCAAACCATACCAATTAAATAAGAAAAAAATCAAACCAAAAACCAAATTTGAATTCGGTTCGATTTTGGTTCATACCAAAAGACCCAAATATTATAAAAATATTATAAGGTGAATTTATATACCAAAACAACATCAAATGGAAATGACATGTACATATACTCCTTAACTTTAATAAGTTTATTTCATCCAATTTTTAATAAAGGTTTCAACACAAAATGCCTCCTTTCATTTATTCCTTTCCGCTAGTTTAAAAACCGGTTCCAAACAAGGGTACGAGCCAAGGGAATAGTAATATACAAGTTCCAAAAATACTAGTAAATCTACGTACAAAACACATAATCAAGTTGCATGAAATCTAAAATTCGGATAAAATAAACATTTTCATCCTGATTATACATCATAAACAAGTTCAAGGGTTATTGATTTGAGTCTAAATTTTTATTTTAGTTGCTTTTAATTGGACCTATCAAAATTACATATATATGTAATTCGGATTGACTCAAAATTTTATCTTTATTAAACCAAAATTTAACCACATATCAATTTATTAAGTTGAATTTGGATTCAACCTAAACCAAACATCAATTTTATAATTTAGTTGACTAGGTGTTTAGAAAAATTTTGATTTTTTTATTTTTCAATGTTAACGGCTATATTTAAAATAAAATAAAAATTTTGTTTTTTTTAGATTGTCATTGGTCGGACAATAAATAATAAACAAAAAACAAATAAATGCACCTCGACAGTCTGCGAAGGAACCCCGAATCGCCGAGGCCACCCTGACGCCGAATGGCACCAGGACAGGGCTCAGTTCAACTCTGAATTGCCACGTCGGTGACACCAACTCCCCTCCATACCGTTTGCATTAATGATTTGAATAGATTGGGACGCACCCACCGAAAAACCAAATCAATCTTTGACATCAAAAACAACCAAAAGGCTTTTGGCTTAATAGTATTTGAGATGTCTAACATTTAAAGAGTTGGCTATTCAAGTCTCACTGGTAATATAGTATCGTATCACTATTGAACCAGTTCCATAGAATACGGTATTCTGAACACCGTATTCAGTAAGCATTCTAAAATTTTGTACCATTGCACACCCAAAAGCAACCACCGAAAACCAATCAAAATCAAATCAGCCTGATCAAGAACAAACAAAAGGCCTTTGGCGTAGCAGTATTTGAGATGTTCAACATTTAAGATGTTGTATGTTCAATTCTGACGGGAAACAAACATGTGAATAATTGTGTTGTGTGCTAGTTTGACCACAGGAACAATGATTCAACTTACAATACTACTCCAAATGAAATTCTACAAACCAGCAGTAAATCATTCTTTTTCACTAGTTGAATCAAACAATGACCCAAAGCTGTGTACTAGGCTTCATTCAGTGTCATCTCACTCGCTCTATGCAGTCACGACTTAAAACACTACCTCCAGAAGTTTTCTTAACATGCCACAAAAATCACCGAGTGCATTTGGATATAATTAGATGAACCATAAAACAAAGCCAATTTGATTTTAACTAACATATGCGCATATGAGGTTGGATCTACAACAATTCTCCCTCTTGCCAATTTTAACAAGTGTTGAGATCTTAGAATGTAACATATAGATTTGACTTTTTCCAACTTCAGGTTAATGTGAAGCAAAACTTGCAGAACATATACAATGACTAACCAGCTATTGTTTCTTTCGGTGTAATCACGACAGTCATTAACCTAACAAGAAACCAACTGCCATTAGAGGAAAATTTTCAAATTAATTCAGGAACAAATAGCACTATTAATGTACTGTGCCATAAAATGCATCCATCAGAATTGACAGCGCTTTCAGAATTCATAATGCTTCATGCGTCTGTCATCTCTAACATTCTGTCCAACACAACACAATCTATTTAGAAGTCATATCTTTTTGCTAACGAATCATAATATTTTATTTCAATTACTGCAACTATAAAATATATGGCTAATTGTATCAAAAAAGTAACCAGCTTTGGTACAACTTCTGTTGTACTAATATTGGTAAACTTTTGACCATGTTGACTTCTTTCTGACTATCGGTTATCTTACTGTAACTACTAACACAGGAGGGTTTTGCAAGCCACCGCACGTTACAAAAGATGGAAGCAATAATGCTAGTTGTGTTCTAGCAAATGATAGATAAAATCCCAAATGGGGAAAAATTGTCATAATCCCTTTTTTCTTCAAACAAAACAAATGATGGCTTTTATTGTGGCCTTGACTGGATACTAAGGGAAGCAAGCAACAAACCTTGCTTTCCATTTTTGAATGTGAAATTCAAGAGTTATTTGAAATATAAAAATGGGCAATCCAAAAACAAAAACCAAGTTATAGAATGGTATAAAATATTCAACTATAAAGTGAAATCTAAAGCCATTATTTGACCCGGTTTCCATGTGCCCAAAGTTTTACATATGAGTTGCCTGCTTGGTTAAATCGTTCCCCATCAATTACCTTAAATCAAAAATCATTTTAACCGATGCTTTTTCTAGCCTAAAAAAGTTTGTTACCCAAAACAGAAACCAGGCCAAAGCTAGCTAGACAAAATATATAGCATTGCAAACAGAAAAACTATTCTAATAAAGAAATGCATAAAGAAAACGTACTTGCACGTCTTTTTGTTGTGACCCAAACCCTTGCATTTACTACACTGCATTTGTCTTCTAATAAGCTCCAACGACCCAGCCTGCTTCAACTTTGCCTGCCTACCTGGTTTTCCTGGGGCGCGTTTAACAGGAGGAGGTGTAATAATTACAGATAATTCCTCACCATCTAATGGACCCTCAACATCAGGTATCGGGTAAATCGAATCTGCATATGTTTTTCGGTAGCTCTCAGCCATGAAATATCTAGAGCAATAGTCATATACACTTCTACCAATGCACTCAAAAACAGAAATGGCATGACAGCATGGCAGTCCAGCCAGCTGCCACCCTCTGCAGCTACAATCCCATTGACTAATGTCAACCTTCTCCACAGATTCACCATGAACCTCAAACACACTAGTATGTGATGGCATCACTTGAAATGATTGAGCTTTTGAAGCCTCATTCTTAAGCTTTTCTTCCATAGATGGTGTCAGTGTTGTAGTCCATCTGTTAGAATCAACCCTCCGTGTATAAATCAACTCCATTAATTTCCCTCGTAAGACATCGATCATGTGAGTGATTGGTAACTCAACTGCTTCCTCTACCCAATTATAAAACAACTGTCCAAAATTAGATGTCATATGATTATATCTCATCCCATCAAAGAACACATTCGCCCAGTGTTGTGGCTCGCTATCAAGTATCCAATCATATGCTTCGGGTGAAATAGCTTTTATATCTAGAGTACATCGCTCAAAAGCTTCAACCTTTGGTGCATATGCAGCAGAATAGAGGTCTTGGACCATGAGGCGCCTGGCTTCATGTGAGAACCGCCCCTTCAAATCATTATTAAGTTTCTCAGCAACATATCTTAAACAATAAGCATGAAAGCACTCTCCACCGAAAACCTTGACTATGGCATCTTTTACACCTTTGTTGAAATTAGCAACGATTGTAATCGGTTGAGATATTGGGGCGGCGATTTTCAATTGGGATAAGAACCAATGCCAATTATCATCATCGGTTTCATCATCAACAACAGCAAAAGCCAATGGAAATACGCCATCATCCCCATCTGCAGCAGTGGCTAATAATAAAGTCCCTTGGTACTTTGAATCTAGAGGAATATCATCTAAAAATATCAAAGGCCGACATCCATTTAGAAAACCAGAAATAGAGGCATGAAACGAGACAAAGAAACGATGGAAGCTTGAATCCTCTTTTGTAGCAACTGTAGCTAAACTACCAGGATTCGTTTCCATTATTTTGTTACAGAATAAAGGGAGCAGGGAGTAAGATTCTTTGTATGAGCCTTGAAGTTGCTCTTTAGCAATTCCTTTTGCACGCCATGCTTGTGAATAATTTAGTTGAACACCATATTCTCGCTTTATGTCAGCAACAATATCCTTCGGTCTGTAGTTTGAAGAATTCTTTAACTTTTCTCTTATAATATTTCCTACCCATCCTTTTGTAGCACGATAACCAGCCTTTGCAGCAATTCCATTACATGTATGCTCAGGGATCATTTTTTTGATGCGGATTAAGTGGGTAGTGGGTAATCTGGAAACATATATACGCCACGGGCACCCTTCTGCTTTGCATTTGACACTAACACGGTGATCATCGCTTTTTTTATACTTGTAACGGAAAGCATGGGCAATTGAAAATTTATGGAGAGCTTCACGAAACTCAGCAAAACTAGAAAATCTTTGCTCAACACCAGTGATTGCATTCTGCCACTGTGTTGCAGCTTTATTATGTACTTTTTCCCAATTTGAATCATGTATAAACGACAATGGTGAGACCGGCTTATCTATAACCAGGGCGTTAGTTTCGTCTGCATCCAGGTGGTTATCTATTTGGCTTGTTTCAATTGGGCTAGATACATGAACAATTGCATCAGAGACTGTTGTCATGCTCGACCTGCAATTAGAGTGCCATGAGATTATAAGAAGCAATCACAATCCGGGCTGTTTGGATAAATTGGAGGTGTAATTTAAAACTGATTGTGTGATATGTAATCATCTGACTTTTGAAGTTAATCCCTATTTAACCATTGTGTAATTTAAAACTGATTGGAAACCATCAAAGTTTTGAAGTTAATCCCTATTTAACCATTGTAACCCGGATACCTACAAAAGTGGTAAAATCTTGTTGACCTAGATAAGACGTGACATGATTTAGCTTGTAAGTTTGTGAGAATGATACAAATATTCTCTATAACCTCAATTGCATTATAGTGTACAATCCAAACCTAAGTTATTAGAGAACCCAACTTGTGTCATATCATCCTCCAAAGCTTAACTATGTCGGTTCTATCTAGGTAAACAAGATTTTATCATCTTCTCTAGTATACGAGTTACATTGGTTAGAAGGGACAA
>JAOXNX010000033.1:10588913-10603356 GCA_028566075.1 Solidago caesia
CCCCCCCCCCCCCCCCCCCCCCCCCCCCCCCCCCTGCTTTATATGGTAGTATAATTTGCTTGAAATATGATAACTTGTTTTCAATTCAGCTACTATAAATTTCTATTAGACTATTCATTATTAAACTTTTATGTAAAAAATCATCCAAATTGACCACAGTTATTTCTAACGCAATTACAACTATGAGAAATGTAGAAAGAAAAATGTCTCCCTTGAATGACATGTTTTAATGTTCTATAGCAGATTTTCAGTTGGTATGAAACTAATTATCCTAATTATCCAAAACTAAGTATTTGACCCATATATATAATCACATAAACAAAAATCACTTTATCTAAACACTAAAGACTCGGATAATCAATTTCATATTGCAAATCCAGACACCCATTTAACACAACATATGAACTTGAGAATTTCAAATATTAAAAATAAATAAATAAAAGGCGCACTCACACACACAAGTTGTGAAGTCAAATTGCAGAAAGAAATAAAGAACGAAACCAGTTAGCAAAAGGGCAGTTGAATTACCTACTAGCAGGGGCATTTGAGACATTTATGAGTCCCTGACGACCGTCTTGTGGCACGACAAAGACATCGACTTGATCGGAATCGGAAAAGAAGTTAATCATGCGCCTAAGGTCTTTGTCTTTTGATATCATGATAAGTGTCTTTCGGTTTCCAGGGAGAAAGTACTTGATCAGCATGTTATCAACACTATATCCAAACGTGTCTGCCAAGTCTTGTTTAAAATCAATAACTTTCGTGTCAGTATCAAGATCAACAGCATATGCCTCTCCACCATTATACGACATGGAACCATCATTTTCAGATTGAAACTCCCCACCTGACTGGCATATAGCTATGATTTTCTTTGCAGACATATCAAAATGCAGCTCAATTTAAACAAACTAAATCTACCAAACTACAACCCGTCTACAAAAAAGAGTTCTTGACCTGCATAACCAACCAGAAAGAAGTTTCAGCTTGCACTGCAAGAAATTGATTTATATTCAATCATCTCAACATTTTTAAAAACTTATGTAAAGTTGCTTAGCAGAACTCAGAAACACGGTTAGTAGATTAGACCATGGAAATGTTCATAATTTCCGACTCGCGACTCCCTAAATAACTTAGAACATACATGCCAATCTGCTGAACGAAACACTCCTATCCGGTTTTTTGGGGTACTATGATATTTGAACTATAACGAGACTAGAAAGTAAAACTAACAGGGATTTTTCAACTATAACCATGTAGTCACATAAGCAAAAATAAGTTTGTTCTATGCAAGAATCCATATTATAGCAAATTCTACTCCCTCTGACCCAGAATAATGTCGGCACACAACAATACATGGCTTATTGCTTAAGAAACATGAAAACATTACAGCTAACTTTTTACTAAAATGAAAGTTTTACCCTTTACCATTTATTAATTGCTTCTTTGAGTTTTGTAATACAGTACTAATTTCGGCTAGGAGTAATACAGGAAAGTTGATCAATTATGCCAAATGATTTTTAGTAGCAGACTATTATTTTCGGACTGGGCAGACAGTTAACTTGGAAGCATTCCTTATAGTTGCTAGTTGCTACTATATATAGGATAAGACAAGATGCCGGGTTTGTACAAAAGTACCATTTAATCAATATAACCGTTAAAAACCGACTGTAAATCAATCCCTGCACAATGAACACTAGTATGCTAGACATCAAAGTATGTATTTAAATTTATTTTACAATCAAAATTTGTTGTCAGATAAATAATGCAATTACCGGACAAAATAACTCGAAAAATCGGCTCTCCATTTTCCATGGTCTATAATATAACACTAGCAGTTTAGTTTTAGTGTCGTCCCAGACATCATCAATGTTAGCATAAAACACTAAATAAATTTTCAATTTTTTTTAACAAGACAAAACTTGAACATTCACAACTTTAGGGCAACTTTATAAATAAAATAAAAAATAATTATGATATACAATAAACACAATATGGATATTACGGAATAGATATACAATAAATAATAATTAATAATAGTTTGTATAAAAATAGAGAGTGAAATTAGATGGATTATTATTTAATTTACCTGGATTGGATTGAATTGGCTTGGCTTCTTGGAGAATTGTTTTAAAGGGGAATGGAATTTGTTTGTTATAAATAATAAATTGATGACAGTAATTAAATAGTAATGTAGTAAATAGATTCATTTAAGAATAAGAAGAACTGAAGAAGGAAGACATGAAACATGTTTCAGAAAAAAAACTTCTAATGTTTCCCAACCCTTTTTCCATCCCCACCACCTACTTTTTTTTTTTCTTTTTCTACTATTTACACCCACATTATTATACTGTAACATTACGTAATTTTTAGGTATTATATCTCTTACATATCGGAGACTTAATATATACATTTAATAAATTTCAAGGGGCAAAATAGAAACTTTTTTCTTAACAAATTTTCATTACGGATTATTTCTTACATTATTATTTCTCTCTTTCTTTCTTATTAACCTGAACGAGGATCCTCTCAATAACTTAATAGTTGTAATTTTATGAGAAAATCAAAACTAATAAAATAATAAACTTGATATGCGGTAAAGACGCCACATATTTTTTATACTTACAAAAATCACAATTTCATAAGTCAAGTTATTTTACTGCTTAAAGAGGATCCTCGTCCTATTTAACCCACCTAGAGGCGGGGGAATGGGGTGACTAAAAGCCCAATAGATCCCATTTTTATATCGCTTCACATAGCTCACGACCCGACACGAAGAAATCTCTTAGATGGGCAGATGCAAATCTGGATCAATCTATGGAGCAATTCCATTCCAGTCGTAGTCTCAATCCCATATTCAATGAAAGTCTGCGCCGTGTCTGACGCTTTCAATCTTTCTATCCAGAGTGAGTCAGGCGGCTAACCTTTAATCCTGATAAAAGAAAGAGTTTCCCCACCCTCGAAGTATCCATAAATGGAATCGGTTTGAGTGAATTACTTACCGCATCAAAGCCAATAGGGAAAGTCAGGTCAAAAGAGAGTCTTTTTCTGATTAGTGCATCTCGCACTTCCAATTCATTCTGAGTTAGAAAAATTTCCTTCCCTCCCTTTTACCTTTTCTAACGACCCTAGAAACGTTTTACAAAAACATCAAAGCCAATTCATTCTGAGTTAGTAATCCATTTAAATTCTGCTATATAACTTATTATATCTATTTATCCAGACTAAATTCTACAAAAACAACTTTAATCTTATCTTCATTAGAAAAGTAAAGTAATATTATGATCTGTGTTATGATCTGTATCTTGTGCTATGTACTATGTTTGTTGTGCACCTCGTGTTTCCGCTTTAGCGGGGTGTTACACCGCCCCTCACAGGCCTACGCCATTCACTTGTAAATAAATCCCCATTCCTTCGAGTAGAAATAGTAGCAGAAGGACAACTATCCAATCGATATAAGTTGGGACGTCTCGAAACGTTTCATTCAAACAGTTTTGGTTCACAAAGCAAGCTGTATTCTTGATTTGCTTTTACATTTTACAGCTTGCAAGCACATCACCCCTAACAATAAGTTATTTCACATGAATTTGCCAACTTTAATGTCTATTTTGCATTATTGAAGTACCTAGAGGTGTACAAAACCGGCTTTTGACCCAAACCGGTTTCGGTTTGAAAACCGAACCAGCTTTTGGTCAACTTGGTCAAAACCGGTGCGGGTTCAAATCGGTTACCGGTCCCAAAAAATCCAAACCTATTCCAACTGGTTATGGCCAGTTTGAAAGCAGTTCGGTTTGAAAAAACCGGTCAAATTGGTTTTGACTGGTTTGGGCTTTTTTTTTTTTGGATCATTGTTTGATATGATATATATACATCGTATTAGGATATGATATATAGTATTAGGATAGGGGTTCTAGTTCAAATAAAACAAGTATTAAAGTAAAACAAATAAAGCAATTTTATTCTCTTAACTGAAAATCATTGTACATCATGAAAATCTTCGTGCATCAGTGTATATACTTGTGATCTATGAATCTTCATGCATCAATTTTATCATGATCCAATGATCAAGATCTTATCTTATTTATTTTATTTTAATACTTGTTTTACAATAACTAATCCCTTATGATAGGATATAATAATATATGATATTAGAATGGGATATATAGTAATATGGTATTAGAATAGGATATATAGTATTAGAATAAGATATATGATATTAGGATATATATTGGATATACTAGATTTATATATATTAAAGAAAACCGGTTTCGGACCGGTTTTCCAGTTTCTAAAAAGCTGGTTACAAACCGGTTCTAGTGGTAAGAATCCCAAACCGTCCCAAAGTGCTGGTTTTTCTAATAACCGAACCGGTTTTGGTAAAAAAAAAACCGGTTTTGACCAGTTTTGGTTTTCGGCTTCGTTTTTTTTTGTACACGACTAGAAGTACCACACAAACTTGGACATAAAAAGGATGCATATATCTGTATCGGAACAGACAGTAGCGACACAAAAATTATAATCACAGTATGTTCCAATACAGTTTGAGTACAAAGAATTGTTTCTGAGTTCTGCAGTCATAAAACAATGGATAAAAGTGTTACCAGAAAAATTCAGTACAACAACACAACCTCAAGTCTTTGGCCCTTGGGCCATGAATACAACCTTATCTTCAAAAATGTCTCTTTCTATGCAGACCACTTCTACTTGCACCACCCAAGGAATACATATAAGAAACTTGGGCAGCAAGTGCCTGTTCCGTTTATTTGACTTCAGTTCGAGGGAATGGCATCTCTAGCAAAAAGTTGCAATACAAAGTTTAATACCTCCCAACTGCCATTATTAACACAACCAATTAGCAATAGGGGCGGAACCAGAATTCTTGACGAGTGGGTTCATTATCAAAATTATCAAGACTTATAAATAAAATCAGGGGGTTCAAATACAAATTTACATGAAATTTATTGCAAGTTACATTAAAATTAAGGAGAATTTTTCTTCACGGGTTTAACTGCACTCTCTCGGGTGTATCTAGCTCTGCCCATAATAACCACATAAAGCATTTGCTGGTTGCTACAAGTATAGTTCACTGGTGACCTGGACGTCTTTATCATAAACTGCTCCGTATTTGATGAAACAGCAGCCTCAACGTTTGGAATCGTGGATTAAATTGTACCTAGGATTTATGGTTCAATCATACCACATAGGGTTTTAACATGCTACATCCCAGAATTAACAACACAATCTTCATGGTAAAGCAGGGGACAAAAAAGTAGCTTGAAGAAATATTTCCATTGCGAGGTATTAATAGACTCGCATGATTTACCAAACTCTTTAACTCATGGTTTGTTTTGAGATTGATAAAATGAGTATGAATCGTGGGCAAGTGTCTGCAGCATAAAACAATTTTGAACATGTTAGAT
Source organism: Solidago caesia (assembly GCA_028566075.1). Lineage (NCBI taxonomy): Eukaryota > Viridiplantae > Streptophyta > Magnoliopsida > Asterales > Asteraceae > Solidago > Solidago caesia. The sequence continues at coordinate 10,594,331 of JAOXNX010000033.1, forward strand.
AAGTATCCGTATGCAGTGGCACTTTTCTTATGAGTGGTAACATATACAACATAAGACAATTTAGTATACAAATACTAAGAGGAAAGTAATATGATCAAATACCTGTTCCTGTGAGCGGAAATACATGAAAGGTGTATAGTTAAGGAAATTTGACACTCTGGAGGTATAAATATCAGCATACCTGTGGTTTGAAGAATCAACAAGCAAATATTATCAGTTTATCACAACAAATGAACAATCACAAATCCAACGGGTATTTGATCAACACATTGACAGTAAGCTGTGGAAATAAATATGAAATAGGATATATATATATATATATATATTTTACTTCTCTATTTGTCGCATAAGATGACTCTTGTCCCACAATCCTGCACGTGACAGATATCCCCACCTAACAATAAAAGATCCTCAGTCAAGTTTTAGAGCTCGAATAACCATAAAATATTATGACATTTTAATGGAGAAAACACAAAAAACCGTAACCTGTATCTCCTAATGAAATTATGTTGATAGTTCATATGACATTTTAATGGCTAACCTTTTACTGAAATGTTCACCATCCTCTTCCAACATTGGTGCAATTTTTTCATCCAGCCGTTGCATCACAATAAGTAGGTTTTGCACACTCTCTGTGAGCTCTTTATCATCCATATGAGTAGCAGCAAGGGTCTAAAATAAATAGCAAATAATATGTAGCACAAGAAAAAAATGACAATAATCTGATATAAAATAAGTCTAACCATTGTATTCGCAAGCCCACTTGTAAATCTAGTAAACAAAAACGATACTCAAGGTTGCAAAAACTGCTACCCGGAGTCGGATCTGCCGGGGGACCTTGGAAAAAGTACCCGGACTAATCGGGAGTACTTGGATCTGGATTTTTTATATAAAAATAATAAATTCTGAAATTATATGTACAGAAATAGACTAGAAACATAAACATAATTGTTCATAGGACCCTAGAAGTATGTTTAGAAACATTAACACGATAGTTTAGGTTTCAAACCCATTTTTTGACCGAGTTAACACCGAGTTTCGATCAAGTTGACCAAGTTTTGGCCGAATTTTGACCAAATTGTGGACCATGTGGCGATTACTCGGACATTAATCAACTCGTCTCGGTCTCTGACCTTGTAGTGAGCACTCGGCCTTGGAATCAGAGTTTTACATCACTGACGATACTCTTAATGTTGATAAGAAGAAAAATATGAATATTTAGTGAGGTAATTACTTGAGCAGGACGACCCGTGTTTCTCCTCTGTAGAGCAAGACGGAGTTGATTAAAGAGATCTCCAACAACTTCCTTCTGATTTAACAGTTCTACAAGCTTAGCCCGGTGCTCTCGACTGTGAATTAGAGCATTATACTGCGCCAACATAACAAATTAACAATTACTGTCTTAATAAGAAAACAAAGCATCTAGATAGAAGCAGATATCGCATATATCAGTGTAGGCCATCTTTTATCTAAATAAATGAAGCTACATTAATCAACCATATCACATAGTTGACCCTGGACAGTGAATTTCATTTATGACTGCAAATCGGATAATCTTTTTCCCTTCAACCACTAACTGCTTGTTATTTATGAAGGTTAACATATTTCATGCCATTAAGTTTATATAGCTCACCTCTTCTTCCAATTCTCGACAAATCAATGCTGTCCGCCAGCGTAGATGTACTTTAGATACGCTTACATCTGTATATATATGATCGCCGACATACAGTATTTCATCTCCATGTATACCTAAAAAATTTTCAACCATTTGAGCACTTCCTCCGGAATATAAGCCCCCTGAAAACAGCAAATAAGTGAAGTGGTGAGAACTCTTCAAGATTAATAAACTAGACATGATACCATTTTGAATTTCTCACGGTCATAACTTAAAAGTACTCAAAAACAATATATAGAAATGGCAATTAACCATCATGTGCTTGACATGATTGCTTTAAACAAATTAAACTAACGGTGGTAAGACGAGGATTCAGTGGAACGATCGGAAGAAAAATTATAATAAGTTGGATTCAAGGTACAGGTTTTGTAACGGTACAGCGATGATTTTAAAATTTACTCAAAAGCCAATGCCAAAGAGAACAAGATTAATTCACCTGGACGAGCTTTGAAACATGGCCGCATCAGGCCGTCACTTGTCACCACTTCATATAAAGGGTGTGACATTTGAAAGAATTCTGGCTTCCTAGCTGAGACAATAACCTACATTAAACAAATAGGTCTCTCAAACTTAAGCACACTGTAGCAGTTTTTTTGTTTTATTTTTGGGGTGCGATAATATGTAGCATGTATAACTTAGTAACCGTCTCTACTACACAATCCAATCAGAATGAAAGCTCCAAAGGAAGTTCAAAGCTTCAACCATATGTTTCAACCAAAAAAATATATAAAAAAGGGTAAATCGGAAGGAACCCCTTAATCCCTTGTACCGCATTGGTACCTACACAACCACCATGCAAGGTTTTAGTGTACCGAGGTAAATGCACCTGAGTGGATACCACCACATGGAGTTGATTAAATCCGGTCTGAGACGAGGATAGACCCGCACCATTTTTTTGTTAGGCTCCCCCCACAATGGGGCCCCACATAAGCGGTGGCAGGTGGCCACTTGATCTATGACCAAATGGTTGGAAAAAAAAATATGTTACAAACAGAATGGCATTGTAGAATTTCGATTGAGAAATACAGATTCATATCAGGTTTCAGTTGATACTTCTGGAATTAGATTGGAATTAAATGCTTTCTGAACATTCTTCGGTAATATATAGAAAAAAAATGGTAATGTAAAAAAAGTAGTCAGAATATGGGTTGAAAGAATAATGACTAACCATCTCAAACAGATCTCGCCAGTTCATATCATTTGGGAGAAATCTATTAAAAGAATGTCGCATCATCTTGTCTGTATAGATGTAATCCGAGTTGGTGATCAGCAATAACTTTTTACCCGCCTGGTGAGGTGAAAACATAAAACAGCTTAGAATATTTTACTTTTTGTAAGTTTATAAAAAGTATTTTACCATAGAAAAGGGGGATTATCAGAAAATACCTCCTTTTGGTCCAGAAGTGCTAAAGGTAACTCTGGGTCAGGCTCTACAAACAGTTCTGGCTTGGACATAATCTCACTCTGTATAATTATCCATGAAGAAATTAATTTCTTTGAGCCTCATTATTCAAGACCTAAAACAATAATACATTTACCTTTAGTTGACCTTCTACGTGAGCCCTAAAGAGGGCCTTACCAACTGCCTTGTAAAGTCCTTTGTAATCAAGTGCACCAAGATCAGTTGGAATAATCCCTTCATCCAATCTATCAACCATCTGAAATACAACAACAGTTTATTACCCAAAAGCAAGGGAATAATGGAAATTTAGGCAAAAGTGAATATCAACGAAACAGAATACCTGCATATATGCCACTGCTTCTGAAACAGAAAACAGTGTATTGAGAAACTCCCATCTACTTTCATTCCGCAGATCCACCAGTTCCCTCCCATACATCTCACTTTCATGCAGAGAAATTTAACAATTTTTTATCCAACTTCTGCTAACAATAAGCTATCAACTAAAATAAATGTGATGAAAGATATAAATAAGATCCCAGATGAACAATAACTTTGTGATAGTCGAATCAACTTATAAATGAAAGACGCATATGTGACTCCATTTTTCACTTGATACTAGACTTCAGACAGATAAATATGTCAACTGTAGAATATGTTACTTCTACCTAGATTTTATTTTATGCTCGTAATAAGCTAGATAATACCGTTATGGGTCACACCTGACAGTTTGGGTAGATAGCAGTTTTGTTCCATGCATAGCCCTCTTTACATACCCAAATCGGTCGGCCTTAACCAAGTTGCCTTTCTCTTTATCTATGACAAGTCCTCTGATAACCTATTAGAACAATATTCCAATTGAACTTAGAAAGAAAAAAAAATGTAATTACTTAGCATGAAAATCATAGTAAGCACGGAGATCCAGAATTACCAAGTCAGGGTCAAAAGCAAGTCCATCAACAGGAAAACCAACTGTTTTTAGATTTTCCATACAATAGTCATAAGCCCGCCCTTCCCAGGCCTTCAAATTCAAAAACCAAAGTTATTTGAGAAAACAAAAGACACTACCGCGTAATGTCAAATCTCAAATGGCCTGTAGGAGTTATAATAAAAAGATAGAATAACATATGAAACTAAATGAAGAACATATTAAAGAACATGAACGTTTAAGAGATATTAATAGGGTCTGACTGTCTGAGTATGAAGCACCAATTACCATGACATTATAGTGCATTAAAGTGTAATCCATATCATATCCAATTGCACTGATTGACCGAAGATTCAATGTGCGTGTACAAAATATGCCACGCGGAGAATATCTCGAAGAAGATGGATCCTGCACAGGATTCATAGCATAACAGTCAGGAGTCTGGAAACAGTAAACACACCCTTTCAGTCTCATATACTGTTAATGTACAACAAGGGCCAACAGAAAACATTACGAAAAAAATGCATTACGGGTCTTGAAGCATGATATAGCATGGTAGAAAGCTTTATTCAATAACCATGTTAAAGCAAATGTGCTTATTACTTGCAACTGTTCGATATTCTGTAATTGTGAGCAATAAAGGGTAACTAGGCTCTTAACTTTCACATAAGAAAACATTTGAAAACCAATGTGTCTCAAGCAATACCCTTGACATCTAAATCATGTCGGTAAGCACAAAACATTCAAAGGAGTTGGTCTTCAATGGATAAACTTGGAAAAACATGTAGAAATCAAAATCAGTACTTCAATTATAAAAAAGCAAGCAATGAATGAACTTAGCAACAAAAACCTTTATTCCTAAGTCCTTAAGCAACCCCTCAGCTTCTATTGCTTGAAGCCTGGCAACCTCTTCTATTGGACCTTTCCATGCAACATCTGTCTGACCATTTATCCCTGCTTCAATACACCATAAACATATAAGAACAGATAAGTAAACTCATAGATCAGATATATCACAGGTAAATTGCAGAAATTCACAACACATGATCACGGGAGGATTTTAGGAAGTGCAGTATAGGCGATCCCACATGGCCAAATTTGCTAACGACCTCAATCTTATTGGTGCCTTCACCAATTCTAATGAACTTATTATAACGTCTGCAATATTAATGAACTTTATTTTAAATACCTATAACAATTTTCACAATATTAACTTTTTTTGGATACTTAAATTTTTCAAAACATTCATTTTCTGCAACCCCAGAGGGCCCATGTGAGACCACGTTAGTCCCATCACGATAAATCAAACTCACATAGAAATCCGCTCAAATGGTGCTGCGACCAATTGATCCAGCTTTTACCAAGAAATTTTCTGGCATACCGCATACCTGGTTCCTCTGTGGGGATTGACTCTATGGTACTTTCCAAATATCCCCATCTACAGACGTAACCAACTAGGTTACACGACGGTCAACAGAAGCTACTTATACCAATTTTCACAACATCAATAAACCTTGTATCCATCTATAAAACATTTTTGTTGTCACCTAAGGGCGTCAACTTTCTAGGCAACATTATCTAATTTTTGAGCTTGTAACAATTTTCACAATACTAGTCAAACTTTATTTTATATACTTACAATTGTTAGGGAACTTGTGTGTAAAGAGGGTAAAGTTTTCAATCCGGATATCTCAAATGAATAGTGTAACCATTTTAGGAAAGTAATTATTTGACCCTATATCCGTGGGTTGCACGACTATTACTTTGGAATAATTCATGGAGTTAAAGTTCCTGATTTTGCAAGAAATCGAAAGCCTAGTTGCAAGAGAGTAATGTTAGAAGTGGTCATAAACCTACACATCATGGGCCACTAAGCCACGTTTAAAACTGGCCAATATAGGTTTCTAGTAGGTCCAGAAAAGTAGTGCATCACAAATCAGCATAGTCGATAGCCGATATCAGTTTGGTTCCTGGCAAGCTCGGTGCTGATCAGCATAGTCACTGACCAGCTAACTCACCAAGAAGTTAGTCCCAGATCAGTGTGCTAATATGAGTCAGCATCACACCGGTTGCATCAGGACCATAGACTATGTAAACTCTCATGGGGACTTGCAAGGGGGTGATGCCCATAGGACCACACACCCGCTATTTGGGTGTAGGATGTCCTTGATTAATGGGTGTACACTTGGTACCTCGTGACCCATTTCCAAGTCTAGTTAGAGATTACTCAATCAAACTAAATAACTAACAATATTTGGAATATTAGTCAACTTTCAAACTTGTTAGAAATACTTGTAGCAGTAACAAAGCATAGCCAATGAGTTCTTGATCTAGTGGTCCAAGGGGGAGGTAGGAGGCTTTGCCTCTCTGGAGGTCCCAGGTTCAAATCCGGGCATTGGCGTTTAATTACTAACTTAGGGAAAAAACTAACTACTAACAACTAACATTTGTCGTTTTAAAAAATAGAATAAAAAAACAAAGCCTTTGACACATATATTTAAAGTTTTCATGTTCAAGGGGTCTATTTTGTGAGCCACTAAGGTTGACCAACATTCTAATAAGCAAAGTAAACAAACAATTATTGATGACATTCCAGTCACAAACTATTCTATGTGTGTGTGTGTGTGTTTGTGTATATATATATATATATATATATATATATATATGTATGTATGTATAGTATAAAACTGTAAGAAAGTAATAACAGATATAATAAGTAATACCATATCTGAGGTTTAAGTCGCCTCTAGTGCTCTGACCAAGATAATCAACATCACATTCATCAGTAGATGTACTGACACAAAACATATCATCACCAGCGACGACTGCAGAATTGGAGTCAACGCCCCCACCCGTGCATTCACAAACACAAACATAATGCTGCTGCTGCTGCTCTTGTCTTTTATTCTTCAAGTCATTAGTTTTAACAATACTTTTAGGATAAACAAAAACTGAAACAGGGTTCCGTACAGAAACAACATACGAGGAGGGATTAAATGTAAATGAGATGCCCGCCATTGGGATTTTGCTCCAGGAAATTCTTTTCTTAGTGTTTTTCTTCTTTTTTTAATGGGGGCAGTCGCCAAGACTTTACTCTTTTATACTGGATTGGATTGGATAATAATGGTTGGCTGGCATCTTGGTTGCTTACTTCTATTTGTACGGATATGGAAACTTGGTTAGCCCATATTTCGACCCACATCATTTACTTGCTTGGGCTTTTTATCCGACCTATTAGTACTACTTTATAAAAATTATAACCTCTCTTCTATACTCCTTTATAAAGATTATCCATCCCCCTTCTTTTAGAAATAGTTACACAAATGTTACTTTGGAAATGACCTAATTACCCTTAATGAAACTCTCTCTTTGGAAAGAGTTATAAGAAATTACCCAATTTGCCCTTAATGAATTAATTACATTCTAAACCTTTATTTTAATAATTAACACTTTAAGCCCCTTATCTTCTAAAAAATTTACACTAACACAATTACATCAACCTACACCACTAGACACCACCACCACCACTAGCAATATTACCATCACCGACACCACTAGACCGCCTTCCCCACCACCGCCGCCGCAATGCGCGGGTACTATGCTCGTATAAAGTAAATCATATTAAAAGTTAAAAAAGGTATATGTTGTCCCGATAATAATAAAATCAAAATAACAAACTGTTATTTTTACACCCAAATTAAATTAAATGACAAAATTAAAAAAAGTGTTTGTCAAGATAAAACAAAACTCAAAATAACAAAGTGATTATCCGTATATAAAAAAATAAAAAATACAGATGCTTTTATTACCTAACAAACCATTGCATTGCGTTTTGAACGATCTATAAGTTAAAGGAAACATTTGCGTTTATTTAGAAGGATTTTTTTTTGTTATTTATTAAAAAAAATGGTTATTATTAATTTTTGAGAAATAATGGGTTATTATTCATTTTGAAGAGAATTGTTAGTTAAATGCTGAAGATCTTTTAGTTAGGGGAATGGAAGAAAATGTTGTTTTTGATATCGCTTTACGGCGGAATACAATATATACCTCACCATTCTGTTAAAAAAATGATGTAACAAAAATGTAGACTTTATATGTTGATATACATATTTAATTAAAGAAATTAAATGACGTATGTAAGTGCTCGTTAGTTTTGTCACATCAGTTCTATCTCATCACTTTTCAACTGACTTTCAAACTGACACACCATTATCAAAAATGCATCATCACATTGCTTACTGATGTGTCCAATTTTATATATATTTCCCACATCGTTTTAGGGTCGTTTTGTACTTAAATATGAGTTAATTGCATGTATATTCGATACCTTTATTGCGTGTTAAGTGATTTCAGGTCCTAGGCATGTAAATTGGATGGAAATGGCTTTAAACGACTCTAGGAAGGCTTAAGGAAGTTCCTCGATGCATACATGAAGTGTTTAGATGAAGAAAACAAGTTTTACGCGAATCTGATGAAGTTGCACCGCAACTTTGGAGCTACTGCGCCGCAAATAAGTCACAGGGACTCGAACCAACAGAACCTGCGCCGCAGGTTTTCATGTCTGCGCCGCAAGTCGGGGAGAGAAGTTTGCTTTAATTGATGAAGTTGCGCCGCAGGTGTCCAGCTCTGCGCCGCAAATCGAAGTCGGCCCAGCTAAAGACTTTCCAAAACATATAAATACAACCCTTAAACCCTATTTTTCGAACAACACTTCCTCAATATCGATTTTAGGGTATTTTTAGGGTTCTTCCAGCTGCTGAAAAGTCTTTGAAGATTGCAAGATAGCTTGGGGAATTTGGAGCTTTCGGTTTACATTATTTCAAGTCTTTTGCTTACTTTTACATTGGTACATTATGTTTACTTTCATTATTATTCTTAGTTTTTGTTTCTTAGTCATGAGTAGCTAAACGCTTAATCATCTACTTAGATGAAGTGATACAATTAACGATGGTTGCATGATTTTTAATTCAAGTTGACTTGTTTTGACGTTGTGTCGAGATCTTAGCATATTTAGTTCTTTG
>JAOXNX010000033.1:10607269-10628513 GCA_028566075.1 Solidago caesia
GAAACAAATTTTCGCTACCCCTAAACAAATTTTCGTATTTCGCTACCCCTGAACTTACCTCCTGGATCCGCCACTGAGCATAGTCACTTGTATATGAAAAGGACATACACAAATTGGTATTGATTAGAAAAATTACAATTGCTTTAACTTTAAAAGGTTTTAATGACCTTCATAATCATTTATCAATTATCATAGAGGTTAAGTAATTTATACATATAAGGCTTTGTATACGTGGTTCTACCCTAACAAGCTATTCGATAGTCGAGCTCAAACTCATTTAAACTTAGTTCGAACATAATGATATTATATTTGAATTCGAGTGTGAGTACATTTTTGAAAAGCTTTTGAAAACCTGATCAGTCGAATAATCGATCAAAGTCTTGGATTCATATTACGCGATTTGATTTGATTTGACATACGGGTCTAAATATGATACGCATGTTGTTTCCAAAAGAAATTATTAATGTTTACATATTCTTTTAGTTTACATAACCAAAACAAAAACTAAAAATATCATTAAAAATGTTGATAAAGTAAACATGACTAACAATGAATTATTGACTTAGTAGTTAGGATATATATACTCATAACAAAAATAATTGCAACATCAAAGAAAAAAAAACCACGTAAGCAGTCTACGTGGCACACCACGTAAGTAATCACAAGAATATTAGTAAATCCAACGGCAAAGATTACACAAAAGCGCACGCTAAAAAGTGGCAAACTAAAAACAATCGCGCGCGAACGAGTGCCATGCATGCATCACTTGCCACGTCACATCTAACGATCAACAAATTATAATATATTAATCCAACGATCCACATTTAATTCACCATTCACATTCAGTTCAATTCAAATCCTGATATAATACTAACACGCTAACTTTCCTTTTGTTAAACGATATCCCCACCGCTTCAAATCAAATAAATAAATAAATATTATATATAATATATATTATAATTTGTTGTTCAACAAACTCTATTCATTCATTCAAATCAAGCCAAATCTTTTATTTCATAAATTCTGGTAATAATGGATGTTGCCGGTGGTATTGTATTCCGTCAGTCGCCATGTTTTGCGACAAAAGATGTACATCAGTCATCGCAAAGTTTGGCGACTGGGAAGCCGGGTTTGGTTAATTGTTTGAAACAGCGACCGAACCGAAAGTCTGTCGCTGTATGTGATGGGTTTGTGGACAAGAGTCACTTGGAGTATTATAATGGGCCAAGCATGGTGGTTAAAGAAAAAGATGTGAAAAAAGAGATGAAGAAGAAATTGAAAGTGTTGAAGGGTTTGTCTAAGAATTTGTCGAATTTTTCTGAGTTGGGTTTTTGTTTGAATGTTGATAGTGGATTGGATCAACAAGTTAAAGGCCAGATGATTTCGGTATGATTCGTTTTTTCCCTCTTTGTTTTTGTTTGGTTTTAGTGTCTGTTATGTTGATTATTAGAGACTGTATAGTTCTTGACTTTTTCCGGTCACGAGGATTTAAGTGCCCAAGGATTTAAGTGCCCAGGACGAGCAGGAAAAAAAAAAAACCTGTTCCCTATATAAAAAAAAAAAAAAAATTTAATAAATGATAACTAACGTTATAAATTTTTAAAATTTTGTAAGTAAGACACCGTTATTGCGCAATTGTTCAATAAAGTAAATTTGTGTACACTTGTTAAATTAGTGACTTTAATCAGTGACAAATTGTTTGGCTTTTAACAACTACTTGGTTAATTAAGTAACTTTTAGTGACCAATGGTGACGGAAAAAAAAATTTATTGACAACTTGTGTCATTGTGTGACTAGTTAACCGTTCTAGCTAGGGAGACTGCATTTAAGTAAGTAGGGTAGCCTAGCTGGAACAGAATTGATAAGAGAGGCGACTATATATAATGTTCGTTTAGTCCTGTGTTCAAGGGTAAATTGGAGGGAACCCTTGATACCCGGTACGACATTGGTACCAACATGTACAGGCCACGTAACACATGCTCCAATTAGACACCAACGGCCATTACTGTAGTAGTTTTATAATAATGCAAGTTAATTTACGGAGAATAAACGGTGATTGTGTAGGAAGCAACAGATGTGTTACTTAGCCAACTGCAGAAACTAAAAGCAGAGAAAATGGAGTCCAAAAGAATGAAGAAAGAAGAGAAAGCCAAGAAGAAAGCTGCTGCTCGGATGACGGAATGCAAGGATTCCTCCGCATCGAGCTCGTCTTCTTCAGAGTCTGATTGCGAAAACGTAATGAATATGAAACAACTCAAAACTGTACCAACCTCGATATCGCATCAAGAAACAACATCGACATTAGCAGTGGTTCCTGTTCAAGTTCAGGAAGTCGAAAACCAAGGCACATTGCAGACAGTATGCAAGGATGTTAGTAACGTTAATGTAGATTCTAATAAGATAGAGGTTTGTATGGGTGGAAAGTGCAAGAAATCTGGAGCTGCAATGTTGTTGGAGAATTTCCAGAAGGCAGTTGGCGGGGAAGCCGCCGTTGTGGGCTGCAAATGTATGGGAAAGTGCAGAGATGGTCCGAATGTAAGAGTACGAAACAATGAGGATGCTGTCCCTAATCCTCTATGCATCGGAGTTGGACTAGAGGACGTCGATTCAATTGTGACCAACTTCTTTGGTGGGAGTCAGAGATCTTGTTCGGATATGGTACCGGCTCTGTAGATTGTTCGACTCCATATGCCTTCAAACAGCTCGAATTGTAAATGTTGGTTGGGTTGCATTTTGGTTGTAGAAAATAGAATGACTATTTTGTTCAAGATTTGAATGTGTAGATATAGTTTGCTTATAATTTTTGTATGTATGAAATATATAGCAAGTTACAAATATTTTTGTGGTGATTCTTTTCCTTGTTTGAGATCATAAATTTCTGATAACTAGTTCTTTTAATGATTTTAAGAACTATGGTTACAAGTGTTAATATTATAAGATGTGCAAGTTAGAATGTTGGTTATGGCCAGTCAAAAGTCATGGTTCCTATCTCTTTACGAATGAAAGGAAATACTGTATTGTTTAGTTTATTTAAGGGTGGAAAGGAATAGTTTATTTAAGGGTGGAAAGGAAAGGAGAAGGGAAAATCATAAAATCCATTCTTAAGTTTTCTTTTAATGTGGAAAGGAAAAGAGTGGAGAGGAGAAGAGGGAAAAGTGTAGTTGTTTTTGCTTCAAAACTTTTCCCCTCATTTTTGAGATGATTAAAAAGGAAAATTTCCCCTCCCCTCTTCTTTCCTTTCCACCCTTAAGTAAACTAAACAATACAGTGTTAGTTATTTATAGTTGATACACCATAAACTTAAAGCGTTCATCCTGGATTCTCTTCCTCAAAAAAATGTCTATCAATTGATCCCTATTCATTCGGTTAAAGTCTCCACGGCCTTTTCACGCCCCTCTCTCTGAGGTGCACCATGTCGATAGGAATCGGCAAAGACCTAACTAAACAATCTAATTGGTAATATCCGAATGAAGTTGAGTTCCAAGCCTCCTAGAATACATGCGAGTTATCGTATTTATGGATCTCTAATCGTTTGTAGAAAAAGGCTCTAATCGTATTTATGGATCTCTAATCGTTTGTAGAAAAATGCTCTAATCGTTAGTAGAAAACGGTCTTTTATTTATATTTATGGATCTTTAATCGTTTGTAGAAAACGGTCTATTATTTGGTTTTTATGGCAGTTTTGCCCTAATTTTCTGATGTAAATCCTTTGATGCTTTGCCAGAGTTCTGTATATTAATAAAATTCCGTCGCTCTTAAAAGAAACACGAGTCCGTACCTAGTTTGGTTGTATTTAGTGAGTGGCCATTTTAACACAATTAACGAATTGATATGACTTGTAATGTAATGGAATGTATATGTTAATCCTACTTAATAGTAAAATACAAAATCACTATGTAAATAGTGTCGACTTCAAAATTTATTTATGTAATTCAACATGCTTTATTTCTATTGTGTCTTTTTCATGAGTGGCTTAAAAGAATTATGCCTTAGAATATTCTCATCCAACTTGAGATATCTAAGAAAGATTGGTTTAAAGAGTATTCTTTCTGAGCAATAATGCTATTTCAATTTTCAACCGTTTGTATGTGTGTAACTTTAGGGATGCTTTTTTCAAATGTATGTATATATATGTAGCTTTCCATGGATGATGCTCTTTCCAGATTAGGTTAAGATAGTTGCCGTTTGTCCATAAAGAACGCATAACGTAAACAAGTAAAACAAAAGAGTGAACAAGATAGTTGCCGTTTGTAACAAGATAGTTGCCGTTTGTCAAAAAAAAAAAACGCATAACGTAAACAAGTAAAACAAAAGAGCGAACAAGATAGTTGCCGTTTGTCAAAAAAAGAACGCATAACGTAAACAAGTAAAAAAAAAAGAGTGAACAAGATAGTTGTCGTTTGTCCAAAAAAGAACGCATAACGTAAACAAGCAAAACAAAAGAGCAAACAAGTAGCGTATCGCTCTTTTGTTTTAACAAGTTCTTAATAAATCGTAATTTCATGATTGCCAAGTGATAAGTGTTCATGTAAGTTTTACCGTGAAGAATATAACATTCCATCAACTGTAGCAATATTAGAAGAGTTCTTAGTCAATCGACTACTCATTTGGTAGCTGACTTGATAACCGGTTGGACATTGATGTGATATTTTTCTGATATAACGCAGACATGTCACGTAACTTAGATTTAATAATACATATATTTTTTTTTTTCCTGTAACTTTTCTAAGGAATTCTTTTAAAAACACCTTCAAATCCTTTTTAGAAAACATTTTGAACACTTCAAAAAAGAAACGTAATATTTTCTTTACACAAAAATTTACTTTTTTCTAATATTAAGATTCATGTGTCACATAAGCGTTATCAAAATGTTACAACTTGTGGATCTTTTTTGATATTTTTAGTTTCTTTCTTATGATTTTTAAACTTGTTTTTCTTTTTCTTATTATTATTTTTTTTTAAATCATAGCAGGGCTTCCTCGTCACACACCATATAGAGACCATTTATATCTATGTGATTTAAGATCATCCGACTTTAACAGGTCTAGGGCTTTTTGAATATGGTTTATATCCAAGGCTTTTATTTGGGGCACAATTTGAAAAGATGAACGAGAAAATAACAGAACAATCATTCATATACACTTGACACTGCATGTTATATATGCCATAAATCTACGAAATACGTTAACCCTATTAAAATACATATTATCACCTATAAAATCTGTAGTATACTTTCTAGCCGTGTCATCTATACAAATAATCAGTGCCTTGGATGTTTGGGGTTAGACTGTTCGGAGTTGAAGGAATTGCAACGCTTCATGTATGAGTCCAACGTTTTCTGCTTAGCTGGGCTACATTTTGGCTCCAATGTTTTCTGCTTAGCTGGGCTAAATTTTGACGGGTTATACGAAACTTCCAGTGAATTCTCGTGCCCATCCAGCATCTATACAATTAAATTACATAACCATAAGTCAGTAACATGGCTGCCACAGAAAAGTTTAGGGAATACTACTAGCTTTTTAATCAAAATGTCTTCAATAAAGAATATCAAAATATTTAAAGAACCATCAACAAGTTGGTCAAGTGGTAAGGAGTCTTGTTTCTTCAAAAAAGGTCTCAAATTCAAATGTGAAGGTCTCAAATTTGAATCCTGCCCTAGATCTTGAGGGTGGCCAGAGAAATGGCTGGCACGGGCACAACCCGTTTAGACCGCTACAATGAGCCAAAAATGGCTTGCCATCCCAGGGTAACCGTTAACCAAGGGAAAACCTTTTGAAAAAAAATAATAATAATATTTGAAGGAGGAGAAACCTGTCCCAGATTCTCTAACTTGCTTTGCACAACATCCCTGGAATGTGATTTTAATTAGGCGATACACAACAGCATCAAAATGCTCTCATATTAATGTAGAGAATAAATTTATTATAAAAAGATGTTAATTCTGTACATACCAAATAATATCATCAACCGTGTCATTTGCTAAGAGAAAGTGTACATTCACTGAGGACACCTGAAAAAAATAACAAACCAACAATGAAGACACAGTGCCAACGGAAACTCTATCCCTATCAATCTAAATTGATGTTGCTGCTATACCACCATAGACCCACATGCTAAACAAACATCACATCTTGCAAGAATAAAAGCTAGTTTCTTAGAACAACATTCTTTTTACCTGGCCAATCCTGTGAGCACGGTCTTCAGCTTGAATAATGTCTCCTGGAGTCCATGAAAGCTCTGCAAATATCACTGTGCTTGCAGCAGTTAATGTTAACCCAACGCCACCAGCTTTGATAGAAAGCTAGACAAGCAAACAAATAATAGAAATTTTCCCACAATTAGGGTATATGACCAACTTTCTATAATAAAGGTAAAGGACAGAAAATATAGGAAAAGTTGCAATACCACTGCTGCTTTTATAGTATCTTTTTCCTGAAAATCTGTGACCAAGGATTGCCTTGATCCTGCAGGAGTACCACCATCTATCCGTATACAACCAACCTTCTTTCTCTGGAAAGTAGCCCAAAGTTTATAGGTAAAAGTGGCACGGGTCAGACAGTTGGATAACATGTCAAGACAGGTTAAGATTGAAACAGGTCTATTTAGTACGGGTTAAATGGGCCAGGTTGTTGACCTAAAAAACGCTTTTTGTCCATTCCAACTTCTTTAAAATAATTAATGCAACAGTAATGATTTCAAAAGCAATATTGCACCAATAATATCTTCGAATAAAAACAACTTAAAAGGTAGTAGGCATTAAAATAAGTGGCGACTTTTGAGTAGCTTGATCAATTCCCTTTTTAGCTTATCTTTCTATTTGACTTGTCAAAGATAGAACACAACCCACATCGACCTCACAAGTAAATGGGCCGAAACTCCGATCACTAGAATTTATAATCCAACCTTTGAGAACTTCACGTAAAACAAATAATCGAATAAGGAGTTCTAGCATAGGGTGTGTGTGAGGTTGTTCAAAATAAAAAATAGTCTTACTAGAAGAAACTGATGCATTTCATCGATCATTGGCTGGTGATGAGCGAATACAATGAACTTGCACCCTGCCTGCACAGGAAGTGTGTTACAGTGAATAGAAAAACAAATCGGAAAAATCATGAAGCATCATATAACTTAAACGGACAGTAGACAATAATACGACGACTTGTGAAAATGATCTCCAATGGTTCACTCTGCATGCTTATAGGTTCGAATACTTACCTCAATGACAGTTCCAAGGTAATCCAGAACAGCAGGGATTTTGGCTTTTGCAGACTCTCTATAGATCTGGCCCCAGAAACCAATAAAAATAAGCAATAAAAAACTAGAAAGGTAAAAAAGATTAATATACAGATAGAATAATGAGAGATGTATATGAACGAAGAACACGTCTGCATGTATTAGAAGGGTTATCCAGTAATTAGTTCGCTTGGAGGCAGTTTGGAAACAGATTATGTAGTTTTTGTTCTCAAAACCGAGCTTTGGTGATTTCTCTGCATGTTAATGCCCCTGGACATTAAAGCTCATATTTATACTTTTTAAATGACTAAATGGTGATACAATT
Organism: Solidago caesia; assembly: GCA_028566075.1. Classification (NCBI taxonomy): domain Eukaryota; kingdom Viridiplantae; phylum Streptophyta; class Magnoliopsida; order Asterales; family Asteraceae; genus Solidago; species Solidago caesia. The sequence continues at coordinate 10,614,828 of JAOXNX010000033.1, forward strand.
TGGCTTTATTTCCTTTATTCAAACAAATTGACCCGTTAGTGAGACTGGCAATCTGGTTAGTCCGTTAGTGGTTACTCATTCTTAAGTCAAAATGAGTTTGTTGTCTGCTACAGATGTAATCCTGTGATTTGATTTGTAACCACAAGTATGCTACTTAATTTTTTGTTCAGGCATATCAAGTAAAATTCATGGTAAAAGATTCAACCAGAGAGTCATAGCAGTCGATGCTCTGAATGGACTGGTGCTATTTTTAATAACAGGAGGGGCTTTTCATCATCTTCACACAACTTTTTTTGTATCTATAGCCACCCAATGTACTTTAGATTCACACTTGATACCTCAATAATAGTTTCTCTTCAAAAAACATCACCACTAATCAATTAAATTACATTAAAATTAATGAACATGCTGGTTCGTATTATACATGTAGCCGTTTAGGTACTTAGCATAATATTATGCAAATAGCGCATACAAAACAATAATAGTCATCGTTGACCTCCAAGGCCTGAAATGAACTATAGTTTTTGACATATGCATGCCAACACATTTCCATATGTGCACCGTATGTTTTATAAGCTTTAATGCCAAAAACTTGAGAATCCCCAAATATTAGCATATCTTGTCATTATAGTACTATTGTTTGACACCTTGACCCGTTTTAACCTCAGATGTCTAAAGCAACAAACAGCTTCGAGCTCCTATTACATTTTTAGACAGAGAAAGAAAGACTATATATTAGCCTAAAGATTGCATGTGTACCTCATTTATGATACGCTTCTCTTCAAACTTAAACGACTTGCCTTCCTCTTCAGACTTACAGGACTTAATTTTGCTTTTAACCACCTCCAACTGTATATTGAAAAAGATTATAGATCAGATATAATAACTCCAAATTGAGAAAGACATGACTTCCCAATTTGAAATGAATGAACATCGCCAAGTTGACTCGTTTTATAAGGGAAAATCACTAGAAAATTGGTAAATCACCCATCATGCCTAAAACAAACCCACCAATTTCTTCACATATTTCAACAAAAAAGACACCCAAATTTTATAATACCTCACAGAATAAAGCATTAACTTGTTTAATGTCCTTGTCTGCCAAGTCCAAGAAAACCTGGAAAAAAGAATAAGAGTAGAAAAATATTACCACTGCTCCACTAGATCATAATCACAAAATACTACAGGGTTCAACAGTTTAAAAAGTAACTGCAGCTTCTTAGCCCAAACCCATTTACCGATTTACGATACATTTGGTCTAAAAAACAAGGGGAAAAGCAAATAAAGACTAGTATTAAAATTTGCTTTAACAGAATAAATGACCAGTATGAACACAGTTAAAGCAAATTGGTACCTGTTGCCTCCGCTTCACAGGCAACTCAGTCAGAACCTCCTTTTTTAATCTTCGAATCATCACGGTTGCTTTCATCAAATTGTGCAATTCTTCATGATTACTTGCACCTTGATACATTCCAAAAATACCCTGTAAATATTACATGTATCAGAGTGAACATCAATTAACTTTCTGAAAGAATTGTGATGCAAAATAGAAACTGCACGCAAAAAGAGTCCATCTTACACCCTGGCAATACCGGCTTCCGTATTCATGAACACTCTTATATACATTAGGATATAATGCTTCAAGCTGTCAGAACATGCAAAGGTTTAATCAAGAGGATAATAGCAACTTGCTAGAAAACAGTCAAAATATGAGCTATAAAAAAAAAATTAAGACCTGTTTAAAAAGCTCGATCGGTCGAGATAAAGCTGGAGTTCCACTAAGCAACATTGTGTATTGAGCTTTCTACATTTCATGAAAAAATAAATAAATAAACACGTCAGCAAGAGTGTGGTGCCCAAGAGTCAAAAGAAGTGCACGTGTCTATGGTGACACATTAACGCAAGTGTAACTTGTGTAAGTCACTGCCACAATCACGTCATAACTTGATATCAAGTGTTCATGCTTAGATATATGTTGTTGGAGAATACCATTCAGTTAGTTGTTTGTTAGTATTATTTGTTGCCTTTCTTATTATTAATAATCAGTTTCCTTTTAATAAATTTCTTTATAATGTAATGAATTGTTAACCAAGCTTCTTGATAAACAAGTTAAGTTATGATCTATAGAATGTTAGGGGTTAGGTTTAAGCATGGTCGAAATGAATCGAGTCTTGAACGATTGGGAGATCCCTACTTCTCGAATAACAGGAACTAACTTCATGTGTCTTTTCTGTTTTCAGAAGTATTAATACGAATGTATCTATTACTATTATAAGAAGTAGGTTATCCTACCATTATAGGTGATAAAGCTTACCAAGAACCCTCGTCCAAAAAAAAATTAAAATCTGGAAATATTCACAAAACACAAAAATTTGAATGACCGAGCACCTAACACCCTATTTGATAAAAATGGTATAGCAACATCTTAATATTAAATATAAAATAGTAGTCTAGTCCATAGTTTTTCAAGCCACTGTGTGTACATGTGTTGGCTATAAAGAAAGGTGAGAGAGACCTGTAATATGGGAAGAGACGCACTAGTCCGCTTTGCTTGAGCATTCTTTAGAAAGTGTGACTCATCAGCAATCACAACCTAAAAAGGAAACATACTCCTGATATGGTCAGAGTCAATAAAGATAAAATGACTGCATCCATGCACCCAGTAACCACTACTGCCATAAGGTACACAATCCCTTTTGTATACATAAGTAGATATGATGGTCAAACAATGACCACTCATTGACAACAAGATTAAAAAATATATTGCCATTGAAAGTGTTGGAATTCCAAAGTAAAAGGTAAAATACATTGATTACAAGTAGAAGACACAATATCAGCTGAACTTACCTTAAAATCTGAATTTATTAGAGTGCCTTGAAGCTTGGGCACAGCATCATATGATACAATGTTGAATACCCCATCAAGACGTAAATTTCCCTTGGTGTTTGATCGAACTATTGTGAATCCACACTTGTTTGACCCACCATAACTAGACAAAACCACCTGCGAAGGAAATTTCGGTGTTAGAAATACAAGCATCTGAGTTATTCATGTTTCATATGTCAGTTCATGGGATGCATCCAATGTACTATATTATTGGTTCTCTCCTAGGTGATTAAACATTCCTTCCCACCAAATATGGTCATGCTCCAAAGCATAATTTCAAGATACAGGTGAGGCTAAACCAAGTAGGGCACCCTCAAGGAACCTATATGGTGCTTGCGGTTGCACAAAAACCAATCCCGGGTACATACAAAATTATTTTAAAACACCTTCCTACATACAGCATGTGCCTCACTGGCCATTTTGGCTTAACATGTCTATCTTCCTAAATTACTAACCCTCATGGCTTTCATGTTCTGCACATTCTCTCTCTCTCTCTAAAAGTTCCACCAAAACTAACACCATAAATTGGCTGACTGCTACTAATTTACAGCCAATAATATACTCTTCCTTCCCAAAACAATATCAAATAGGTCCCAAAACAAATGGAGCACAATTTATGATATAATTCAAACGTAAAATGATAACATTAGGACTTTGGTAGCAGAAGACATTGTAAAACGATCACAATGACATTGATGCATAATCAAGAAAGTAGCAATAAAAAGTAGTAAAAGAAGAAAATATCATACAAGTATATCCGAAGAAGGTATGTCTAGCCACTGCTTAATCATCTGTGTAAAAGTGTGAAGTATAACTTGTCAGTGCATGATGAGCAAACATTTCATATTCCCAAAATCAAGACTTAAAAAGAAAACTGACAGAAGCCCACTGGAGCCGCAATGAAGATGGGGTAAGAACAAGAACAGGCCACGAATCACGGACACAAGCAGCTACAGCGATAGCCTGCAAAAAAAATGGAGAACAATGTTACCTGGATGCAGACAGTAGATATAAAACGTATTCTCATTCTTTCAGTTGTTAGTTATATACAGTTCCATGATTGTTCATTTGTTCTTACGTTTTAACTGTAATAACCACCTCAGTTGAGCGGACCCTACAAGGTAGTTGGACCAACTGAGCTATCAACAAAGATTACATTACTTATTTGGTCTTAAAATATAATTCTATATACAAACACGACGATACAAGTTGAAAATTAATTTTTTTTGCATATTATCAAGTATTATATTAACTAGGATACTCAAGGTTGTAATAATCGCTACTCGGAGTCGGATCAGCTGGAAACCTTGGAAAGAATACCAGGACTAATCGGGGGTACTCGGATCGGGATTTTTTTTTGTATTAAAATAACAAAATTTGAAATTATTTGTATAGAAATAAACCAGAACAATAAACATAATCCTTCAAATCCTTTGATTGAATATAATTGTTTATTTGAAATGTTAGTTTTTTCGATTGAAAAATAAGTTTAGAAAAAAAATCATAGTTTTACCGATATATCTGACTTTGACCGTTTCATCTGACTTTGACCGATTTTGATTAAGGTTGAACCCTTCACCGAGTTTTGAGTCCGTTTAGAGGCAAATCGCCTTGGTTGATGTCCGAGTTCCGGTTCCTCACTGAGTAATCAGCCGAGGAGTCCGAATTTTACAACACTGAGAATACTTACAGAACAGTAGATATTAGATCATTATAGACGGTGATTTTCCAAAGAACAAATTTGAATCGATAATGCACATTGTGAAATTCCCGAACATCACTCTCTACATATTTGGCTACTTTCACTTGGTGGAACACAAAGTCTGACGTCGCAATGACAATAAAATTTTGTTTGGAATATGACAAAAGGACTCCAGTAATTTTCCCATAACATATGACCTTAGGACAATAGAAAGTTATTTCTTTAAAAATCTGAAAAATTCTTATGAGAAAGTATGCTAGGGCTGCTATGCATGTGGGTATCACAACCTTACACAATCAGCTATAAAAGATAACAAAAGAAACATAACAAAAATTCAGAGTAATTAAAGAAAAAACTATTTCCAATGAGCCACCAAAGAGAAAAGTCCGGACTTTTGACCTCCTGGTGCATGAGGCATAACTCTTTAGGTTACCACAAGTATGCAATAATATTGCAGAAATGATATCTACTATAAGAAGTGCAGTAAATCAAATACCAACAATAATGGTACAGATATCTACAGATTTTGATGTAAAATGATTTTCACTAACTTAAGTGTAAATAATAAAAATAAGACAGAACAACATGAGGATATGCTTAAGAATAGGAAAGACTGGTAAACACTTAAGGATAGAAATTTTCATGCAAATTATCTCAGAAACTGCAATCAAAAGAAACAATGCTGATATAGAACAGTGAAAATATATTGATAGAATTGAGCAGGAAAGCAGACAAGAGGAATCACTAGTATATTTGAGAAATCACAAATTTCTTCAAACTGTATTCCATTAACCTAAAAATGGTAAACAAGTTTAGATCATTTTGGTCATGTTTCGGTTAAGTATGAATGCAAGAGTAATTTGGCTCTCAAATTTCAGAGATAGATTTAATTGTTTTTCGTCCACAACTTGTTTTGTAGGAATAAGTTTCATTGTTCTTTCACACAAGTTACCTAGGTGGCTAGGTGTAGTCGTGCTAGAAGTTAAAAGGATAAAACGAGCAATCCCACACCATTTTTCTAACAGTTGTAAAAGCTACAATTGCAGATAATTCTAAGTAAAGAAAAAAATAGCTACTCTATATAACCTGAAGAGTCTTTCCGAGACCCATTTCATCAGCCAAGAGGACACGCCCACCATGCTGCAATACAAACCTGCAACAAAAAATATGAAATCCTTGAGAGTGGCAATAAGAACAAACTTGTGCTGCAAATAAGATTAGGGTTGTCAATGGGTTTGGGTTCGGGTTGGCAGGTTGAAAATACCCGACCTGATAACAAAATCGGGTTGGAGATCTCAACCCGAACCCAACTCACCAACCTGGAAAAAATCAGGTTGGCGGGTTAATTTCAGGTCAAATGGGTTGTGGGTTGTCAGGTCAAATGGGTTGGTGGGTCGACCTATAAAAAATTATATAAACTTAAAATATTTTCAGGTTGGCTGGTCGACCTGTTAACTCGAATGACCAACCCGAACCCGGCCCGAAAAAAATCAGGTTGGCAGGTCGAGATTTCACAACCCTAGCCCAGTTTTTTCATATCGGTTTCAGGTCGGGTTTCGGGTTGGGTCAAGTATTGACAGCCTACTTAAAATAATGAATTCATTATCGACATGAATCTGATTATACATGGCACATATTTGTCAGTCATATCACAACATACCTAACACCCTCTTGCTGGAATGGCAACAGCTTTGATTCAAGGCCAGCAGGCATCTCCTCGTAACGGTCTGAAGAATAAAAAAACAAAAAACAGCACAATTAACAAATACTGAGGAACACTTGCATCCAGAATGTAGACGATATTTTTTTATGTATTCCCCCTTATTTGGCATAGATGTCACAGTCTTGCCTTGAGATAAGAATGTCATATTTACATAAGAGAGTACATGGAGCACCTACTAATATGAGACTTTTGTCTTGAAATGACACTTACAGTCTCAACATTCCCTCTCATGTGAGAAGCTCTTGAGGCCTACTTATACAATACTATTATATAAAGCAGAGCCCCGGCCCCCATTATAAGATTAAGTAACACCAACCAGAAAACACCGCATCACCTCTTTTTCCAACCCAACACGCGCTTTCAAAAGTTCTTATTAGAGGTGCTTGTATGTTCAACAACTATAATCCCTCATGTCCTAAACTATTTGGGTAGCTGAAAGCTAAAATGGCATGCAATATCAAAACCGTGATACAGATACAAACTGGGACTGAGTTTTTTAAATAGGAAAGAAATTTATAGTTCATACACTTCAAGTATGGAAATCCGAAAAATTCTATGACTCAAAACAATTATTCGATGATACACTTAACCCCCTTATTAAATAATAACTGAAATGACACTTAACCACGGCTCTTAATGATTGAAAATACCACCGACCCGGAGTCACTTGACTGCACTCATATCAAATACCCAGAAAACATAAAGGAGTGAATACACATCTCCAATAACATAACTGGCCTTCTAAACCTTCTTATCCAAGGGCAACTCCGTTTGAGACCAACAAAAAAAGAAATACCTATCTAAGCCAACTTTAACCCATCATCAGACAACATAAGAGACCTCATCCAGGTACATGTCTTCCTTTCTAATGATGACACTAATAATATGTCGCCACGCATCGTCCGGTCTACTTAGCAAGTAAATGCCAAGATTCTAGCCATGTAATCAACCCCACATAATCCTAAGACTAGCATCCTTTGCAATCTAAACATCCTTTCAAAATGATCAAATAAGTAATGGCAACACTTGGTGCGATTAATGTGCAATGCACAGGTATATACTAATACTACCAATCATAACATCCATGTTTTTTTTGGAACTAGATGATAGCATCCATGTTACAAAATATTTCAGTTAGTAGGAATGAGTAATGGCAACACTTGGTGCAATTAATGTGTAATGCACAAATATATACTACCAAGAACTCAATAAGAACCTTGCACAGGGAAAAGAAAGAACTACAAAAGAAACAAATCAGGCAACTACTGAACTAACAGGTGTGACAGTCAAGAACGTTTGATAGAAATGGAGCTTGGTCGCATCCAAATCAAAATATAAGGTGAAATGATGATGAACCCTTGGTTGGTGTAGGCTTTCTGTGTGCATTGTTGATACAGGTGTTAACCGGTAGTGCTTATTTTCCGATCCCTGACCTTTTCCTCAACAAACCTTACTTGACTAGGAATCATATGATATGACAGCAAAAAGGAGTACAGCAATACATTTTTAGTTTTTTACCTCGAAGATCTGGAACAGAAGAAGCAGCAGCAATAGCACGTTGCAGCAACGGATCTAAAGTTTCTATCTGCAAAATTACAATCAAAAAGCTGGAAAAAAGCTACAAAGCTGTGTGTAACGATCTGACACATTAGAATATAAATGTCCCCATAGCAAGATTTCCAACAACATTTAATTTTCCTTTTGACATGGGGCAATTCGCTGAATTGAAAGAGGATGGTAGCAACCGGACCAAGGAAAGTAAGAGAATAACTCAATCAATGTTATTGACTTTTTTGTAAGGACATAGACACACATTCCTACATATACAACTATAACACACAGATCCAACTATACCAAAGTCATATCATATCGTTAGGAATTACCATCTACAAAAAATCTGACAAAAAAAAGAAGCCGGCTTTATCACCTCAATGTTAGAACCAGATTCACGAACAATTTTCTCAGCTGAACATAAAGACGACAAAGGGAATAGCCACAATCTGCATCAGCAGTAACAACCACGGAGTATTTAGAAAAAAAAAATTTCTATAAAATGGCATAAAAAGCAGGCACTTGAAAGAAGGAAAGAAACCTTTCTGTTGCATTCCAAGTTGCTTTTGGAACCTTACGTAATGCTCCCACAAGTACCTGAGGAAAGATTGAGATAACTCAAACAGACAGAAAGAACAAGCATAAAAACTTATATTAAAAAATAAGGCAGAAGAAGTGCCTCATTATATACAAATTTTGCAGCAATGTTTCCGCTAGCATGTAGAAAAAATTTGATGGACAATTTCGGCCGAGACTTGGAACAATCATCTCCTAGAAAGAAAGCCATAAAAGTTAGATTTTGTGTTGTGTCTGCTTCCAACAAATGAGCAGTCAATTAAGAAATAAAATTGTACACACAGCTCACCTGATAAATTTCGAGTTGTATCTACTGGCAGATTCCTTGACGCAGTTGGCAACGAACTAAACTACTATCCAAATAGAAGCAGTTAATTATACATGTAAATGACCAGCTAAGTTAGCCTATAAAGAGACGCTAACTAATATATATCAGGTCGAACTACATAAACGGTGACCAAATACTGTGGGCCTAATACTAAAAACTACTACCAACATGTAGCCCAATACTCAAGAAAATTTGTACAAAAATTTATCTTCATAGAGGAGTGAAATAAAATTACTTTATAAAGCACATGACAAGCCAATGGACTATTTGTTAAGTATTTTCTTGCTATGCAAAGGGGACTTTTTGTTTCTTATTTTATTTATTCTTGTTGCAATCAGTTCTTGTTCACCATCCAGCTTTTACAGTATTCCAGTTAGTTCATGCTTCTGTCCACACTTAGCCAGACTAGCCATCAAATGCAAATTTGATCTATATCCGAGGAAAAGAAGCCACTAAAATTTCCGTTTCAAATAAAGTAGAGATGCACAAAACAAAATCTTCTGAAGGGCATTGAATAATAATATGGTTATGATAGTCAAAACTCAAAAGGTGCCCTTGTTGTCCAAATATGAAGCTTCGTCAATTTATTAAAAAAGAGTTGTTAAGCAGAGAACAAGTTCTACAAAGAATAAGATTGGAGACAACATGTAGAACCTGAACTCTTGAAAGCATCATGAGCCTCAAAGATAAAAGAGATGCCTTGGGTACGTGAAGAAGTGATTATTGCTATGGCTTTATGCTAAAGATTTAATCTTTACGCGTATTAACAAGTAACAGAGAACTTCAATATGTATATGATGTAAAAAATTGAGTGGCCTATAATGGGCTAAATCATATTTTGCATAGCATGAAAGTAATTCAAATAGAAGACAAAATTTCATACAGAGTATTTCAGAAAATAGTATGAGACTAAATTTTTGACCAGGTTGCATATGTAAGATAACATCTGCAAATTCTATTGAGGTATGAAATAATCGGTCCAATTAATGTGATGAAGCCCATTATGTTTCCACTAACTCAAAGCAATGATGAAACTTCGAGAAGCCACTAAACAGCATAACACATGACGTTACATGCAAAGTTGGTTTGATGAGCAGAATCTATTTGGCGATCTCAGTATCTCACTCAAGTCACCAAGAGTCTAGAGATCATGTCATGAATACTAGATACACAAGATCAAGGCCTATGCTTTCTTCATCACTCAAGTGTGTTCACGTAGGCTACCCTAGCAATGATTAGGGCACAATCTCAAAACCATAGAAGAGCGTATTAATATTGGTTCAACTTAAAAAATACTACGTAATTATCAAGATATACTAGATTACTAGTTCATTGTTGCACTCTCGACATACAAAAGTAGAATACGGGTTGTGTAACTATAAATGAGTTAAACAAGAATTCCACTTCGAAGGTCACATTATGACTTCGTTCAAAAGATTCCTAAAATCAACTTTAACTCGATAAAATAACACATGAAAGAAACATCACACCTATGGCTTATGGCCTAGTTGGTCCCGAAAATGGGGGCATCTGGAAAATATTCCATGCTCAATTTCCACCAGAGTCAAGGAAGAACTTAATACATTAGAAAAACTCCTTGGAGAAGGTGGATCAGTTAGTTAGCTACCATCTACACGATCTGCTGGGTGAACTTGATTTACCTCTCACGTGATAGGCCTAATTCAGTTTGGCGTGACTCGTGAGCTAGTTGTGGACTTGTGGTTACCACAATTTGAACGTTTAGAAATAATCACATCCGCACATGCTTAAACTTTATAACGTATCAAGATTTAGAAAACGGGAGAAACATAGTGATGGTATATCATGTTCAAGGACCACTCAAATAATCGAACCACATTGTCATAATGTATCGACTAACAAACTCGAGTCACATGTAGTTTCAACAAATAATGTCCGCTCAGTTGGCAGTGTTCACCAAGTCCTTTATATAGTATGTTAGTCTCTCTCTCTCTATATATATACACACACACACACATATATATACATGTAATAATACATACATACATACAGATAATGAGATAATAAAATTATTATAGTAACAAATATAATAAAGTATATATATGTTTATGGGGATATAAATTGTGAATGAATGATAAATACCTTGCGATCGAAACGTGAATCGAAGACCGGGTTGGTAGATGATGAAAAAGAAGAAGGTGTGGATTGTGATTGTGATTGTGATTGTGATTGTGATTGAGAGGTATTATTACTATTATAAAAGTTTGAAGGGCGGAGAGTGCCGGTGCCGGTGCCGGTGCCGGAGCTCGTAGTGGTACCGGCGGTGGTGGTTTTCCGTTGAGCGATCAGATTAAGAGCGTCTCTTTCAAGGGTTTCGAAATCTTCAGCGGTCAAATCCCAGTCATCACTTTCCATTTACTTTTTCTTTCTTTCTCTCTTTCTTTCTTTCAAGGGTTTTCAAAACCAGGTTACGCAGAGTATTTGTTTATTGGTGGTGACACTCATTCACCTCCAATCCATTCGGTTTTAATCACCAATTAATATTTATTAAATTATGTTCAAAAAAAAATATTTATTAAATTAAAATTTTAAAACATACATTTCATTAATACGGCGGTGACGGTGTGATGGTGACGGCGACTGACGGTTATGGCGGCAACAGTTGGTGGTGGTGGCGGACTCTTGGTGGTGGTAGGTGTAAGTAATTGATGTAAAAGTAATTGACGTAAAGGGGTACTAGGGATATTTTAGAAGATAAGGCATTGATGGTGTAAATTAATTTATTAAGGATATAATGGTAATTTCGTGTGTAGAAATTTTTTAACTTTTTTGTTTGTTAGTGGGGTGGAAAATTTTTATATAGTAGTATAGAAGTATAGATAGATAAGGATAGAATGGTAATTTCGTGTACAGAAATTTTCTAACTTTTTTGTTTGGTAGTGGGGTGGAGAATTTTTATATAGTAGTATAGAAGTATAGAAGTATAGATAGGGCACATCTCTACTACTACATATAGAGAATAGTAAATGTGCTATAACCCTTTTCAATTCTATCTTTAAAAATTTGACACGTTCGAATTCAAACCAAAAGTACAAAACCAAAGGTAAAAAAGGTATAAAAAAAACTAAATGTTAAAAAAAAGGAATATATAATATTTACCCACACGTTGTCGCGGGTAACTGTTTTCTTTTTGCTTCGGGTAGCCGTTTTTGTTTTTTAGGGAAATACCACAAAAAAAAGTATAAAAAAAAATCAAATAGATATATGCGAACCAAAAATATTAAAGAAATAAAAATGTTACAAGCCTTATAAAAAACATAAAGTTACAAAATATATGTTAAAAAAAAGGTTTAAAAAAGCCAAATACAAAAGTTATAAAAATACCAAAAAGTTATAAAATATATGTTAAAGAAAGAAAATGTTATAAAAAAAACAAATACAAAAGTTATAAAAGGTACTTAAAAACTTACAAAATATATGTTATAAAAAACCAAATTAGTAAAAAAATAATAATAATAATAAGGTACAAAAAATAAAATGTTAAAAAGAGGGTGGGGGGAATGGTAAAATACAAAACACCAAAGAAAAAAAATAACATAAGTTATAAGAAAAACACAAATGTTTAATGAACAAAATGATAAGAAAAAACAAAAATTTACAAATATATATCATTTTTAAAAAGTTTAAAACTTGAAGGGCTAATAAAGAAAAAAGAAAAAAGCAAGAGGAGGTTGTAAACTAAATATAAAAAAGAGGGGGCAAAAGATAATCTGAAAATAAAAAACCAAAATGAGTGACTTTTAGTTTTAAAAGGATACGTGTATTAAGTTATTTTTTATATTATTAAACCCCTTTGCGAGACTGCGCCGACCACTATAAATATCATTGAACATCGACCAAAAAAATATTTAATTCCGTTGCATTTCGCAAGTTAATTACTCATGGAGGTACCTTTCAAGAAGTAGTTAAACCTTTAATTTTCTTTTAAAGGCCGACTTAATTACCAAAACATCAAAAATACAAAGTCACTACCACTCTACGAGACCCTATCCCTTTATAAGGTACTAGAATACTGTATGCGTAATGGCGGTGACGAATAGTTTTGACTTTTAAAAGTAATTAAAGGAAATTCGACGTCATTTGTATTGAGAATGGCCTTTTTTCTCCCTTTCAAAAGTGTAATTTTATCATGCTTTCATTTTATAATGTTTGCAATCCATTTTATTTTTTACCCATGAGCAATGTAGGATGAATTCATTGAAAATACAAAAGTCTTTTTGTTCTATATTGGTTCAAGAAGGTTTTACAATATATATTTATGTCTATAAAAGTTTTTAAGATTTTTGAAAAGTAAGACTCCCCTTAGGCCGTTCCCATCGGTCCCGTTCTCACCTAAATCCTCTCCAGAACGCAAGGTATCAATGACACCAACCCGTTCTCAAGCCACGTTCTCGCCAGAATTTGAGAACACTGATGGCACGAAGCGCGTTCTGGGCGCCGTTCTGAAGGTATGTTCTCTACAAGACGGGAAGAACGCGAGATGTGTGGGGCAAGCTCGTTTGTTTTGTGTGTATGTGTTGTGTGTGTGTATATATATATACACACATGTGACTGTGTGGTGATTGGCAAAACAGAAAACAAGAAAACTTGCGGCGCCGAGGAGATGGAGAAGACGAAAAGGAAGAAATGAAAACATAAGATAATGGTGATGCATATCTCTGGTATACATATGGGCTTTAGTTGTAAATGTATGATGGCCCAATGGAATTTTTTTTTTGCAGGTTGTATGTAGACGACGAAGAATGGGTGTATTGTTTTTATATTTGTTTGTTGTGGTGTGGGTATCTCTCAACCTTATCTTTTGTTAGTGTGAGTGTATTGTTTTTATATTAGTTTTATTGTTATTTTTAATAGCATTCTTTATATATTTTTTATTTAAAG
>JAOXNX010000033.1:10681258-10694321 GCA_028566075.1 Solidago caesia
TCGCCGCCCATCAAATCCAGACCATTCTCAGTTGCGTCCGGCTTCCAACCCCTCTATAAATGCCACGAGGTCAACGACCGAGAAGGCCGAAGGCCACCTGAACGGCGCAACCGTGAAGCTCGTACTAAATCACAGTTTACGGCGATGGTGGTGGTGGGGGGCGGAGGGGAAGAAGGCAGGTGGTGGTGGTGGTGGGGAAGAACAATTTAAAAAAAAAGCCCTTCGCACGTTTCGTACGATAAGACACTTCCTACCATAACCTTCCCATGTATATATATATATATTTCAAATTAAATGAGAACACCCTTAAAACGAGAATAACGTGAAAACACTTAAAAACTTCATTTTAATGCATTATAAGTTCATAAAAATAACATAGTGCATAACTAATTATCATTATTTAAGTGTTTAACAACACGTTGATCCGTCAAAATAAAGAAAATCACAATTTTTTTTTTTTTGCATCCATCTTGGATGCATATTCATCAAGATGGATGCATAAAATATAAAATGTGATTTTGTCAGTTTTGACATATCAATATGTTGTTAAACACTTAAATAATGATAATTAGTGATACACTATGTTAGTTTTATGGACGTATAATGCATCAAAATGAAGTTTTTAAGTGTTCTCACGCTGTTCTTACTTTAAGGGTGTTCTCACTGGAAAGTCACCCATATATATATATATATATATATATGGTATCCAGAATTACCGTCCATGTGAATACGTTGAAGAAGTTGAGTGTTTGGACAAATGGTGATATTATGTAATAGCCTTGCAGCCGTATTATCTGTGTAATGTAGCACATCAAATTCAGGGTATGTGTGTGTGTGTTTTTGCGTGTTTGTGATCGTTGGCTTTGTGTGTTATCGTTTATCCATGTACGAGTCAAGAAGAAAGGAATGGGGAAAAAAGTAAGATATTGTTGACTAGTGTAAAAAAGGGACAAGGAGTTCGATTTGGAATGAGATTTGCCAGGTTTTGATTTTGTGTTCCGAGAGCCTTGGGCCTTCTAAGTTTTTGGCCACCAAGTTTACAAAAAAGAAAAGAAAAAGAGAGAAGTAAATGATTTATAACATAGTAATGAATGACCATATATTTGGCATGCTTAAAAATTTGTTTAGCAGAGTATCCATTTGCAACATGTGACATTCTAACTTTTTGATATATTTTTGCAAAAAACAAAAACAATTTATTTACTTTGTAAAATATATTTAAAAAAATAGATATTAGGGGTTTTTCAGTCAAATTGGGTGTGAAACAACCGTACACTCACTTTTCCATATGTATATATAGCCTGTAATGTTTAATAAACTTAAATTATATTAAAGGTTTTTCCTTAAAATCCCAGTCTCTTAAGCAAATGCATCCTACTTGTGTAGGCACAAGTCTCTCTTGATCATATTGGATCATTTGTTGTTCATAAAGGGGTAGTGATCAGAGCTAGAGAACATACAAAGAAAAGGAGATGAATTATGAATAAATCAAAATCAAAATTTTGGGTAAATTGGAAGGAACCCTCTGATTCCTGGTATCACTTTGGTACCCACCAATCCCATCCCGTAATAGACCTGCATTGGTAAGATACCTCTACTTAAATCAGCACACATTAGGAGTTGAACCCCGTTAATAGGTTTTCACATGCGTACCCCAAGTTTCAAAAGCAACATTTGGAACTGATTAATGAATGTTGTGATGATTCTATAGGGTGTAATCGTTTTGCCATTTTCGTTTCATCTTTACAAATAAATGAACCTGGTCTCCCATTTTTAATACCAAGTTTATCCAATATTATGAAAAAACAGCCCCATAGATTTGAAGTAATACTAGTCTACACATTTTTACTCGGTAGCAAATAAGAAGCATAGGTTAATTGGTTTACTACTCCCTTGCTCCTTGTAACTTGCAACATTCTTTGATATGCATATTTGATTTTGGGGATTTAGATTCAAATTTACCCATTTCTTAATTTCTTAATCTTTTAAATGGAAATGTAGCCCAAGAAATAGCTATATACAATCTATTCACTAAACGTTTTGTGTCGTTTTTAGTGCTTAATTAGTTATATAATCTAGATTTGCCAATTGCCATCTTTATGAGAGACATGATCTTCTACTATCATCCCTAATCGGGGACATGTGGTCACCTGCCATCGCAACAATCAACAACGACATGCATACTTTCAGGAAAAGTGAAATTACAATGACAAGGAAGCGAATCTATGAACATGTAATTTTATCACATTAGCTTGACCTTCTAAAGCACGAAAGACGGAAAAAGGGATGGAGAGTGGGGAACTAAAAGTGTCGAGGGTTCAAGAAAAGGAATGGTCTTGGTACATTTATCTTTTGTAATTAGCTATAAGCACATGGATCCTACTTTTACTTTGTTTCGTACCAGGAAAGAAAGGATATATATATATGGTGCAACAATATTTATCTTGGCTTTATGCCAGTCAAGTTATAAAATGGAGAAGTTATAGCAAGAATGGGAAGGGTAGTGGTATGTCTATTACAAGTTAATGGTCTGATAATGCAACTTTCTTGATAACATAAACTAAAAAAGGTAGCAAGAACATGTTTGATCCCACTATGTATCTTACTTATGATAAGTTATTAACATCTAATTAGAAAAAGGTTCCATAAAAGGGAAACCTAGCTATAAACCAACTGCCAAAACTAACAGAACATGAATTTGTTTAAGGCACCCTGAAGGAATATATTCTCCTTTTTAACAATCTTAATGCTTTTGTAATGTAGTAGTATAATTTGGTTCTTTTTTTAATTTGATTTCTAGTAAATCGAGCTAAAATGAAGCTTTTAGATGTATATTGTAGAGAGGTATGAGAAAGATTTTCAAGATGTGTATGAAAGTTTTGGTTAAATTAAAGTCTTACAAATGTGTAAGTTGGGGGCTATTTATACTAATGAATACAATTTACGTACATAACCCACTAAACTATCATTACATCACTAATTTTAGTTATAACATTGTCCTTAATTTACTGATTAAGCATGCTCATGTTCGTTGCATGAAGCGTATAATGATCCCTTTTTCGTTTAGATTGCAGTATCAAAATGAATGATACTTGCTAGTTTTATTATGCTCAATTAATCACTTGTTAATATGTATAAATTAATGTAATTTCGCATTGGAAATACTGAACATCCTGTGATCTTTTTACATAATTTTTTTCGGCAGCTAATGGAAAACAAGGAATTTACAAGGCCAATGCATATATAATTTGCTTTCAAGATAATTAAGGAGGCAGTATCTTCCAAGTATCATCTGGATGCATACAATCATATACAGTATATACTTGGATTGGACATGTACACTTTCGCTTCACATCAATATCATCATGTTGTGTAAGGAGTTGGGACTGGCACCATCCCGTACCAGTCCCGAAAATTACCAAAACATGGCATCGATCCCGGTCTCATATGAGCCGGTATGGTACCAGTATTTCCTAATATTTATGGTATTTTCTCGGTATTGATCCCAGTACCAATCCCGGAAACCATTAAAAATGGATACCTGTCCCGGTCCCACTTACAAAATAATAGTAGATTTTTTCTTTTAACTTTTAGCTTTTATTGAATATTTTGTCAGTAGCATTACCAAGAGCTTTTCACTCATGAAGTTATTGAATATGTTCTTGAAGATCTTACGGCTACCACTTAGACTATCCGGAGTGGGGCGTCCATTGGAAGCCCCTCCATGGGGCGTCTCACGACATGTGGCGCCTAGTCATCCAAGGGGCGTTCCCCTACTTTTTGTTAGAGTAAGGCATCCTTCGGAAGCCCTCTAGGGACCCACAATATATTAATATATTAATAATATTATGCTAAAAAACAAAAAAACAAAAAAGAGAAGAAAAGCTGCATATGATCATGGGGAAATGAAAAAGTTGCTAAAAACAAAGAAAAAGGGAAGACAAGGGGGAGGTCAAAACAGTGGGGAACGCCCCTCGGGGCCCTATTCCCGGTAGAGGTGGGCAAAAACCGGTTTTTCGGGTAACCAGTTACAAACCGGTTAATGGTCAAAAAAAAAAACCGGGTTTGACCAGTTAGTAACCGGTTAGAAACCGGTTATTGGTCAAACGTTGACCAGTTATTTTTCGGTTATTTTCCGGTTAAACCGATCTCTAACCGGTCCGAATACCCGAAAACCAAAACCGGTTACTAACCGTCGGTTTTCAAATAACCGAAACCGGTTAGGGAAAAACCGGTTAGAAACCGGTTTCGGTTTCGGTTATTAATAACCGGTTTTTTTGCCCATCTCTACCCTTAATGGCAGTTACTATTAACGGCTATTTAGCCAACTTGATTGTGACTTTAATGATAGGTATCCGTTGTGTAGCTTGCATAATTGATCAAGGGGAACGAAAACAACATTAATCACCTGCAATTAAAGATTCAACGTTCATATGTGAAGAACGTAACCTTCAAGGAAAATTTCCGGATATCTTGCCTTATACGTAACAAACATAGTCTATTTAAACGAGGAAATTCATCGATGATAGGGACAACTAACTTCACCCGTACTCACACACTCATACACATACTATTATTTGTATTCATAGTTATTGTGACAACCGTCACCTGACCGTACTTATTTTCTTGTACTTTTGTAGTCCTTGTATGTTAATCGTGTACTAAGATTTGTGCTTACCTCATTTATATAAGAAATACGAGTTCTAAGGTTTTTACGGGTGTTTGTTATGGTGGATATTATGGTTGCATAGTTTGTCCGAGTAAATTCTAAGTTTTGCTAATTGTCTATTAGAAATGCTAATTATATCAAAGTTCATAAAACAACAACATTTTTCCGTTCTCCCACCCTTACCTTCCTTCATTTCTTTCATTTCCTTCATTCTCTCTACTTTCTCTATCTAAAAACCAACCATTTTTGTAACATTTCAAGCTAGATTTCACAATGTTAATTTATTATCACTCAATTTTGTAGTAAATCAAAGGTATTTCAAGGTTTAAATTCATTTTTATAAGTGTTCATCTTCCTTAACTAACTTTTATTTTAGATACTAAGAAATGCCCGTTTTTGAGTAAGGAAACTTATCAAAACCTCAGCATTTTAGTTTACAAACATAATCCAAGTACTTTTAATCTATAAATCTGATAAAAGATGGTAAAACTTGCATTTTCACACTATCAGTCGTCTGCGCGTAGATAATCTTCGCGATTATCTTTGCGGTGCCGGTGCCCTAAATTATCTTCGCCCAAAACCCTAATATGTGTGGGAAATATCTATACATTTATAACTCATCACAGGGTATCATACAGTATAGTCTACTAAGCCAAGGAAACAACAAAACAGTTGCGGCACGAAGAAAAACAGTTAAGTATCCTTTCACCCCGATGAAAATAGTAAAAAGGGGCTACGAAACTCACCTATTACTTGTCTGATTGAATGCATACACAAGTATGCAAAATAAGCAGATTGTATGTCTAATCGTCAACGTAATCACGTAAATAAGTTTACAACATTTAAGTCTTAGAATGATTCAATTGTATGCTTAACCGTTAGTTTCCTAAGAATGTCATTTAGTTTAGTTGGAAAATGTTTAAGTGTTTAACTTATTTTGACCAAAAGTTTGCAAGTTTGAGGAGTTTACCTCTACGAGTTTCACTTCACGAGATTCAAATGTACGAGTTTTCACCAAATTGACTGAAATGAGAGTTTTGACCAATAGTTGACTTTGTGAGTTTTTACCAGGTTTGACCACCTTGCGAGTTATGAAACTCGCAAATCCAGAGCTAATTAACATCAAATTTTGTTTTCGAAATCGTTAAGTGTTTTTGACATGTAATTTCACTTTTAGGTTACTTACTAGTGTGGATAGACAATATTTAACTTATAGACTCTCAATCGAGCTAGAAACTCGTGGCCCATTTTCATAATAAGTTTAATAAAAACTACAAAATCATTAGAAAGAAAGACATAGACTTTGTTTACGAAAACTTATGAAACTTTGGAATTAGTTGTATTATGTGTTTGTAAAACTTTTGAACGTAAAAAGTTTGAAGCTTGCAAAACTTTTGCTGATCGATTTGATGAAAAACCGTAAATGAAAAAAAAAAGAGTATGAAATGGGTTTTGCATTTTTACCTTAATTCCTAAGGAAAAGAGTATTAAGATGTTGTATAAAGGCTAAATTAATAAAGTACCAACGTGTAGACAAACAAGGTTTCGAATCTTGGTGAAGAAGAAAAGTGTGTGTGTTTTGTGTTATGCCAGTTTTGTGAGAGAGGGTTTGAGAGTTATGAAAGTTGGTGAAAAATGAGGTTTTGAGAGTTTGAGGGGTATTTATAGTGGGAGTGAAATGTTTATTTACAAACTAAATTTTGTGTGAAAACTAAAAAATAAATCTCAACCATTCATTTTGTTTGATCTCAATCATTCATTTGGAATATAGATCTACTTTCTCTCTCCTACTTCTCCTCCCTCCCCTTCCTTCCATTCCCGTTTTCCTCCACCACCACCATCCGCCACTGTCACTGCCACCACCACCACCACCACCATCGCCATCGCAGCGGAGAGCAGAGCCCGACGGCTAAGAGCAGCGTCCGTCGGCTAAGGGCGGAGCCCGTACGGCTAAGGGCGACGCCCGTAAGTTAGGCTACCACCATCACCGATCACCACCATTACCGATCACCTCTATCACCAATCACCCCTACCAGCTACCCCTTATTAATTTCCTTGAGGGCGCAGCCCGATAATAACCAATGTTTGTAATTGAAAACTACAAATACCTTGTGTTTGTGTTTGTTATCACAGTGTGATTAGAAACTAAACACCTTGTGTTTGGTCGGCGACGGATAATAACCAACTTTTGTAATTGGAAACTAAACACCTTGTGTTTAGTTTGTTATCACAGTGTGATTGGAAACTAAACAGAAGGTGTTTAGTTTCCAATTACAAAAGTTGGTTATTATCCGTCGCCGACCAAACACAAGGTGTTTAGTTCATAATCACACTGTGATAACAAACACAAACATAAGGTGTTTGTAGTTTCCAATTACAAACGTTGGTTATTATCAGGTTGCGCCCTCAAGGAAATTAATAAGAGTAGCTGGTAGGGGTGATCGGTAATAGGGGTGATCGGTGATGGTGGTGATCGGTGATGGTGGTAGCCTAACTTACGGGCAGCGCCCTTAGCCGACGGACGCCTCTCTTAGCCGTCGGGATCCCCCCTCCGCTGCGATGGCGATGGTGGTGGTGGTGGAAGCTCCAATGATGATGGTGGTGGTGGAGGAAAACGGGAATGAAAGGAAGGGGAGGGAGGAGAAAGAGGAGAGAGAAAGTAGATCTAAATTTCAAATGAATGGTTGAGATCAAACAAAATGAATGGCTGAGATTTGTTTTTTAGTTCTCACACAAAATTTAGTTTGTAAATGAACATTTCACAATGTATTATAATGATACACGACAAGTGTTATCCTACATGTCAACCACAAAGAAGAAGCCAGAATCTTATTTCAAAATGGGGCCTTCTTATCTATATTCCCTTATAAAGGGGGAACCCCACCCCCAAATCTATCAAAAGATGATTTGACGTGACTAATTTACATTTACCCCTCACTTTACTCTTTCCCTGACAAGTTAATACCTAATGTCCCTAAATTACCCCTAATGCTACTTATCACACACAAAACCCTTACCTCCCACACAACCACACACACATACACGTTTTTTTACCCTCACACGTCGCTCCCCTAAGACTACACGGAGTGAGGCGGAGGTTGGCCCGACGTCGCCTCTTTTCACCTCGTTGCCGCCGCGTACACCGGCCTGAAGGGCGGCAAATCCAAAAAATGAAGAAGTCCGGCATTAAACTTCCGCCCAAACTTGCTTTGAATTTGGCTTCTTATAGCCGTTAAACGGCTCCTTCCCCAAATATATACATACATGTATATGTATATATAATATATATATACATACATAATTACATACCTGATGAGTTTTCCGACGAGTTTTCTTCCTCTGTTTTTCGGTGAGTATATATGTATTTGTTGTGTGGGTGAAACCGGAAATGGATGTCTATATATATACCAGTGTATGTATGTCTGTATACATATATACCAGTGTGGGGTATTTGTGTATGATAGATATATATATATATACACCAGTGTGGGGGAATTTGTGGTATACATATATATATATATATATATATATATATACCAGTGTATGATAGATATAGATAGATGTATTTGTGTTTTAAAAAAAATAATAAAAATTTGAATGATGCCCCAAAAGGGATGACTCACTCCCACAAAAAGGAGGGGCATCTTTTTGTGGGAGGCACCGCCACATGGCGGAACCCATGTGGCGGTGCCTCACTCCCATTAGTCTAATCACCACCACCACCACCACCACCATCACTCACCACCACCGCCTCACATCCGTCATTCACCGTGTCTCACCTTCCATACTAACACATAGATCGGTCCATTAATCATGCATCCATTGGTTAGTTGTCACTCCCAGCCACTCACCGCTGCTCAACCATTGGTTAATATATTTTGGTAAATTAACCATTAATCGAACAACCATTAGTTAGATTTTCAAATTTATTTTTTTTCTTCTGTTTGGATATTGATCGAACAACCATTGATCTTTATTTGGTGGCTATAGTTTGAAGTACATAGTCATTTTATTCTGTTTGGATATTGATTGTTGCAATTTTATTGATTGTTGCAGATCTAGGGTGCCGCCATCACCACTCAACCATCTGTTGCGCCACCACTACCTGCGCTGCCACCGCGACCACCAACTCTTCATTCTTTTTTCTTTGTCTTATTTAACAACGGGATGTAGTGTCAAATGTATTTTCGTTATTATTTTGGATCCTTTTTATCTTCAATAGTCTATAAATTATATAAAAAAACAATGTTCATGCTTTCTTATTTCAGGTCCTGATGAACACATGTAAGTCGACAACCGGTTTTATCCCTACTTTCAGATTTGCAGGTAAGGCTTTGATGTATATTTGAAGAGGTAATTTCAGTTTTCAAGTTAATAATTGTTTACAATTTCCAGTTAATTGTTTACAATATTGTAGATTTGCAGGTAAGGCTTTAATAGGTAATATCAATATTTTTGGTAAATTATTCGTAAAAAAGATTATAGCTTTAAACTATTTTTGTAAAGATATGTGATTGGTATTTTTGGTATGTATTTTTTGTATCATGCTTACTTTTGGTATTCTTATTATTGGTACACACAATTTTTATATTATATTCTCTGAAAAAAATTAAAGGTATTTTGTTCTAGAGATAGAACTTTAGGTTCAATTATCTATTTCCTGGATCGGTGATGGGATGCATAATATACTTTTTCGTGCTGCAAACATTGCACTGGTTCAATTATTTGGTATTTTTGTTGATCATATAAAAAAAAATTAAATTCGCGCAGCTGGATAGTACCTGATAACTGATAAGTAAGTTAATCGTCATGTCTAATTTTGGCTGCGTTTATTTACTTGCAGGGTGATGATAAAAACCATATACCTGATTGGTGTCCTTTTGGACAAAATAGTATATAAAAGTCACATACTTCCCTCCAAATTCTGACCGAAGTATAGTGATATCAATTTGATGCATGGTTACTTTAGTTTGGATATGAAGTTTCTATATGGTTGTTCGAAGCCTACAATTGTTGTTATTTATCAGGTTAGATTCTTTTCAAGCTTTTGGTTTCCATATTTACTTTGTAGTAACACTTTACTTTGTAGTAACGAGTGATTTTGGGATAAACACTGGAAGTTTTATTGTAAAGTTTGCCCCAAGTGTAGTAAGGAAAGAACTTTTTTTTTTTGTAGATTTAACCACACTACACGGGTAAAACTAAATGCTATTTCGAAATCTTCTACTGCAGGGCACCAAAAGCATGGTAAGAGTCGAGTTTTCTCCTTCCCACCATAACAACTGAGGTTCTAAAGTTACAAATGTATCTGCATCAATGTTTGCACAAGATGTCAAGGATGATTTGAAAGATGAAAGCAGGCGGAGAAAAAGAAGGCAAGAAGAGAAGAAACACGAGAAGCATGAGAGAAGACATGAGGAAACATGAATGCAGGGAAAAGAGGCATGCTCCTGATTCAGATGACAAGAGGAGCCAAAACAGAGACGAGGGTAAGAGACGACATGATTCTGATTGAATTTTTGTGTTGAAGTGTGCGTTACATCGACTATCACTTTAACGCCTGGTATCCAACGACTTGTGGAAGCAATTTGCTTAAATATGTCTTCAAGTTGAGGTGTATTTTATTTATTCTTATGCTTGAAGCTATATTCTTTTGATCCATTTGCTCAAATATTGAAACTGAAATTTTGTCCACTCGAAACCACGATTCAATCTCACTGAAATTGAAGTTCATATCCTTAAAATGCTCCTGGAATAAAAGTTTCCAAAATTCAAAATGATACTTTAAGCATCTTTTTTTTTTTCTCTTTTCTAAAATTAAAAAAAATGGGCTGAGGGATATTTATGTCAATTTACACAACGAAACAAAAACCATCAACAGTTAACCCTCCCCTTCCCCCTGATGAAAAACACACACACACTCCCCCCCCCCCCCCCTCTCTCTCCGGCGACCACCACCAGCATCATCTTTGACTTCCACCAACACACACATACTCACTCTCTCTCTCTCATTCACATACACACATACTCTCCCCCACCCCCCCTCTCTAGCGACGGGGATTGTAACCACCAATATCTACGAACACCACCAATCAAATATGTAACCACCGCCTTCTCCGTTCACGGCATCTCCGACGACGGCGATTGTATCGTTTTAGACCACCATCTATGACAGCTGTATAACCAATCAAATATGATTGTATACTGGAATGTGTTGATTCTATGACCAATCAAGTTTGATTGGCTTAGCCGATCAAGTTTGATTGGATATTTGATTCGCCGGAGTAGACGGGGATGACGGAGAATTCAATCAAGTTTGATTATCGACGGTGATATCGCCGATGACGATGGTAGCCAACGGTCAGCGATGAAGATTGAAGATGATCCAAGTTGATTGCAGATTTACATCCGGCGTTGAAGATGATCAGACGTAATGGATGGAAATACCCTTCCATGTGTAAGTTTTCTTTTGGTCTTAACTATTGATTATTGTAGATCCAAAGGTTTATATTGGTCCATTGGTTTTCATCATTTTCCTAGTTTCCACGTGAATACAACCCTATTTAGAGATTTCTTAAATCATTAATAAATGAGTTTGAACTGTTAGATGAGTTTTAATCATGGATTTTTGACCTTTTGATCAAAAAATAATGTTATCATCTAACAATTAGTCAATAACACATTTAATCCTCCCACTTTTAATCTTTTTATTTACAAACCTTTCATTTAAGTCTGTTTATTATTTAAATTCTGAATATTTATTAGTATGTTAGTATTAATTTAGGAAAATTAATTAATACTGGATTTTCAAGTAAAAGTTATTTTACGGAAACGTTTATTTAATTGAAATGAAAAAATTTAATACAAATGATACATTTTTATTGATCGTAAAATTTTATATTTTTTCGTTATTTTAGACTTACTATGTTAATTTCAATTTCAATTAATTTTTTGCTTTTTCTTTACTTTTGGTATAAATATGGATTTCTTTTTTTAGTATTTTAATTTTAAATTTATTTTGAATCTTAAATTGGTAGATATATAAGTTCAAGTTTACATATTTTTACAAGTTTTTGTATCGTTCTGTTAATAATTATATTTTTGCTTACCCTTTATAATCATGGTATATTAGTTTTTCCATTTCATAATTATTGTCAACAAACAAACAAGATATAGTCTAAGATATAATAAAGGAGTATCCGCAAAATGCGGCGGCCTCAAATATGTCATCAAAAAACCTGTTGTTAATCATCTTGTTAAATTAAATAAGTATATGCCGTGAAAGAACCCGTTGTTAATCCCGTTGTTAAAACATATAAGTATATGTCCTGTGAGGCATATTTGTGATTTTCATAATTAAAATAAAAAATATATAAATTAAAATAAATTAAATGAGTTAATTGTAAAAATGAAAAGTTTGACTAAATGTATAAAGTATTAATTAAGATTTATGTTACAGGGGTAGAAAGGTCATTTCGCTTATCAAATTTTTATAACTTTCAACATGGGATGTGAAATTTTTATATAGTATTTATACATGTATTATGGATGCAATGATTATATATTAAATTTGAACAAAATACAAAATATAATTCATGTAGATACTCTATCTCAAATATCTTATAAACAAAAAAATAATTGTTATTGTTTTTCTAAAAAAGCTATGTACTATGTTGTTATCAAATCTACAACTTCGTCTATATAACATTTATCATATCACATATATTGTAATAAATATGTGTTATCTATATTTAGCTTTACATAATTATTATAAAAACATATTCAAACCCAATACTAAAATCAGCTGTGTCTGTGTGTAGTGATATCTAACCCTCCAATACTAAAGAAAACAAAATCTAAAAATGATATCATCGTCATT
Organism: Solidago caesia; assembly: GCA_028566075.1. Taxonomy (NCBI): domain Eukaryota; kingdom Viridiplantae; phylum Streptophyta; class Magnoliopsida; order Asterales; family Asteraceae; genus Solidago; species Solidago caesia. Next base: position 10,693,807 of record JAOXNX010000033.1, read on the forward strand.
TTTCAACATCTTGTTATTTATATTTGTTAAAGTACAATATTATCAAACATAAACATTTTAATAAATGTTTCCCGCGTAGTATGCAGGATAATAATCTAGTTGATTATATATACCGTATGCTTATTTTTTTTTAAGAATATAAAATGTGAACATGTTTCATTACATGCATTTTATCTTTTCAATAAATAGTGCAACAGTAGAGACATATATTATAAAAGAAATTAACATAGTCTAATACTACTTTTAATATTGATAATGATATCATCTAATGTAAAGTGATAATGTTTCCATATTAGCTTATTTCTATATTATAGATATGGTAGTTGTTATCAAAAGTTTTATATATAACCATGCCAAAATAGCCCCAGCAAGTCCTCACTGACCCATACATTATTAGAATTACTAGAAGTAATTTTAATGCCTATAAGTTTATCTTGTCATTTGACCTGTTAAGGTAAAACATAACTTGATCTATCCTTGTATCAATTTCTACAATATTAATATTAATCAAAGAG